>JANAVB010026999.1:0-360000 GCA_029216955.1 Iris pallida | reverse complement strand
TTCCAGAGAGCCTAGTATGGCAGCATGAACAAGGGCCTTATTTTTTCAGTTATCAAGTATACCCATATACATATGTGTTTCAAGCTTTAGGAGGAATGTAATGTTTTCAATGACAGTTTCAGAAGAAGTCTGCCTGCTATAAAAACTTGAACCAGTGAATACCTTTCCCTGTATTATCTGCGCACATGAGTGCCAGTTGTGGTGGAAATGCAAGACAAGCAGTTGGCATGGGTCTGATTTCATGTTGTACTTTGACACATTATGTATAAGATATATTTACAGTTCCTTTTGAGTTTGTGTTGACCTTTAAAGGTACTTAATGGAAGTTTCGACCAGGGTTCAGCCTTAGGATGGGGAGTGCAGTCCAGGATAGAGCGAAGGGTATCAGAAAAACAAGTCAGTAGCAGAATTGGTGATTTATATATGATTCCTGGTAACTGTCCTGAACTAGAATGTTCAGTCCCTATGGTGACCAAATAGGATGCAAGGTTATTTGTATATGATTATGATTCTTGTTAGTTGGGTATACCGTACAGGGACAGTAGTGTCAAGCTCCAAGGAAGGAGTGATGATACTGGCTAGGTATTTCAATAACATATTATATAAACACTTAGACCTATATTGGCAAGAGTTCCATAGCCATAGATATATGTATAGCAGCAGGGTTCTAGACTGGGCAAGGCTTTGGGAGGAAGTATAGATATAGGCAAGGTTGTATGCCTAACAGGAATTAAAATTCAGGAATAGAAGGCAAGTGTAGAATTAGCAATATGTATAGATGCACAATATGGTTGGCTTAAGAAGGCCTAGGAACCCGACCAAATTAATAGATAAACATGTTATTACCCTTAGATTATGTATTGACAATTGTAAAATTATATAACAGGTTATTTGGACTCGATACGGACTCTTGACCCGTATCCGCAGCTCAGGACAACAGACAAGTATACCTTGCCTTTCTACACAGCTTTATTTACATGCACTGTCTATTATTTTATCCAATTTTCTCATATTGTTGCCATGTATCTTTTCTATCAAGCTGGTATATTTTTATCATTGCTTTAGACATTGTTCACAGTTAGCCTTGTTTCTTATTGGTCGTGCCTTGATTGAGTCGTGTCTCCGTGTCTTGAACCTTGAAACTAACCTGCGAGTCTACGATAGGGACGAGGGTTAGTAGTTATTGGTCCACACCTGCGAGTCCACACTAGGGACGAGGGTGATGCTAACCTGCGAGTCCACACTAGGAACAAGGGTTAGTAGTAGATGCTAGCCTGCGAGTCCACACTAGGGACGAGGGTTAGTGGTATAGGGTTACGCCTGTGAGTCCACACTAGGGACGAGGGTGATGCTAGCCTGCGAGTCCACACTAGGGACGAGGGTTAGTAGTAGAGGCTAGCCTGCGAGTCTACACTAGGTACGATGGTTAGTAGTTCAAACCTGCGAGTCCACGCTAGGGACGAGGGTTTGAGTATTCGTTTCAGCTATCCGTTGACATCTTGACATGAGTTCTCTAGTTCTTGTTCAGCAGTTCATCTAGGTGTAGACAGTGTATCGTTTCGTGCTTTATACATTGCTCAGTTTTACTTGTTTATCCTGTATCTTTCTCCATGCATAATAAACTGTTAGAAAGGCTCATTTTTATGTATCTTGCTAGTCCTCTGAGGACCCGATGATCTCTTTAGGTTAGCCGAGTTTCAGCCAGGAGCAGTCGAGTGGATTTGAGCCAGCATCAGATCGCATCGCTTGCACTTGAGGTGGTCTAGATTAGCAGCTTTTATTCAGTTAGTTACTCCATGTATTCTTTTATTTTCTTCCGTCTATTGGTAGTAGATTTGTGTCCACCGGACGTGACAGTGATTCTTGATATTCAGTTTATTCATTATTATTCAGTTCATGTCTTTTCACTGATCTTGACTGTGACATGATTATTTCTGTGGATGAGATATAGTTTTTTTCGTGATACTAGATTGCCGTGACTTGAATATAGACAGCGTACTACCGCCGACACTGCGGCGTAGGCTGGGCTTGGACATGTTTCGTATCCGAAAAGCGGATGTGGGTCGTGACAAGTTTTTTTTGGTGGCCCATGCAGGTCTACGTTAATCACTTCGGTTACGTCACTGTGCCGTCGTGAGCCTGCAAATAGGATTAGACTCATAGGATCTCATCCACTTGTCTTGACTCCTTATTAATCCTCTAGTTCTTGAATTCACTAAATCCTTGATTTGCATCCTGCTTGAAAATCTCTTCAACGGCTAAAGTGTTCTCTTTGTTTCGGTTAAGATGGACTCTCCAGACAGGAACAACACCGCAGGGAGCAGCTGGCAAAAATTTCCTAGTAGATACTAGCAGTAGTAAAGATAGACTTATATCTAAGCTTTGAATTGTTTAGGAGGAGTTGAATTTCTTTTATAGCAGTTGTAAACTATTCACTCTAGTGGATCGTAGCTCCTTAAATTTCGAGGACGAAATTTGTTTAAGGGGGATAGAGTTGTCAACCCCTTGACCAAATTTTCTCCTATATATATATTTTTTTATATTACTTATTAATTATTATTTGTCTCACATATAAAATTTCTATGCTTGATATTATTCTATACCACTTTAAATAAAATAGAAAGGATCTATGAGTAAACATGGTTTTAGCAGGGACCTATATACAAATAGGTTATTCAAATTTTCTTTTTAAACCCGAAGCTATTACACCCCTGTCTCGAATTCAAATCAGGATAAACCTTCGCCAAGATTTGGATGAGGGCGAATCAACCCTTTCGATCTCCTCCAAGAAATCGTAATAGATAAATAGAGGAGAGGAAAGCCGTTTCCCCATCCTTCCCCGCAAACCCTAATCCCCTGCGCCTTCAGTTCGTGAAGTCGTTGAGCGAAGGTTGTAGCAGTAGCATCATTCGAGCAGGTAACACTCTTATGCATATGATCCTTTAAACAGATTAGTCTTTTATTGCAGTAGAGGTGGTTGTGTTAATGTCTATAAGGCTTAGTCGATAATAGGAGAAGGATTTGGGGAGTTCTTGTAAATTGGTGTACCAGTGACTTGTGGACAGACCCTGGTTCAAACGGATGGAGTAACAATGTATGTATCAGAACATAGGTGATGGCTGTGATCGTACAAGATGATGGGTAGTATGGCCTAGACTGGGTGAAGGCTTGTTTATGGTTCAATAACTGAAATCATATTCCAGACATAGTGGTATGGAATCAACCAACTTCCAGAATTGATTTCAATCTGGATGGTTGTGTATCACAATTGATACAATGTCAACTGACCTGAACTCTCTATGTTAGTCTTCCTATTGTTCATTGTATTTGTTACAACCCCACCATTCGTCTATGAACATGGTAGGAGATGATAGGCTAAGTAGCAGGACAGCACAGGAGGGTGAGTCATGGTTAGGGCTAGGCAATAAATGTTTCATATCAAATCAGTGTGATCCTTTGTACATACAGGTACTACACCTATCCAGATACCTGTATGAACATCCCTTGTATCCTGACCAACTTCATATACACTGTACCATTGTCCCTTAGTTCAATGTGTATCAAAAATGGTTTAGCCCTCTGAGTACTTAAGTTCAACAGAAGCATTTACTTGGTGTCCTCATGTATCAGTCAACTGGTACTTGGGAAGTATCAGGAAATTCTTGATCATCCATGGCATCTCCTGTGCAATCTTCCATGATATCCACTTTATTTGTTCAGTCACCAATTTGCGTTCTGTACTTGGTTGCACACCTAACTCCCATGCTTCATTTTCTTGTCACTAGCATTTCATTTCCTTGTTTTTGGATTCACTGACGGCATATTCCCTTTCCATTTCACTGGATACACTACATACACTATCTGCAAACAATTGAATGTCCTACAATATTGCCTCCTTGCATTGCCCTGCCCTTCACTTGATCACTGCATTGCCATCCATGATGTGTTTCCCTAATATCATTTGCGAGAACAGGAGTTGATTCTTCAGACATGCTGGGCATTTCATCCTTTATGTCTTTGGCAGGAATTGATTCTTCAGACATTTTGGGGATTTCATCCTTTACGTCTTCAGCTACTGCCATTGTGAGAGAGGAGTCGTAGAGAATGCTATAGGTTTCTTCGTCATCCCTTACTACTGGAATTTTTATCTTATCATTTGCATCACTTGTTTCCTTCTCTTCAACCAAGGGGGAGCTACTTTCATTTTCTTGACCTACTTTGTTTTCTGTTGTGCTGGCTGTCTGTTCAGGCGTCAAGAAATCCAATCTCTCTTCTTTTTGAATTTTAGTACCATTTTCATCATCATCATCATTTTTCTCTTGTATCTTATCTTGAGACTCTACATTCTCAGAAGTGTTCTGAAATTCCTTGGGACTGACATTGCATGCTCCTTCCAGAACTCCGGCATCATGCTGTTTTACACCATCAGTTTCTTCATGATTATCATCTTCAGCTTCCACATTACAGGCTGTATGAATAACTTCTTCCATTAAGATATGGTCCATGAGCAACTGTGATACAGGCAAATCATGGTGATCTATCTGTTGTGTTGGTGCATCTTGCGAAGCATCACATTCAACCCCATAACTTGCCTCTTCTTCCACTTGCTTTATCTCTCTTTTTTTCTTCTGGTTGGCACAGTTCTGGTTCTAGCATGGTAGACATTTTATGTGGGCTTTCCTTGCTCTCTGTGACCTCAGCTGATGAAATGTCCTTCCTATCTTCTTCTTCATGGAACTGCAAGATTGAAACTTCAGTAAGATTTTTCACGTCTTCTTCGTTTTTATCCTTTCCTGAAGACTTCGTGACTGATATAACAGAGGGAACCGCATTTAGAATCTCTTCACTGTTCACATGTACTCCAGGAACAGATGCTGGATAACCAATACTGCACACAAGCTTAGCACACAAGCTTTTCAACTTTAGTTGGACATTGGTTAGGACTGAATACATACTGAACATACCTATAGGCATGTCAGTTAACTGATTTCACAGGATTGATTGCACAGGGCACAGGTCAAGACATCAGTAAAGGGGGTCTCCCCTGAACAGGTTCAGTCCATATCCAATAGGATTAGTTAGAGTCTATTCTTGTGTGTAATGCCAACAGGTCAGAGGTCTACTGGTCCTTGAGCACTGAGATGTCTCTCATTTTTTTAATTAGAGTATTATAGCCATTTTTCCAGGGAGCCTAGTATGGCAGCATGAACAAGGGCCTTATTTTTTCAGTTATCTAGTATACCCATATACATATGTGTTTCAAGCTTTAGGAGGAATGTAATGTTTTCAATGACAGTTTCAGAAGAAGTCTGCCTGCTATAAAAACTTGAACCAGTGAATACCTTTCCCTGCATTATCTGCGCACATGAGTGCCAGTTGTGGTGGAAATGCAAGACAAGCAGTTGGCATGGGTCTGATTTCATGTTGTACTTTGACACATTATGTATAAGATATATTTACAGTTCCTTTTGAGTTTGTGTTGACCTTTAAAGGTACTTAATAGGAAGTTTCGACCAGGGTTCAGCCTTAGGATGGGGAGTGCAGTCCAGGTTAGAGCGAAGGGTATCAGAAAAACAAGTCAGTAGCAGAATTGGTGATTTATATATGATTCCTGGTAACTGTCCTGAACTAGAATGTTCAGTCCCTATGGTGACCAAATAGGATGCAAGGTTATTTGTATATGATTATGATTCTTGTTAGTTGGGTATACCGTACAGGGACAGTAGTGTCAAGCTCCAAGGAAGGAGTGATGATACTGGCTAGGTATTTCAATAACATGTTATATAAACACTTAGACCTATATTGGCAAGAGTTCCATAGCCATAGATATATGTATAGGAGCAGGGTTCTAGACTGGGCAAGGCTTTGGGAGGAAGTATAGATATAGGCAAGGTTGTATGCCTAACAGGAATTAAAATTCAGGAATATAAGACAAGTGTAGAATTAGCAATATGTATAGATGCACAATGTGGTTGGCTTAAGAAGGCCTAGGAACCCGACCAAATTAATAGATAAACATGTTATTACCCTTAGATTATGTATTGACAATTGTAAAATTATATAACAGGTTATTTGGACTCGATACGAACTCTTGACCCGTATCCGCAGCTCAGGACAACAGGCAAGTATACCTTGCCTTTCTACACAGCTTTATTTACATGCACTGTCTTTTATTTTATCCAGTTTTCTCATATTGTTGCCATGTATCTTTTCTATCAAGCTGGTATATTTTTATCATTGCTTTAGACATTGTTCACAGTTAGCCTTGTTTCTTATTGGTCGTGCCTTGATTGAGTCGTGCCTCCGTGTCTTGAACCTTGAAACTAACCTGCGAGTCCACGATAGAGACGAGGGTTAGTAGTTATTGCTCCACACCTGCGAGTCCACACTAGGGACGAGGGTGATGCTAACCTGCGAGTCCACGCTAGGGACGAGGGTTAGTAGTAGATGCTAGCCTGCGAGTCCACACTAGGGACGAGGGTTAGTGGTATAGGGTTACGCCTGCGAGTCCACACTAGGGACGAGGGTGATGCTAGCCTGCGAGTCCACACTAGGGACGAGGGTTAGTAGTAGTGGCTAGCCTGCGAGTCCACACTAGGGACAAGGGTTAGTAGTTCAAACCTGCGAGTCCACGCTAGGGACGACGGTTTGAGTATTCGTTTCGGCTATCCGTTGACATCTTGACATGAGTTCTCTAGTTCTTGTTCAGCAGTTCATCTAGGTGTAGACATTGTATAGTTTCGTGCTTTATACATTGCTCAGTTTTACTTGTTTATCCTGTATCTTTCTCCATGCATAATAAACTGTTAGAAAGGCTCGTTTTTATGTATCTTGTTAGTCCTCTGAGGACCTGATGATCTCTTCAGGTTAGCCGAGTTTCAGCCAGGAGCAGTCGAGTAGATTTGAGCCAGCATTAGATCGCATCGCTTCCACTTGAGGTGGTCTAGATTAGCAGCTTTTATTCAGTTAGTTACTCCATATATTCTTTTATTTTCTTCCGTCTATTGGTAGTGGATTTGTGTCCACCGAATGTGACAGTGATTCTTGATATTCAGTTTATTCATTATTATTCAGTTCATGTCTTTTCATTGATCTTGACTGTGACATGATTATTTCTGTGGATGAGATATAGTTTTTTCGTGATACTAGATTGCCGTGACTTGAATATAGACAGCGTACTACCGCCGACACTGCGGCGTAGGCTGGGCTTGGACACATTTCGTATCCGAAAAGCGGATGCGGGTCGTGACATAAGCGAAGATGTATATATAAATATACATATACGTGTATAGTTGTGTGTGTATAAGGATATATACATATGTATTTATTAAAAGAAAAAGAAGAGGAAATAGGATAAAAACAGCAGCAACCCATAACCCAGGCCAAACCGAGCCTGTGCGAAGCTCCCGCAGGCCCACATCAGCTTAACACCCCACGCAGAGAGCAATAGCCCGACTCCCCTCTCTGTGCTGTTAACAAACGAACCAATATATATGTATGCGAGTGATCGAGACTTCACAAAACCCTAACCCTGAAGCAAACCGACGCCGCCACCCTAGGCGACCCCAACCCCCTGCACGTGCGCCGCCTGGGACGTCGACCGTCGGCGCCGCCGCAGCGCACGGCCACGGCCGCGCGGGTGCGTGCGTGCGCGCGCATGAAGCAGAATCGACAGTAGCAATCCCAGCACGGAGGCCGACTTCATGGTACATTTTCTCCGTCTACATTCGATCACTCTTCGAACCGTAAATTATTTCGAATAGCCAATATAACCCCTTCATGATCCTTCAAATAGTTTCGAATATGGTTGACCAGATTGATCAGGAAACTGGTTCGAATATCGGCAAAATCCTGTCCAAAACAGGACGTAAATTCGGTCCAAATACCCATGTTGGGAGGCCGTTTCTGGTCAAACCAATGACCAATTTAGAATTCTATTTGAACAATTATTTAGACAACATATAGGACTCCACGACCCAATTCGCGGAAGTCAAATTCATCGACCACGCGCCGAGAAATCGGATCCCGAACTTTGACGAAAACCTGTTTTGAAAATCATGAAAACCCATGATACGACGTGCGTCCTGCCATTCCGGGCGACGTGGTCATGAACCGAAAGCATCGAAAGCTGCGTATCGGCTTCGTGGTCGTGAGGGCTTTGACGGAATTCGAATTGGTCGCGTGTGCGCGACGAATTTGATGCGTATCCGTCGAAACTCACCGTATCGTGCACTTTGCAAATCTCTCAATTACTTTGTGCACGCTCATCAGATTGAGACGAAACTTGTGCCAACAGAACCGTATCGTTTTTCTTGTCCTATATGCCAACTTTGGTCCAAATCTGAGACAGTTGAATCCGACGTCGTTTTACGGGCCCCACGGTCCCACTCAATGGGCAATTTTGTGTACGGCCTGCCGGAATCCAACTTTGGACATACGGTTGGGTTCGTATCGGAAAACTGGATCCGTAGACATGTAGTTTGATGAATTTAGAGACCATTGACCCTGGCACGCTTTTCGGTGCAAAGCGGGTCCAACGGCGGACATCATTTTTGCCCAAAATTATCGTTTTGCCCCTGTGTCCATAATTGGGCTTAAGGACAGGCAATCCTAGCTAATTTGACTATTCTGAGAACGTTGGTACTGTTTATTTCAGCATCCGGAGACTTCTACATGTGTTGACTGATTGTGGCTCATTGAGTGGTATGGTATTATTGGTTTCTCCAGCTAAGGACCTCAGGCAAGTGCACTTTCTGATTGCTTTCCGATTCATAGTAGTCTTTTCATTTTATGTCTATACCTATATCTTGCTGCTTGTTGACACGCTCGTCACACGGAGTTGTCGGGAGGGAAAATATCTTAGTATACATGTGGACTACCCAGAATTATCCCATGAGTCTATTCTTGAATAATAGTGTCACGCCCCAGAACCAGAATACTGGAGAGCGGGGGCAGACATAGCCAGCTACGTATATTGAAATGGATTCCATCTCGCTATACGGTCACGGCTGTCTAGGATACATGAGGGTTTATCTACAATCCAACAGTCTCCTATGGTCATGAACAAGCCTAGTGTCTCAATCACAAGCAAGTAAGTAAATGTTACAAGATGTATGATCATTAAATATACAATGATAAGGCGTCCCAAATATTACATATTCAGCTGATCATGAAGCTAGTCGTTACAAAATGTTAGGACTAGCAAAAGTTCAGTCATACATGATCAACCCTAGGATTTGTCAATCATGTTACAGCCCGTAGGCAGACAGAAAGTAAAGTGCAATCGAGCTAAACAGGTGCTCGTCGGCTAAACGCCTCAAAAGAATATTTTTACAATAGCGCGGGAGAGCCAAAAATAACCCACTCGTTGCCAGGGTTCCGTCTAGTGGCCACCATCTGGCAGGAATGTCGGTAGATCCTCGGTAGCTGCTCCGAAATCTGGCCACACAAAACCAGCTGGGTCAGACCCCAGAAAGAGCAAGTGCCACAAAGGAGGCTTCACTTAAGAACTAAAACCATCAATCAGCACAGGAATATAAATAATATAGTAAAGACAGGAGTATAAATAAATGGTAAAACTAGAAATAAGAAAAACATGCCAGGATGATATACGACGAGATAACCATGGAACTATTCAGATAGCTAGGTTACAACCCGTAAACCAAACAAGGACCGGGGTTGTAACCCTTCGTCAGAACGGGGCTTGGTTTCTCACCATTTATCAAAAAAATAAATACAAGCATGCTGGCCATGTAACAGTCTAGAACAAGATCAGGGCAAGACTAGACTTGTTAGGCTCCATCCAATCATTTCACGGCCAAGCAAGATCTACGGCTTGATACTTTAACTAACTAGGGTTATCACAGTCCTAGTTACTAACAAGATGCAGTGAGATTATTCCACAGCCACAAGCCCTGCAGACCATCTAGGTCACCCAGGTCGAAAGATTAGGGTTGAATTCAGGTGGGTACATCATCCAGGAAACGCATGTACCCTTAAGTAGCTTGAAGGGTGCAACACATGACAGTGTGCTGGAAATGTGCCCTACTCGACGGCAGGCTACAGATCCCAAGCGCGCCCAGGTAACGGGATTGCCTGTAGCTGGAAAATCTCTTCATGACTAATGTATTGATCTAGTTGTTAACCTTAGTCCATTTTAGTAGGTACTCCTGACCGTGGTACTCAGGAGTCCCCTCCTAGACATGATGCAAGACAGGACTGGTTTATTTGTACAAGCACAATCACCCACGGTGTCCAGGATGTTCATTCTTGTCAAGTCATGTCATGTCAGGTAGCCGTCGCAACAGCTTATCAAGATATAACATGTCAGGTTTATCATGTCAAGTATACTTTGTCAGGAGTGCGCCATGGCGGGCCACTATCAGGTCATGTTAGTCATGTCATGAGTGCACCACTACGGGTCACTGTCGTGTCAGGCTCAATTATCAATTCCAAACATATCAAGTAATTTCATGATTATCAAGTTCAGGTCAAAAGGCGTAAGGATGTAAAATGGGCGTAAAATATCTAATAAAATATCAATATACAGGGCTATAAATCCAGGATAAGGAAAATAAAACCAACTGACATGCTAATATAAGATCAAGTCTGCCAAAGGCCATACGTTCAGGTAGGCATATGCTCAGGTAAGCATACGCTCCCAAAGGGCAGCGTAAAAGGCAGCGTATGGGGGTCACAAGGCTCTCGGGTTGAACCAGGGTGACAAGATAGGCAAGCGTACGCTCAAGCCAGCGTACGCTCAAAGCCAGCGTACGCCTTGCTCGCTCAAGCTAGCGTACCAAGGCACGCGTACGCTCAAGCTAGCGTACGCTCAGGACATGCTGCCAACAGGCAGCGTATCAAGGTGAGCGTACGCTCACTAAAGAGCAGCGTACGAAGGCTAGCGTACGCTCGCTAAAGAGCAGCGTACGAAGGCTAGCGTACGCTCGCTAAAGAGCAGCGTACGACTCAGCGGCATAAGCTAAAAAGCTAGCTCACTGTTCACAGTCTTCTCCAGAGGGCAAGAACAGCAAGAACTGCAAGAACTCCAAGGATGGAACCCAAAACTCCAAATGCTCATAACTTGGTCAAAACAAGTCCGAATCCAACCTCCCAAAGGTCAAAATTGGGTAGAATAAAATTGTCTATAACATGGAACCATAAAAACTTGAAAACAAAGGAGTTTGATAGATCAAAACCACCAAAATCCGAAAATACTAAATGGTAGATCTACAAGAATCAAAGCCTCAAAACGGAAAATGACAAGTTCTAATGTGTCTTAGAATCATAAGAAGAAGCTAATGGAACCATAAAAATGAGTTCTCTTGTGGAAGCAAGTTGCACTTGCCTAAGGGTTGGGGAGTTGTGGAGAGGAAGGAAGAAGAAGAAATAAATAAAAGTTATGGAGGAGAGAGAAGGTTGGTGGGGAAATAAATATCATGGGTTGGTGGTAGGTAGGGGGTTCACCTTGGTCCATAATGGACCAAGCAACCAGCCGGCCAAACCAAACCAACCCAAACCGAGAGTTAAACCAAGCCAAAAAAACTAAACAAGGAAAAATACAAGAAAATACGTACACGTATTTCCAAAATACGTAATACGAACCACAGGCATTACAACTCTACCCACCTTAAAAGAATTCCGTCCTCGGAATTTAATTAAGAGACTAGAGGGACAAGAACAAGCTACACTATTCACAGACAATTATACTAGGCAATCAATCAATCATGCAAGCAAGGAATTGATGGCATGAGGCATAAGAAAGACATTATACCTCACGAGTCAAACAAATCGGGATATCGTGATCGGATATCATCCACGCTCCCACGTTGACTCCTCCAAAGAGTGATGACCCCAAGCAACTCGGACTAACTTGATAGTCTTTTTCTTGAGGATCTTTTCTCTTCGATCCAATATAGACACGGGCCTCTCCTCATACGAAAGGTTGGTACCAAACCAATTCTGAATGATCCAGGATGTGGCTCGGGTCCGGGATGTACCGTCGTAATTAGGATACATGGAACACGTCATGTACCTCGCTTAGCGACGGTGGAAGAGCGAGACGATAGGATACATCTCCTACTCGCTCCAGAATGTCAAACGGTCCTATATACCTAGGACTAAGCTTGCCCCGTACGCCGAAACGAATGACGCCACGGTTAGGCGAAATCCTCAGAAATACATAATCGCCGACCGAAAACTCGAGAGGGCGCCGATGAGAATCGTCCCAATGGCGCTGGCGATCTTGGGCAACTCGAAGGTGATCTCTGACTCGCCTGACTACTTCAACGGTCTGAGCAATCATTTCTGGACCAAGCATCTGCCTCTCTCCAACATCATCCCAGGCTAACGGGGATCTGCACTTCCTACCATACAGTGCCTCGAACGGTGCCATTTGGATACTGGCCTGGAAACTGTTGTTGTACGAGAACTCCACCAGGTGCAAATGATCTTCCCATGAACCACCAAAGTCAAGTGTGCAAGACCGCAACATGTCTTCAAGAGTCTGGATCGTACGCTCCGACTGGCCATCCGTCTGCGGGTGATATGCTGAACTGAACTGGAGGCGAGTTCCCAAACTCTCCTGCAGGCTACGCCAAAAGTGCGACGTAAATCTTGAATCTCGGTCCGAGGTGATACTGACTGGCACACCGTACAATCTGACAATCTGCCTGAGGTACATCTCCGCTAGCTGAGCCGTCGACTGACCAACTCTAAACGGGAAAAAGTGAGCCACTTTCGTGAGCCGATCAACTATAACCCAGATAGCATCTCTACCAGCTGGGGATCTAGGTAATCCAGTCACAAAATCCATGGTCACATGCTCCCACTTCCATTCTGGAATCGGTAAGGGCTAAAGAAGTCCAGCCGGTCTCTGATGTTCGGCTTTAACTTGTTGGCAAACCAAACACCGAGAGACAAACCGAGCTATCTCCCGCTTCATGCCATTCCACCAGAAGTGCTGACGGATATCACGGTACATCTTCGTACTGCCAGGATGGATGGAATACTGAGAACTGTGCGCCTCTGACATGATCTCCTGTCTGATATCTCCACTGGGTACACAAAGACGCTTACTATGCCTGAGTGTACCATCCTCATGAATACATAACTCTGGTCTTCGTCCTGCCTCACACTCTGCTCTGAGTCGCTGAAGCTTGGAATCTGCTGACTGCGCCATCCGGATCCTCTCGACTATAGTGGATTGTACTTGCATGCTGGCCATCAATGCCACACTGGAAGGGAGAACAACTTCAATACCCATCTTCTGAAGATCTGCTAACAGCTCTGGTTACGCTGTTAGAAAATAAGCTCCGGCTCTCCTGCTCAATGCATCTGCAACAACATTGGCCTTTCCAGGATGATACTGCAGGTTGACATCATAATCCATAAGAAGCTCCAGCCACCTCCTCTGACGCATGTTAAGATCCTTCTGGGTGAAAACATACTTCAGGCTCTTGTGGTCGGTGAAAATCTCCACCCTATCTCCAAACAAATAGTGTCTCCATAACTTAAGTGCAAACACCACTGCTGCCAGCTCCAAGTCATGGGTTGGGTAATTCCTCTCATGATCACGAAGTTGTCGTGACGCATAAGCTATTACCTTTCCATGCTGCATCAGAACACATCCCAAACCTCTGCCTGAAGCATCACAATACACTAAAAATCCTCTGGTTCCATCTAGAAGCGTGAGAATAGGAGCTGTTATCAATCCTCGCTTCAACTGCTCAAAAGAACTCTGACACTCTGCTGTCCAAGCAAACTGTGCATCCTTGCGGGTCAACTGCGTCAATGGCGCTGAAATCCGAGCAAAATCTGAAACAAACTGCCGGTAGTAGCCGGCCAATCCAAGGAAACTGCGAACTTCTGCAACGGTGTTGGGTACTGGCCATGACTCAATAGCTACAATCTTCTGGGGATCCACTTCTACTCCTCCTCGAGTGATGATATGACCCAAGTACGAAATGCGATCGAGCCAGAACTCGCATTTACTGACCTTGGCATATAACTGGTGCTCTCTGAGGATCTGAAGAACTATACGGAGATGCTGCTCATGCTCTGCCTCACTCTTGCTGTAGACCAGGATGTCATCCAAGAACACGATCACAAACTGATCCAAGTAAGGCATGAAGATGCGATTTATGAGGTCCATGAATACTGCCGGCGCATTGGTTGCTCCAAAAGGCATAACAAGGAACTCCCAATGCCCATATCTCGATCTAAAAGCTGTCTTCGGGATGTCCTGCTCTCTGACTCTGATCTGATGATAACCTGAGCACAAATCAATCTTCGAGAATACTGAAGCCCCCTTGAGTTGATCAAACAAGTCATCTATCCTCGGAAGAGGGTATCTGTTCTTGATTGTCACTGAGTTCAAGGTAAGATAATCAACACATAACCTGGACGTACCATCCTTCTTTTTCACAAGAAGCATCGGGGCTCCCCAAGGCGATCTACTAGCACGAATGAATCCCTTGGTTCTGAGTTCTTCAATCATCTTGTACAATATCTCCAACTCTGATGGCGCCATCCTGTAGACTCTCTCTGACACTGGGGCTGTCTCGGGAATCAAGTCTATAGTGAACTCAATCTCCCGCTCCGGAGGCATACCTGGAAGTTCTTCTGGGAAAACATCTGGGAACTCATCCACTATTCTGGGCAACTGAACTGCTGCTACTGCCACCCGCAATACTGGAGGAGATGACTCAACTTCGCCTCGGAAGAAAGAAAACTCTGGCTCTCCTGGAATGCTAAAAATAACCCTACCAATATGGCAGTCTATTCTAGCATACTGGTTTCTCAACCAATCCATCCCTAGGACCACATCATAATCGGCCATCCGAAACTCTATCAATCTAGCGGAGAATTCTCTACCGCTAACTACGATCCGACACGAGGAAAACACTCTATCTACTCCCACAAGTCCGTTACCAGTAAATATATTAAGCCTTACTGATAATGACTCGGGCTCCAATCCTACCCGTGTCGCGAATCGTGCAGACATAAATGAATACGATGCACCAGAATCAAATAAAGCTGAAGCTGGAAAGGAGTTGACGAGAATAGTACCTGCCACTACCTCTCCTGGTGCCAATCCTTCCTCCACGGTCATCATCATGGCCTGACCATGCCCTCGGGGTGCTGGTCCCCTCGGCTGAAATCCTCGCTGCCTATTCTGACTCAAGGCCTGGGCTTGTGCATACTGCTGGGGGCTCTGTTGTTGAAATACATGGGACTGAGGTGGCAAGGGCCTCGGCAATGGATACTGCTGCTGCTGCTGCTAGACCGGTACGGGTCCTCTCACCGAAGAGCTAGAAAGGTTGGACGAGGATGAACCACCCCTGTTCGGGCAGGATCCAACCCTATGGTCTGCTGCTCCACAAACCAGACACAATCCCTGTGCCCTGCGACACTCTGCCACCACATGGCCTGGCTTCCCACAATGAGAACATCCCACTGCGAAACACTGCTTCTGCTTCTGCTGCTGTGGGTGCGTCGGAGTTGAATGCTGAACCGACGTTACTGAGGCCGCTCGCCTCGGAGCTCCAATAGTCAAGACCCTGGCTGCCGGGGCTGGGGCTGAAGACTGATTCATCTGGCCGTGAGATCTCTTCCGACCTCCGGTCCTGTCCACGATCCTCTGGGAGGTATACTCATGCCTCTGAGCTGCTCTCAAGACTGCATCAAAAGTCTGATGCTCAAACTGCTCAACTGCTAACAAGATCTCCAGGTGAAGTCCCTGCTGGAACCGTTGGGCTCTATCATACTCGGTTGCCACCAAGGTGGGAGCAAACCGACTGAGTCTCGAAAACTCGGCCGCATATCCATCGACCGTCCTGCCTCCTTGCTTCAGATTGGTGAACCTGGTCTGCAGATCATACCGAGCCACGGCATCGAAATACTTGGTCTGGAATCTCTCTCTGAATACTGCCTAAGGAATGGGTGCTGCTAACCCAACGGCCTGCGCTGCCCACCAGCTGCGGGCAAGATCTAACAACTGCAGGCGCACCACGGCTACCTTCTCGTTCTCTGGAGTCTTGGCTGCTTCTAGAACCACCTCTGTGTCCTGAAGCCATGCATCTGCCGCGATAGCATCTTCACTACCGTCGAAGAATGGAGGGTTCAAGCGCTTGAAGCTGTTGGCAGCGCTGTTACCCTGATGACCACCTCTAGTCAAAGCATCCGCCACTGCCTGTTGCAAGACATCTCCACGACGATCTTGAGAAGCTATCAAGGTCCTGACGAGTCCTACCAAAGTGCCGTCATCATGTTCTACAGGTTGAACTGGCTGGACTGGTGGCTCTCCGCCAGAAGGCACGACTCTGGAGGCTACTCCGGAATGCTGGGCTTGATCTCCAGGTTGTTGCTGGTCTACAGGAGGTGCTCCGCCTTGCTGATCGACCGGGTCAGGTACTATGCCGCTGAAGAAGACGACATAGAAAACAATAAGGAAGGACCAGGACAGACCAATGATGCAAGCAGGTGATCAGGACAAGAATCCAGGGATTCAGAAGATACGAGCAGAGATCAAGGACGAATACTGATTGAGACATCTATTCGGTAAACCCTCACATATTTTGATTTACAAGACCTGCATGGGCCATCACTTAAACCATGTCACACCCCAGAACCAGAATACTGGAGAGCGGGGGCAGACATAGCCAGCTACGTATATTGAAATGGATTCCATCTTGCTATACGGTCATGGCTGTCTAGGATACATGAGGGTTTATCTACAAGCCGACAGTCTCCTATGGTCATGAACAAGCCTAGTGTCTCAATCACAAGTAAGTAAGTAAATGTTACAAGATGTATGATCATTAAATATACAATGATAAGGCGTCCCAAATATTACATATTCAGCTGATCATGAAGCTAGTCATTACAAAATGTTAGGACTAGCAAAAGTTCAGTCATACATGATCAACCCTAGGATTTGTCAATCATGTTACAGCCCGTAGGCAGACAGAAAGTAAAGTGCAATCGAGCTAAACAGGTGCTCGTCGGCTAAACGCCTCAAAAGAATATTTTTACAATAGAGCGGGAGAGCCAAAAATAACCCACTCGTTGCCAGGGTTCCGTCTAGTGGCCACCATCTGGCAGGAATGTCGGTAGATCCTCGGTAGCTGCTTCGAAATCTGGCCACACAAAACCAGCTGGGTCAGACCCCAGAAAGAGCAAGTGCCACAAAGGAGGCTTCACTTAAGAACTAAAACCATCAATCAGCACAGGAATATAAATAATATAGTAAAGACAGGAGTATAAATAAATGGTAAAACTGGAAATAAGAAAAATATGCCAGGATGATATACGACGAGATAACCATGGAACTATTCAGATAGCTAGGTTACAACCCGTAAACCAAACAAGGACCGGGGTTGTAACCCTTCGTCTGAACGGGGCTTGGTTTCTCACCATTTATTAAGAAAATAAATACAAGCATGCTGGCCATGTAACAGTCTAGAACAAGATCAGGGCAAGACTAGACTTGTTAGGCTCCATCCAATCATTTCACGGCCAAGCAAGATCTACGGCTTGATACTTTAACTAACTAGGGTTATCACAGTCCTAGTTACTAACAAGATGCAGTGAGATTATTCCACAGCCACAAGCCCTGCAGACCATCCAGGTCACCCAGGTCGAAAGATTAGGGTTGAATTCAGGTGGGTACATCGCCCAGGAAACGCATGTACCCTTAAGTAGCTTGAAGGGTGCAACACATGACAGTGTGCTGGAAATGTGCCCTACTCGACGGCAGGCTACAGATCCCAAGCGCGCCCAGGTAACGGGATTGCCTGTAGCTGGAAAATCTCTTCATGACTAATGTATTGATCTAGTTGTTAACCTTAGTCCATTTTAGTAGGTACTCCTGACCGTGGTACTCAGGAGTCCCCTCCTAGACATGATGCAAGACAGGACTGGTTTATTTGTACAAGCACAATCACCCACGGTGTCCAGGATGTTCATTCTTGTCAAGTCATGTCATGTCAGGTAGCTGTCGCAACAGCTTATCAAGATATAACATGTCAGGTTTATCATGTCAAGTATACTTTGTCAGGAGTGCGCCACGGCGGGCCACTATCAGGTCATATTAGTCATGTCAGGAGTGCACCACTACGGGTCACTGTCGTGTCAGGCTCAATTATCAATTCCAAACATATCAAGTAATTTCATGATTATCAAGTTCAGGTCAAAAGGCGTAAGGATGTAAAATGGGCATAAAATATCTAATAAAATATCAATATACAGGGCTATAAATCCAGGATAAGGAAAATAAAACCAACTGACATGCTAATATAAGATCAAGTCTGCCAAAGGCCATACGTTCAGGTAGGCATACGCTCAGGTAAGCATACGCTCCCAAAGGGCAGCGTAAAAGGCAGCGTATGGGGGTCACAAGGCTCTCGGGTTGAACCAGGGTGACAAGATAGGCAAGCGTACGCTCAAGCCAGCGTACGCTCAAAGCCAGCGTACGCCTTGCTCGCTCAAGCTAGCGTACCAAGGCACGCGTACGCTCAAGCTAGCGTACGCTCAGGACATGCTGCCAACAGGCAGCGTATCAAGGTGAGCGTACGCTCACTAAAGAGCAGCGTACGAAGGCTAGCGTACGCTCGCTAAAGAGCAGCGTACGAAGGCTAGCGTACGCTCGCTAAAGAGCAGCGTACGACTCAGCGGCATAAGCTAAAAAGCTAGCTCACTGTTCACAGTCTTCTCTAGAGGGCAAGAACAGCAAGAACTGCAAGAACTCCAAGGATGGAACCCAAAACTCCAAATGCTCATAACTTGGTCAAAACAAGTCCGAATCCAACCTCCCAAAGGTCAAAATTGGGTAGAATAAAATTGTCTACAACATGGAACCATAAAAACTTGAAAACAAAGGAGTTTGATAGATCAAAACCACCAAAATCTGAAAATACTAAATGGTAGATCTACAAGAATCAAAGCCTCAAAACGGAAAATGACAAGTTCTAATGTGTCTTAGAATCATGAGAAGAAGCTAATGGAACCATAAAAATGAGTTCTCTTGTGGAAGCAAGTTGCACTTGCCTAAGGGTTGGGGAGTTGTGGAGAGGAAGGAAGAAGAAGAAATAAATGAAAGTTATGGAGGAGAGAGAAGGTTGGTGGGGAAATAAATATCATGGGTTGGTGGTAGGTAGGGGGTTCACCTTGGTCCATAATGGACCAAGCAACCAGCCGGCCAAACCAAACCAACCCAAACCGAGAGTTAAACCAAGCCAAGAAAACTAAACAAGGAAAAATACAAGAAAATACGTACACGTATTTTCAAAATACGTAATACGAACCACAGGCATTACAAATAGCCACTGCATACGACACATGCAGTGTGCCGGATTTACCCCCTAGCCGTTCACATGTAGAAAATGATATTTCACACCACCTAGATAGATGTCTTTTATTAGTTTTTCCTTGTTTACTTTTCTATCGTGCTATGTCATCAGTTTTCTTACTAGCTTTCATATTCCATATGCTATTTTCATGTCTTATTAATTCTATTGTGTTTTGCATTATTGTCGGTTTGTGTACTTGTTCTAATCCTGACTGGATAACCAACAATTTTTAGGTTTAGCCGCGATCACTGTTAGCATTGGGAAGACTTGGGTATTGCTGAGGACAACCTAGAATAGAAAGCAATTGTATCAATTTCATTAATTATAAAATCTTGTATTTCCTTTAATTTTAAATGTTGTAAATATTGTAATAAATTTTGAATTGTGAATGAGCAGTAAATGTGATATTTTGAGCATATAATTCTTGTGGGCTTGACAGCGTTCTACCGTCGACTCTGCGGCGTAGGCTGGCTTGGACACGTCTCGTATCCGAAAAGCGGGTGCGGGTCGTGACAAATACTAATTTACTAGCTTCCATTACAATCTTGTACCCTGAAGCTACAAGAAGGGATCTACTACGTAAATTCCTCCTGATTGCTAGTACACAAAGTATATCATGAAGAGGAAGAATTTTTTCTGATGTCATCTTCAAATCTATTCTTTCTTTTCCTACAATCTCAATCGTTGAGCCATCTCATAAGGTTATGCCTACTCCACCTGATTTCTGATAGTTTGAGAAACATGAGCGATCAAATAAAACATGAACATGAGCTCCAGAATTCAACCACCAATCATCAGAATTGTAAGAAATATTGACTAAAGGTTGATAAGTCAAAGACCAGAAGGAACTATAAGACCTATTCAGAATCATGTTAGCTTCTGCTTTGGCTGGGCCTTTCCCGTATAAGTAGTCTTGACAACTTCTTTCTTTCTGTAGAAGCAGTTATAGGCAGATGGTTTGTTCTTCCACATACCAAACAAAAAAAAAATTGATCCTGAGTCTGACTGACGTTTCTAGGTCTATGGTTTTGTTGGTGTTGATGATTCTAGTGGTGAGGCTGAAAGTTTTTCTTCTTCTTGAAGAAGTTTTTCTTGGGTTTGAGCTGAGGATTAGACTTGGATTATCTTGGGATTCTACAAGGTACCTTAGCCTTAAGCTGAGGATTAGACTTGGATTTGTCTTGGGATTCTATAAGGTTTACCTTAGCCTTAGACACAACCTTAGGTTTAGACCTTAACCTAATTTGTTCTTCTGTTCTAATTTTCTTTAAGACTTGTGCAAAGGCAAGGTCTCCTTGTGTATGGATAAGGTCTTTAAAAACATCATACCAAGAAGGAGGAAAGCTTATCATCAGACAAGCCATCTTATGCTCATTTGAGAAGATTGTGCCTTTGGCTTGAATATGCCTAAGGTGTTCTTGGAACTCATGGATTTCTTCACTCATAGGTTTGTCATCTACCATGAAATACCTATTGAAGGTGGAATAATTGAATCTTTCAATTCCTGCATTATCACAACCATATTTTTCTTCCAAAGCATTCTAAAGTTCTTTAGCGCTTTTATATTCAAAGAATATATCATAAAACGATTCGGACACAACACATAGAATTCCATGGAAGCAATGATAGTTTATTTCCTTAGGAGTTTTCTATGTCAGACTTAGCATCATTAGAGTCATTTATGGGTGTGGATACATCAATGGCTGAGATCAATCCTAGTGGTGAGCCAAAAATTTCATCTAACTCAGTCACCTTTTGAAGAAAGAGCCATTAAACTTAGCTAGCTTAGCAGTAGAAGTCTCTTCTTTGCCAATCATGATTTCTATTTGAGATAATCAAAAGCCTACAAAAAATTTGACATTACTCAATAAGATTGACTAAGGTTCTAGAATAGTAGTGTCACACCCAGTCCCAAAATACGTAGGACTAGGATATGTAAATATGCTAGCTACGTATCAAGTGGACTTCAGCCCAGCTCAAATATGTATCTGTCTACGTCAAGTAGTTATATTTATATATCACTATTATAATTGTATATCTCAATCCACTGAAGATGAATCCATCGTAAGACCAATTGCACTAATATTGATTAGACATTAACACACCAGATCCTACAAATAAACAAGAAAAGACAATGTATAATAAAGTTGATTAGACTCTGTTACAATCGTCTGAACAAGCTCATAGAGAATAATAAAGCTTGCAAAACTAGACCATATCAGCAGAATAAAGCAAGAAAAAATAAATATCATGTCGTAGGATCATAATAAATATATCAACCAATATATATATATATATATATATATATTTTTATATCAACCAATATATATATATATATATATATATATATATATATATATATATATATATATATATATATATATATATATTTATATATATATATATATATATATATATATATATACCTGAAATCCTAAAGATGCAATCGTTATTCACCATCTAGTTTATAAAGCAAACTCAGCAATAACACGAAGAGATCACTAGGTCCTCAGGGGACATAACAAGGTATATAATATAAAAGCCTACTTTGACAGTAA
This sequence comes from Iris pallida, assembly GCA_029216955.1. NCBI lineage: Eukaryota > Viridiplantae > Streptophyta > Magnoliopsida > Asparagales > Iridaceae > Iris > Iris pallida. The sequence continues at coordinate 338,093 of JANAVB010026999.1, read as the reverse complement.
TAACATGCATGAAAAGATAAAAAATGGAACAAGAAATAAAGATTGAAGAATACACAATACAAAAAATAAAACATGAAGGAAATGGTATGTTGTCGAGAATCGTGCTAGTAAACGTGACTACAAGTAAACGAAGTAAACCGCAACTCGGTGGAAAATAACAGCCCTATAGATCGTAGCTCGGTAGGGCTAACAACCTATAGTAAGTCTCTGTCGCAGCTCGGTGGGGGCTCACAATAGAGAGTGGTCAGGTATAGTCGATTCCTATAACAAAATCCTCGCCTTGAACTACGAGTAAAGTCAAGTCAATCATGTCAAGTTGTCACGCCCCGCTTCCGGAATACGGACGAACGAGAACGTGAACAGCCAGCTACGTATATTGGGACGGCAACCATCCCGCTATACGATCACGGCTATCTAGCATGTGAGGGTATTCTACAAACCAACAGTCTCTTACGGTCCAAATGGCCTATTGTCTCAATCTCAACAAGTAAAATAAGTTACAAGATAACAGATCACCAAATATACAATTGTAAGGCGTCCCAAACATTACATATAAGATGATCATGAAAACTAGTCGTAACAAAATGTAAAGACTAGCTCAGAGTTAAGTCATACATGATCAACCCCCGGGGCATGTCAATCACGTTACAGCCCGCAGGCAGATAATAAATACAAGTTGCAATCGGGCTAACACGTGCTCGTCGGCTACACGCCTCAAAATAATATGAATTTACAATAAAGTGGGCGAACAAAAGAAACCCACTCGAAGCCTTGGTCGCGCCTGGCGGTCGCCATCTGGCTGGAAGACAGGTAGATCCCTTGCTGCTGCTCCGGTATCTGGCCATACAAAACCAGCTGGGTCAGACCCCAGAAAGAGCAAGTGCCACAAAGGAGGCTCCACTTAAGGACTAAAACCAGCAAATCATTAATAAACAAAAGCAGCAAAAGAAATAAGTAAAAGCATATCGAGATTTGTGCGGTACCAATGCACGTATCCCGATCACAAAAAAGGAAACAAGTAACTTGATTAGAAAATAATAATAATACCGGAGAACATGGCAGATAAGATGCATGAAAAATAAGAAATAAATGCTATCCGGGCAATAAACAAGGAAGGACAAATGTACCGTACCAGGAAACCTGAACAGTACATAGTCACTAACCAGTCTATTGCTTGAAGATAACAATCATATACAGGAAACTATAACATAGATAAGTGCCATCTACACAATAAACACGGTAAGGACAAATGTACCGTACCAGGTAGCCAGGTTACCACTGTAACCCTTCACCTAAACAGTACATAGTCACTGACCAGTTATTGCCTAGAGGACAGTCATACAAGAGAGTTACACTACAGTGACAGAGAAGAAGTCTTGCAATCACATCCAGTGCAAGTCAAGCATTCAAGTTCTAGAGACTGGAACAATCAAGAGCTGGACCCATCAGGGCTGGTCCTAGACCAGACCAGACAAGGCTGGACACCATCCAATAATACACGGCCAATCATAGCCTACTGCTTGCTACATTAACTAACTAGGGTTATCACAAGCCTAGTTACTAACAAGATGCAAGTGAGATGTATCTCCGCCACAAGCCCTGCAGCTATCCAGGTTACCCAGGCGAATATTAATATAGTGACAATTAGAGAGAGAGGGACTACATTCTTGTTATCATTATAAGTAGCTTGAGGATGCACCACTTGGCAGTGAGCTGGAAATGCGCCCTACTCGTCGGCAGGCTACAAGTCCAAACGATTGTGGCCGGGGTAACGGGATCGCCTGTAGCTGAGGAACATCTCGTTATGACTAGTGAATTAAGCTAGTTGTTAATCTTAGTTCATTTCCAATATGAATTCCTGACCGTGGGAAATCAAGAATTCATGTCCTAGACATGATGCAAGACAAGACTGGTGAATTGACCAAACACAAGAAGGTACACCCACGGTGTCAAGACAAGCTATACTAGTCAAGTGAGCCTGCCTCAGCAGCTCAAGTTGTCAAATTATCATGCCAAGTCATGTCATGTTACAAGCTGGAAGTGCGCCGCCACGAGCCACTATCAAGTTATCTAGTTATTAAGGTTACAAGTTACAAGTTATTAGCCAGGATTTATTTATCGTGTCAGGGCCATAAGGCATATCACAATGCAACTATTCTACAAGTAAAAGAAACATAATCCTAAGTGCACCCAAACGGCCACCGATGTAAAAAGACATGAAAGTACAATAAGGCTGAAAACATGACTTTATAAAATAAGACCATAAGAAAACACTTTTCTGATGTAACAAGAGATAACAAAACCAGGGACAACGCCGTACTAGCATTAAATCAAATCGTGCCCACATCGTGTTCGGGTCGAGCTCGGGTCAAAAGGCGTAAGGATATAAACCAGGGGTAAGGTGTTCCCAAATTAGTGTCAAGATTCAAGAAAGCAGTACACAAATACAGGAAATCGTGTCAAGACGTGTCGAGTCTAGTCAAGTCGTGTTGTGAGCACCAAAATCTCAGGAAGCTCCAAATTATGAAAAGAAAACCAAATCCCAGAGAAAGCAATACAGGCACTAGGGGTGCAGGGGTACAGGGGCACTAGGGCAGGCCAGGCATACTGGAGTGCGCCTAGAGGCAGCACACTAGAGTGTGCCAGGGAGGCAGCACACTAAAATGCGCCTAGTCTGGACAGGTCAATCCGCGCCTAGAGCCAATGGGGCAAACCGCGCCTAGATCCATTGGATCAAATGGCGCCTAAGTCAAGGGAACAGTGAACTGCGCCTAAAATGATAAATATAGGCGCAGTCGGGCAAGCCAAGGGAAAGTAGGCGCTATCTGCCTAACAGGAGGAAGTGGGCGCTATCTGCCAATCTGGGAAAGTAGGCGAAGTCTGCCAACCGCGCCTGAAATGACGCCAAGGAGGCGCCATCGAGGGGCGGCGGCGAACAGCACCCAAGGAGGCGCGATCGAGACGAACCGCGCCTAAGGAGGCGCGTTCGAGCGAGCCACGCCTAAAGAGGCGCGCTCGAAAAGGTGGTGCAGTCTGCGAACCGCGCCTAAGAAGGCGCAGTTGAACGAACAGCGCCTAAAGAGGCGTGTTCGAGGAAGTAGGCGCCATCGGCCAGAACAGCAAGTCATCTTCTCCAAAAATCCGAGAAGAGAACCCATAGAACTCAAAACTTTGGAACATCATAAATCCATCAATACAAACCCAAATCCGGATTTTCAAAGCTCTAACTTGTGTAAAATTGAAAGCTCTACAACATGGAAACATTGAATCCAACAAAAGAACAAGTTTGGGAGATCAAATCTCCAAAAATCCGAAAACACTCCAAACCTAGATCTACAAGATTCCAAGCTCCAAATCAAGAAAACCCAAGATCTAATGTTGCTCATAGGGTGCTAACTAGCTAATGGGCACATAAAATCCGGCCCTCAAGTGTGAGCAAGGTGCACTTGCCTAATGGGGGTGATCCTCTCTTGGGGAAGAAGAAGAAGGAAGGGAGAGGGGGTGGCCGGCTGTGAAGTGGGAGAATGAGAGGGGAGAGAGAGAGAGGGGATTAAATGATGGTGGGGTGTGATGGAGGTGAGGGAGAGTATAGGTTAAAGGGTTCCAACGTAATCTCAAACCAAATAAAACCGAACCAAGTCTCCAAATCAAACCAAGTTAAACCAAGCCAAGCTCTTCCACATAAATTCGAGCCAAAATACGAAAGTCGAGAATACTGCAAGTTGAGCAAAATACAATGCAGGCCAAAGTCCAATCAAAATCCAGAAGTCATTAACCAGATTAACCCATAATGATAAATGACAATTAAACTACCACAAGATTACGAAATAAACTACAATTAACTAGACAAGAAAAATAAAATACGGGTCAGAAATACGAATACGCAATAAATACGTATCACGAATTTCGAGATATTACATCCTACTCACCTTAAAAGAATTTCGTCCTCGGAATTTATTCAAGAGGCTAGAGATGTCGGGACAAGCTACACTAGCACAAGCTATCTAGAGCTAGCAATCAATCAAGCAATCATTCATGCAAGCAAGGATTCGAAGTGCAAGGCATGAGAAAATTTCACACCTTACGAGCCAAAACCGATTGGGATACGTGTTCGGATGCCATCCTTACACTCCCACGTTTGACTCCCCAAGGAGTGATGAACTCAAGCAACACGGACTAACTGATAGTCTGGCGCATTGAGGTCTTACTCCCTAATCAAATACGAACACGGGCCTCTCCACATCCGAAAAGATTAAAGGTTGGTACCAATAACCAAATAACCTTTTCGAATGATCAGGGTACAACTCGGGTCCGGGACATGCCGTCGTAATTAGGTTACATGAAATAAGTCATGTGCCCTTGGTAACGACGGCGAGAAAGCAAGATAAAGATACAGCTACCTCTCCGACGATTTCGAATCTGAGCTTGGGCTAGGGCAAACTGCCGCGGGTTCTGTTGCTGGAATGCTTGAGCCTGAGTCGGCAATGGTCCTGGAAACGGGAACTGCTGTTGTTGGTGAACTGGTGCTGGTCCCATAACCGAGGGACTAGTCACTGTTGAAGCTGAATCGACTCTGAATGGGCAGGACCCCACTCTATGGTCTGGTGCTCCACACAACAAACACAATCCCAGAGCCTTGCGACACTCTGCTACTACATGCCCAGGCTTACCACAATAAGAACAGCCTACTGAGGAAGACTGGTCTTGCTTCTGTTCCTGCTGAGGGTACGTCGGGGTTGAGTACTGATCCGACGTAACTGAAGCTGCTCGCCTCGGAGTTTCAATGGTCAAGGCCCTGGCTGCTGGGGCTGGAGCTGAAGATCGGTTCATCTGACTGTGGGACCGCCTTCGTCCTCCGGTTCTGTCTGCTATCCTCTGGGAAGTGTACTCGTACCTCCTTGCTGCTCGCAAAATAGCATCATAGGTCTGACGTTCGAACTGCTCCACGGCCAATATGATCTCCAAGTGAAGTCCCTGCTGGAACCTCTGTGCTCTGTCGAACTCGGTCGCCACCAAAGTGGGAGCAAACCGACTAAGTCTCGAAAACTCGGCCGCATATCCGTCGACCGTCCTTCCTCCTTGTTTCAGGTTGCAAAACTTGGTCTGCAAGTCATATCGAGCCACTGCATCATAATACTTGATCTGGAATTTCTCGCTGAACACTGCCCAAGAAACAGGTGTTGCCAATCCCATTGCTTGCACAGCCCACCAATTGCGGGCTAGATCCAATAACTGAAGGCGCACCACTGCTACCTTCTCGTCTTCTGGAGTCTTTGCTGCTTCAAGAATAATCTCTATATCCTGTAGCCAAGCATCGGCAGCCATCGCATCTTCAGTACCGTTGAAGAAGGGAGGGTTCAGGCGCTTGAATCTGTTGACTGCACTATTCCGACCACTTTCACTCAGAGTATCTTGTACTGCCTGCTGCAAGGCATCATCTTGGCGGTTCTGAGACGCAAGCAACTCACGGATGAGTCCTACCAAGACTCCATCTTCTGACCCTGCTAGCTGATCTGGCTGGACTGGGAATTCTGGCTCTACAGGAGGCATGGCTTGGGAAGCTGCTGCTGACGACTGAGCTTCGTCTTCTGACTGCTGCTGGACTACTGGCTGAACTCTCTCTGGCTGGTCAGCAGGAACATCAGAAAAATTAAGGAAAGGACCAGGATGATTCAAGGATGCAAGTATGTTATCAGTCGAGAATTCAAGGAGATGCAAAGATACAATCGGGAGATCAAGGGCGAGCACAGATTGAGACATCTACCGGTAACCCTCACATTTCTTGTTTGACAAGACCTGCATGGGCCACCACTAAAACTGTCACGCCCCGCTCCCGGAATACGGACGAACGAGAACGTGAACAGCCAGCTACGTATATTGGGACGGCAACCATCCCGCTATACGATCACGGCTGTCTAGCATGTGAGGGTATTCTACAAACCAACAGTCTCTTACGGTCCAAATGGCCTATTGTCTCAATCTCAACAAGTAAAATAAGTTACAAGATAACAGATCACCAAATATACAATTGTAAGGCGTCCCAAACATTACATATAAGATGATCATGAAAACTAGTCGTAACAAAATGTAAAGACTAGCTCAGAGTTAAGTCATACATGATCAACCCCCGGGGCATGTCAATCACGTTACAGCCCGCAGGCAGATAATAAATACAAGTTGCAATCGGGCTAACACGTGCTCGTCGGCTACACGCCTCAAAATAATATGAATTTACAATAAAGTGGGCGAACAAAAGAAACCCACTCGAAGCCTTGGTCGCGCCTGGCGGTCGCCATCTGGCTGGAAGACAGGTAGATCCCTTGCTGTTGCTCCGGTATCTGGCCATACAAAACCAGCTGGGTCAGACCCCAGAAAGAGCAAGTGCCACAAAGGAGGCTCCACTTAAGGACTAAAACCAGCAAATCATTAATAAACAAAAGCAGCAAAAGAAATAAGTAAAAGCATATCGAGATTTGTGCGGTACCAATACACGTATCCCGATCACAAAAAAGGAAACAAGTAACTTGATTAGAAAATAATAATAATACCGGAGAACATGGCAGATAAGATGCATGAAAAATAAGAAATAAATGCTATCCGGGCAATAAACAAGGAAGGACAAATGTACCGTACCAGGAAACCTGAACAGTACATAGTCACTAACCAGTCTATTGCTTGAAGATAACAATCATATACAGGAAACTATAACATAGATAAGTGCCATCTACACAATAAATACGGTAAGGACAAATGTACCGTACCAGGTAGCCAGGTTACCACTGTAACCCTTCACCTAAACAGTACATAGTCACTGACCAGTTATTGCCTAGAGGACAGTCATACAAGAGAGTTACACTACAGTGACAGAGAAGAAGTCTTGCAATCACATCCAGTGAAAGTCAAGCATTCAAGTTCTAGAGACTGGAACAATCAAGAGCTGGACCCATCAGGGCTGGTCCTAGACCAGACCAGACAAGGCTGGACACCATCCAATAATACACGGCCAATCATAGCCTACTGCTTGCTACATTAACTAACTAGGGTTATCACAAGCCTAGTTACTAACAAGATGCAAGTGAGATGTATCTCCGCCACAAGCCCTGCAGCTATCCAGGTTACCCAGGCGAATATTAATATAGTGACAATTAGAGAGAGAGGGACTACATTCTTGTTATCATTATAAGTAGCTTGAGGATGCACCACTTGGCAGTGAGCTGGAAATGCGCCCTACTCGTCGGCAGGCTACAAGTCCAAACGATTGTGGCCGGGGTAACGGGATCGCCTGTAGCTGAGGAACATCTCGTTATGACTAGTGAATTAAGCTAGTTGTTAATCTTAGTTCATTTCCAATATGAATTCCTGACCGTGGGAAATCAAGAATTCATGTCCTAGACATGATGCAAGATAAGACTGGTGAATTGACCAAACACAAGAAGGTACACCCACGGTGTCAAGACAAGCTATACTAGTCAAGTGAGCCTGCCTCAGCAGCTCAAGTTGTCAAATTATCATGCCAAGTCATGTCATGTTACAAGCTGGAAGTGCGCCGCCACGAGCCACTATCAAGTTATCTAGTTATTAAGGTTACAAGTTACAAGTTATTAGCCAGGATTTATTTATCGTGTCAGGGCCATAAGGCATATCACAATGCAACTATTCTACAAGTAAAAGAAACATAATCCTAAGTGCACCCAAACGGCCACCGATGTAAAAAGACATGAAAGTACAATAAGGCTGAAAACATGACTTTATAAAATAAGACCATAAGAAAACACTTTTCTGATGTAACAAGAGATAACAAAACCAGGGACAACGCCGTACTAGCATTAAATCAAATCGTGCCCACATCGTGTTCGGGTCGAGCTCGGGTCAAAAGGCGTAAGGATATAAACCAGGGGTAAGGTGTTCCCAAATTAGTGTCAAGATTCAAGAAAGCAGTACACAAATACAGAAAATCGTGTCAAGACGTGTCGAGTCTAGTCAAGTCGTGTTGTGAGCACCAAAATCTCAGGAAGCTCCAAATTATGAAAAGAAAACCAAATCCCAGAGAAAGCAATACAGGCACTAGGGGTGCAGGGGTACAGGGGCACTAGGGCAGGCCAGGCATACTGGAGTGCGCCTAGAGGCAGCACACTAGAGTGTGCCAGGGAGGCAGCACACTAAAATGCGCCTAGTCTGGACAGGTCAATCCGCGCCTAGAGCCAATGGGGAAAACCGCGCCTAGATCCATTGGATCAAATGGCGCCTAAGTCAAGGGAACAGTGAACTGCGCCTAAAATGATAAATATAGGCGCAGTCGGGCAAGCCAAGGGAAAGTAGGCGCTATCTGCCTAACAGGAGGAAGTGGGCGCTATCTGCCAATCTGGGAAAGTAGGCAAAGTCTGCCAACCGCGCCTGAAATGACGCCAAGGAGGCGCCATCGAGGGGCGGCGGCGAACAGCACCCAAGGAGGCGCGATCGAGACGAACCGCGCCTAAGGAGGCGCGTTCCTGCGAGCCGCGCCTAAAGAGGCACGCTCGAAAAGGAGGCGCAGTCTGCGAACCGCGCCTAAGAAGACGCAGTTGAACGAACAGCGCCTAAAGAGGCGTGTTCGAGGAAGTAGGCGCCATCGGCCAGAACAGCAAGTCATCTTCTCCAAAAATCCGAGAAGAGAACCCATAGAACTCAAAACTTTGGAACATCATAAATCCATCAATACAAACCCAAATCCGGATTTTCAAAGCTCTAACTTGTGTAAAATTGAAAGCTCTACAACATGGAAACATTGAATCCAACAAAAGAACAAGTTTGGGAGATCAAATCTCCAAAAATCCGAAAACACTCCAAACCTAGATCTACAAGATTCCAAGCTCCAAATCAAGAAAACCCAAGATCTAATATTGCTCATAGGGTGCTAACTAGCTAATGGGCACATAAAATTCGGCCCTCAAGTGTGAGAAAGGTGCACTTGCCTAATGGGGGTGATTCTCTCTTGGGGAAGAAGAAGAAGGAAGGGAGAGAGGGTGGCCGGCTGTGAAGTGGGAGAATGAGAGGGGAGAGAGAGAGAGGGGATTAAATGATGGTGGGGTGTGATGGAGGTGAGGGAGAGTATAGGTTAAAGGGTTCCAATGTAATCTCAAACCAAATAAAACCGAACCAAGTCTCCAAATCAAACCAAGTTAAACCAAGCCAAGCTCTTCCACATAAATTCGAGCCAAAATACGAAAGCCGAGAATACTGCAAGTTGAGCAAAATACAATGCAGGCCAAAGTCCAATCAAAATCCAGAAGTCATTAACCAGATTAACCCATAATGATAAATGACAATTAAACTACCACAAGATTACGAAATAAACTACAATTAACTAGACAAGAAAAATAAAATACGGGTCAGAAATACGAATACGCAATAAATACGTATCACGAATTTCGAGATATTACACAAGTCCAGATCAATCATGTCAAGGAAACGTGGCATAGGACCGGGCAAGGACAATCTCAAGAAGTATACAAGGACATGGCAAGATATAACAGAAAATAATGAAAGGATCGAAACCATCTATGTGCACGTATAACAATAAAATAATAATGACATGAACAAAAATAGGTAATCAGTGTAAGGGAAAAGAAATAGCAATAAAGAAAATGCATGTAAATACTATACAGTTCGGCAAGGTGTACTTGCCTGTAGTCCAAATCCTCGCTAAACACGTAATACCAAGTCCTGACAAAAATTCACATACTATGAAATAATTATAACTAATATTCTAATTATATATATGACAAATGGGTTTTCTATCACAGCAAGCCTACATGCTCATAGAATTCCTAGACCTAATTTTATGGTTTCCAACTTCTAGAATTCAAAGTTAAGTCCCTAATTAAAGGACATGCATATAAATCATATAAAATTATAAAAATAATAATTCTAATACAATTTATATGGAATTAACCTCTGAATTCTAGATTTGGAATTCTAAGAAAAATTTATGGCTAATTGACTTCTATGTCTGTTAGTCTACCCGAAATCTGTCCAGAACATCACCAAACTTCTAAAAAATTTAAATGCATTAAATAATATTTAAAAAATAATTAATATTGATTATTTCTCAGAAAAAAAGTTCATGTTTATTTGCCAAATCAACTCCTAAATTTTAGCCATTCCATGTCAGCAACTTACCTAAAAAGCTAGTATAATGACTCTTCTTTTTTCCGTTCAGATTTAAGACTATGAAATCATAATTTTTTTAAACTTATAATTTATATTAATAATAAACCTATATTAGATTCAGTTTTGATAAATTCTAGCAATTTTATAGAATTTTGCATCAAGGGTGCTCAAAACTAGTTCTATCGTAACCTGATTTTTCAACCACCCAACATGCAAACTTTATAGATAAAAATATGGAATAAAATAGATCAAAATATAAATATTAAGATATTAATCTTAGACTTTATACAGATTTATTAGCATGGGGTTTGAGATTAAAAAAAGATAGAATTTACCAAAATCCTTGGCTAGAAGAGTATGCTGGAGCTCCTCCTTATCCAAGATTCCAACTTTCTTGCTTTGCTTACTTGTTACCCTCTTCTTGATGGGTTTGAAGGTGATGGCAAGGGTTCTTGAAGGTTGGATGGTGAAGATGGTGGCTTTATGGAGATTTAATGGTGTTTGGGTGATGAGATGGTGTAAAGGAGAGATTTTGAGTGTGAGGAGATGATTAGAAGGTGTTGTGGAGGAAAATGATGATGAAAGAGAGGGGAGTGGGATGTTATTTTCAGAATTAATAGGGAGGGGCTCCTCTTGGGTGGTAGGTGCTTGTTTTTGGTGTGGGTTAGGGTTTTATAAAGGGGGTGTATATTTATAGGCTTTAGATGTATATACATAAAAAAATTGGGTTTACTTCTAACCTATATAGGGTCGGCCACCCCTTGGGCTACTATATGGGGTGTTCGGCCATACACACACACACACACTCCAACCACAATATATAAATCTTCTATGTATATACATGAATATATGCTAGATATACTACATGTCTACACGGGTTTGGATTTCGTTTGAGTCAAGTTTGGGCTAATTTAGTGCAACCGGGTCTCCTAAAAAGTCAAAAGTCTCTAATAAAATAATTAATTAAGACAAATATATGGTTTAAGCCACAACTTGACTTATTTTTATACAAGGGACACAAATATGGTTAGGTCATACCTACCATGGCTAATATGCTAGTCATGACACAGAACTACACTAACCATGTCATAATTTTTAGTCAACATGTATAACAAAACTTAACCATGGTTAATGCTATTTATATAAACAATAAATAGTGTTTTTTAATCCAAAAATTATTAATTCAAGCCAAAATAAAATATTTGAAAAATTGAAGATTTTACAAATAGTTTAGGTGACATTACTAATCAACCTTAAGAAATCTTTAGTCTATTAAGTTTTGATCAACTTAGGTTAGCTATAGAAGTTGGTTTCCAGGTAGCGGTGGTCTGAAGACACTTAAGTATCGTGCTGTTTAGAACTATTTACACCTGGTTCACAGAAGGACCTTTTCATCTTATACCCAAACAAATCTCTATTTTTAAAACTTTAGATTTAATGGAATTTGCAATTCCACTTAATTATTTTCTCTTTCCGAGCTAGATTGAATAATTAGTTCCTAAACAATAATATACCGACATGTATTAACAATGATATCAAAATGTATAGGCTTAATTGCACTTTGATACCCTCAACTATTTTTGTTTTTCAACTTGATACCTGAACTTTTATTTTTTTGATACCCTGAATTTTTTTGGGCAATAATGTCTATGCTCAAAATTTAAAACTATCCCCCAACCCACATCCCCCCTCTGCACCCCCTCCGACCACCCCTCCCCCCCCCGGACCACCCGTCCCTACCCCCCATTGGCCACCCGCCCCTACCCCCCCTCCAGCCACCTCCTATCTCCCCTCCCTCCACCCCGCCCGCAATCCCCCCTCCACCTGCTGGCCACCCGCACCCCCGCTCACCCCCTTCTGCCACCCATGCGCCTCCCCTCATTTCCCACCGCCCTCATTTCCCACCTCCACTTGCGCCCCCTCCTCTTGACATCGGCTGCCCCCACCCCCTCCTCCACCCGTGCCCCCTCCTTGCGCACCGTCGGAGGGTCATTGACCGCCGGAGAGGGAGAGGGGAGCATCGCCGAAGAGGGGGGTGCATGGGGGGAGTGAGAGGGAGCCAAGGATAGTTTCAGAATTTTTTGTTTTAGGTATTAACTTGAAAAACTAAAATAGTTGAGGGTATCGAGTTGTTGAGTAAAAAGGTTTATGGTATTAAGTTAAAAAACTGAAATAGTTGAGGGTATCAAAGTGCATTTAAGCCAAAGGTATATTATATGTATTTCTATTAGATACTGAACAACTACAAAATTAAACAATATTAAATAGAATTTCAACAAAGTTATGTGTGCTACAAACTTAGTTAAACACAAATATCCTAAAAGTTCTACTAACAAACAGTGCTTTCAAATGTAATACAGTATGCTTCAGAAGTGATGACAAGTATATAAAACACTAACAAATTTCTATCCAAGTAGACACTAACAAGTGATGACTAGTATACTGCATTACTTCTAAAGATTGTAGTTATAGTTTCATTGAATTCTACCATTTGGTATATCATCGAATTAATATATGATTAGGGTTTCCAACATTACTTTCACATATAAATAGGGTGCTGCGATTAACACTCCTAAAATGTCATTCAGGAATCCTCTTTAATTTTTTTAACATTCAAATTACAAATCTATCCATGCATTAAATATAGCATTAATTTGTGCAAGTATGGAGGGAGGAGTGTAGGATGATATTTTAGGAGTGCCAATAATATTAATGCAAGGGTAAATTTGGAATTTGAATATTAAAAAATTAAAGAGGTGTGCCGAATGATATTTTAGGAGTGCTAATAGCAGCACCCTATAAATATTGAATTATATGTGCTTAATGTAGGAAAAATGCACATCGAAGAACCCGGATCATCAAATATACTAAATTCTCGTCCCACTTCGTCCAAAGAACCCATCGGTGCTTCGGAAGCACTCTCGGTAAATAATTTAAAACATTAATTTCGTGTCTGTAGGAAGCAGGATTGCGGCCAGTTGTACAGTCCCACAATGAAGAAGGACTGTCATATAGTAGGCAGTCCATATGTTACACAAGACTGTCAACATTGTGCAGTCCAGAATAAACAAAGGACTGTCAGAAGGCCGACAGTCCTACTTATTTGTAGGACTGTCATAAGTTCTGTAGTCATGTTTATTGGTTGGACTGTCACAAGTTCTACAGTCCTACTTATTTGCAGTAGATTTCGCATTCAATTTTGTTTAGTTTTATTAACTTTAATTTTTATGTGTGGCTTATCATCTTCCGAGATTGGGGTATCTCCTCTAATTACCGTTGACGTAGGCAATTTATTCTCAACCAATATTTGGTATGAATCAAGCGAAGAAGAGCTACATTGGTGCGAAGAAGTTGGACGGGAAAACAATATAGTTCTTGTGATATCCAGATCGACCCGAAACCACTCGAGACGACAAACTGTAGTGATTGGATGTGAAAGATGTGGTATGTTTAGATGCCATAAGAAGGAGATGGCTCTCCAAAGAAAAGTTTTAAAAAGAAACATTGGTACGAAAAATGTAGTTGTCCATTCAAGATCCATACTACAAATGTAGAAGATGTGAAGTGGACAGTCGAAGTCAAGAATGGAATCCACAATCATGTTATTGCTGAAACACTTTTGGGTTATCTGTATGCCGGACGGTTGAACAATACTTAGAAGAAGATAGTCGAAGATTTGTCCACTTCTGGAGTTGCATCGAGACAAATATATTCCGTCATACGATATGAAGATGAGAAGAACAAGTCAACAATGAAGTCAATTTATAATGCCATGTCTTCTTCGAACGCCATTTGGACAAAATCAAGAATGGTGATGCAGGAAGTGTTGAAGTTGCTTGCTGATAATTATTATGTTGGGTACCATAGAAGACATCCCCAGAGTAACGAAGTCATTTCACTGTTTTGGGCTCATCCCAATTACACACATTTGGCTAGTCCTTCGCCGGCGTGTTAGTTCTTGATTGCACGTACAAGACCAGTAAGTTCAAGATGCCTCTCTTTCATGTTGTTGGCTTCACCTCTACGTAGAAAATATTTCTAGTTGCTTTCTGCTTCATGAAGAGTAAGAAACTTGAAGACTACAAATGGGCAATGGAGAAACTTAAAATACTTTACATCGGTCATGGAGAGCCGTCTGTTCTTGTTACCGATAGAGAATATGCCCTAACTAATGCTATACGCATTATGTTTCTTTAAGCGCATACACTACTACGCACTAGGCATGTCAGTCGTAATATCTAATCCCAATGTAAGTTGAAGTTCGGAAAGGTGGATGGTAAACTTGACATGGACCGTTTTGAGGAATTCTTCAATAATTGGAATTATGTATGGCGAGTCTCTACGAAAGATAGTTACGATGCCGCATGGTACTTGTTCAAGGAAAAGTGAGAGACGAACGAGCCGGCAAGCATTTCTTACGTCAAAGATACATGGCTAGAACCGCACAAAGAATATTTTGTCTTAGCATGGACGAATGTGGTGAAGCATTATGGTACGACAACTACCAACCGTGTCGAAGGAGCACACTCAATATTAAAACAACATCTAAGGTCATCTTTTGGCAACTTTGTCTCGGTTTGGTAAGCTATAAATTTAATGATAGACTGGACAGTGAACAAAATTAAGACATCATTTGAGATGAGCTTAAATATTGTCAAGCATGAGAATAGAAAGGAAGTCCTTTTGAATGCTTTAATGTGTGTGATATCTCACAAGGCGTTGACATTACTATTTGAGGAGATTGATAGGTCAAAGATTATCGGATTTGATCCCGAGGTTTGCGGGTGTGTATATCAACATACACCGGGCCTCCCTTGTGCACATGAGATTAATTAATATCATCGCCAATCCATTCTTATTTCAGTAGGTGTTGTTGATGAACGTTGGAGGCAGTTGTTTGTAATGCCCATGGTGAAGAGCGGCAATGATTTCTTCTCTTTGTCACAAGTGAAACTTCTCCACACAAGGTGGTGTGCCTCAATAGGAGCGGAGTGGGAGTGCATTGAGCTTAAAATCCAAGAAATTATATGTCCGGTGACTACTAGAATGCATAAGCCGTCCGTTATTTCCAATCGTAAAGGCAGGCCTCAAACAAGAATGAGTAGTTCACAGAAGAGAAGGATGGAGTCAACTAAGAGAGATCCATCATCCTTTGAGCATATTGAATGAAGCTTAGAGCAAGCTCAGTCTGCAACGTTTGTCAGTATTATGGCTGGTACGGCACGAAAGAGCAAGCTTTCCTTTCGAAGAAAAAAGCAAAAAATGGACATGCCAAGTGAAGATACCATGTATAGACATATACTGGTTTTGTATATTGACGATTTTCAACCTGAGATTCACAGTTATATTTGGTCTATTGTTGATATCCCGACGGATGGTCATTGCGAATTTCATGTGCTTGCAAGAAATGTTGGTTATTCCAACAAAAAATGATGGAGACAGATGAGGCAGGAGCTGTACGAGGAGTTAGAGACTCGTCTTCCATTCTACTCCTGCATACTAAGTGAAGAAACAGTTGAAAGCTTGTTGATAAGTATTCCTTGCACTAACAGTATTACCGGTGAAGACCACTACATGTCCATCTTGTCTGTCGCATATTTATTTGCTAATAGGTACAGGAAACCTATTGTAGTTATTTTGTCGGATATTAACAATACATTCTTTTCGATGTGCACTCCTCCGGCTGAGCACAGACAATCTAACATATGTACTATAGGTCATATCGGAAACTACTTCGTCATACTAAGGTTGATCGATTATTCTCTGATTCCTCCACCTTCAACAATTTGGCAAAAATATGCACCAGACGAAGCAATCGTATGGACGACACCTTTATTGATCAAACCAATCATTGTAAGAAGTTGTTGAAGATTGAGGAGGCAAGAGACTTACCCGTTGGCCACTACGACGTCAAAATTGACTGATACATAATCGACTGAATATGGAGGATTTTACACTTTGTATTTTGTATATGGAGGAACCACTTTTGTATATAGTAAATTATATCATTTTGTAATATGAAGTGCAATATATGTTTTGTGTTTTACACTTTTACCTGTGTGCTATATGTGTTTACCTGTGTGCTATATGTGTTTACCTATGTATCAGAGTATCAGTGTGCATAAAGTACGACTATCATCTATTAAGCAGTGCAGGATTCATAAAGGACTGCCCACAAATTGCAGTCCAAATCAAAACTCTCTGTTTGGGGAGTTTTGATAAATAAATGTACAGGACTGTCAGATATCTGGCTGTCCATGTTTCATGCAGGACTATCAGCAAATAGGCAGTCCTACTTTACAATAGGACTGCCAATAAGCTAACGGTCTTTTACAATTATGTATCAGAACTCTCTGTACAGAGAGTTTTGGTTTGGACTGCCAACTTGTTGGCAGTCCTTGCATCATGTAGGACTGCCAACCAGTTGGAAGTCCTAATCAAAAAAATTTGTATAGAGAGTTTTGCTACATAATTGTAAATCCAAACTCTGTACAGACTTTTAACTTGGACTGCCAGCTAGCTGGCATTCCTTGCTTCAAGTAAGACTGCCAGCAACTTGGCAGTCTTTCTCAAAACTCTTTGTACAAAGAGTTTTGACTTGGACAGCCAGCTAGTTGTGAAAATTATATCACATCTCCACATAACCAACAAGTTGGCAGTCCTTGCTTCATGTAGGACTGATAGCAATTTGGCAGTCCTGCTCAAAACTCTCTGTACAGAGAGTTTTGACTTGGACTGCCAGCTAGTTAGAAAAATTATATCACATCTCCACATAACCAACCAAAAATATGCCAAACAATAACATATCCAAACATAATCAACCAAAATTATATCATATATCCAAACATACCAAAACATATCCAAAATTACATATCCAAATATCCATATCCAAACACTAAAATTCCAAATATCCATATCCAAACATACCATCTCATATCCAAATAAAATCACATATCCAAATATCCAAAATACATCCAAATATCCACAAAAGAAAACTAATTATCATGTCGGACCTTCGTACGCTGCTTCCAATTTTGCAAGAAGGGAAAATCTACAGTATCGTCGATGCGCTCCATCTCGTTGCTGATTTTAACATAGTTTTCATCCTGACATTGACAGAGACTTTTTGCCAATCCCTTCACCTTGGTAGCCTGTAAATGACACGACATAAATTAAGTCTACAAACTTGAAAATCTTTAAAGGCTACAAATTTGAAACTCAACATCTTCACCAATGCTACATATAGGACATTGTTTTGGGGAAGAGGTCCCAGAGCTTCCATACTATCGAGCCTTGGCATGTGAGAGTTCAACAACTTAGGATGTCTGACACCAGCATAGTACGCCATGTAGTTGTCGATACAGTCGAACATCTCAACCACCGATCATCTTTCAGATTACCCAAGCACATGTCGTTGACACCCGGAGTAGAAGTCCATAACCCAGTCGAAATCGGTCAGTTTATAATTCAAAAGTTTCATCCCGCCCGGAGGCTGTAGTAACTTTAATGTGCACTATGGCACAGTTTGTACGAAGCCAAATTAACGAGGGACTCTATCAGGCAGTAAGGTTTCGTGATTTCATAGCAAGTGATCATACCATGAAATAAAGTTATTGGTTGCATTGGACAACTACTCCCTCGTAAATCCCTGTATGGGTGACAAAGTATCCGTAAAAAAGTGAATTGTGCGTGCATAGCTTAATTTAGTAAATCGTCATGACCAAAAGAATATAATAAGAAATATGCTACCTATGCTACCTACTCACCTCTTATGGCACCAAGTTATTAATTACATTACGAATGGTTGCCACGATATCAAAAATTTTAGCGTCAGCCGTAATTGGCTTCCATCGACACATTCTAGAAGGTGCTCGCTATAGTCTATGTTCTCCTCACCCCGCTTCAGCATCGAAAAGTGCTCATATATCCATGCCTATACAATTATTAAAATAATAGTCAACAATTTGACAACTAAATTTTATATATGAGATTAACCTCGAAGATATTTCCTTATATGGAGTAGAGTCTGGCATCCTACGATTGTCTTAGTACCAACACGGGATGCTACACCAAGCTCGCGGTAAAGATTTGCTAGTATACCGCTTTTCCAAGAGATGTCTTCCACGTCATCTACATCAGATAAATTCAGAATATACCTCGCAGGTTTCGGACTTGTCCGAAATGCCGACGGATCCTAGGATGAAAATGATGTACGCACGGGCCACCATGTCAATGTTGTCATCATCGGCCTCTGTTTCGCTAAAATTCTCTTCCAAATATTTTAAAGGAAGTCCGTAGGACTTCTTGAAGTCTTGAAGGGTTGTAAAGCTCGTAGCATCGACCCCAAGATTCTGTAACACAAACTATACGATATTGTCGTATCAGTCAGGAGATTTCTCATGAAGAGTTCTTTCGTTATGACCCGACCGGTAACATTAAGGTCAAATATCTGATGGACGTCGTCAAGTGTAATCGTCATCTTCCTTGCTGGGAGATAAAAAAGTGTTGGTCTTTGGATGCCATCTCTCTACGAAGGCTGATATGAGAGCACTTTCCATCGTCTTGTAGGCGTATCAGGCCAAATTTTGCAAGTCGGTCGGAATGAGCTTGTCCTTGACGGCATCCCCTAATGTGTCGGACTGCCAGCTCCAGGACTTCTTTTCGTAGCTCACGGCCCTAAGCATATGAAAGGTCCTCTGTATTTAGGACAACATAATAAAATTAGAATTAGGAAATATATATATAGTAGACTAAATAGAAGCTTAAATTTTTATAACTTAATGTACATACCAGCTCCTTCCATTTTTGATATGAAATATGGTTGTCAAACGACAACAACATTAAGCAACCTTTCGGACAAACAGGATACTGAGAAGGTCCGGAACCATCATCTGTGCGGGTTTGGCTAGTAGGCTCGTCGTCATCGGAAGAATATGGAGGACTAGGAGGAGCTGCTTCTGTAACCACCACTTTCCTGGAAAGGGGTACTTTTGACTTTTTACTAGTTCTTGTTATTATTATGAATTCAAATTATATTTTGAAGGATAAATCTATTTTTTATAAAATTAGACATTATATTCTCGATTAATTATCTATAATATTTAATATAGTGCATATGCTAAATTATTGCATGATTAGTGGTTAGCCATTTGTTAGAATAGTTGTCAGTGACCCTAGAGGACCTAAACCGACTTGACATGACCATCTAATTAAATGATTAAGACTAGCATAATTAAACTTTAGTTAGTCTCTAGTTGGGTTAGAAGGATTAGTTAGAAAGTTTGACTAAACACCTAATTAGGAAGAAAGACTTATTCCTAAACTTGTCATGAATTAGAGAGGGGCCTAGTGGACAATTTACATTTGCTAAAATCCCAAAACCTTAGCATTATGGCAGCCCACTTTCTATTTATAGCCTCACTTCATCTTCTTTCTCCTTCTTTCATTCAAAACTCTAACACTAATTAGAAGCTTATCCTCAAATTGTTCCTACCACAAAATCTCTTCCAAATTAGCCCAAATTTGTTCCATTCTCTTCCCCATAGAGAGTATAAGACTCTAGAAGCAAAACTTTGAAGGTTGGAGCACTTTGAGCTTGAGGATTTCTAGATCTTGGAGCCATTTTTATTAGAAATCCATCTCCTAATAGGTATATGCATTCTAAATCCTCTAAATTACATTAAATAGTATAGAGACATCAAACAGGAACCCCGTGCATTAGAATTGCCCATAGTGAGGAGTTTTGACTCTTCTCTTTGCATTTGAGGACTTTCTCCTTAGTATTTTGACCCATTTTGGAAAAAAATTGAGAATGACATTTCTAGGATTTGTGAGCGGGTTTGTTAGGTCTTATTTGTGATTTAAAACATGTGGATATGCTTAGGATCAAGTTTGGATCCATTTGGAGTGCGTATCATGGGCGTATCTTAACATGTCTCGATACGCACGCTAAGTGTTTGAAAATGACCAAGTGGACACCCAATACTAGGATTTTAGTTTTGACACTTGTTTCTAAATGTATACTAATATATATTACCATTTGTATGTTTATTTAGTGATTTCATATGAGTATTATAGGTTTTTGCATAGAATGGGATAAGTTGACTGTTTTGATATGTGTAGTGGACTGTCTGTATACATTGGGACTGACTTGTTGTTGTGAGTGTGTGTTACGGTGTGTCAGTCCTTGTTTGGCTAGGATGCATCAGTCTAAAAGGATTCATGTATCAGTCTAAGTAGGTAGGTTTGGAGGCTGTGACAGATTGGATATCATATCTGATATCTTATTAGATAGGTTAGGGGCTATTTACCTAACGGGTGTGGGTGTTTGAAACTCTATTGAACTTGTGTGACAATGTCGTAGGGAATGTGTATCATGATAGGTAAGGGGGTTCAAAGATAGGTTGGGCAGTAAGCAAGGTTAGGTGTGGAGTCATATATCAGTAAATGAGGAAGCTCGAGTATCAAATTTTGGGGAAAATTGTTCAGTCCTGGAATTGGCCTGGGTGTTGAGGACTTAACTATAGTAGTACTAGGCAACTACCTGCAGTAGATAGGAGAGTAATAGGGTTAGATAAGAGGGAGCACAGGCTGTGTGCAGGGAGGGTGATTAACTCCCTGCACTTTGAAAACAGAGTAGTAGCAACAGCTTTACTTTACTGCTTGATAAGCAGAATAGTATCCTATGTTGATAATAGTCCTATATATATATATATATATATATATATATATATATATATATATATATATATATATATATATATGTCTCATATTTACAATTGTATTAGTCATTCCATTTTTGCTCAGCCCTATACAATTATTTCAGTCAACTATTGGGAACATTAGTATCAGTCCTAATGTTCAGTGTATCAGTTGACTAGAATTGATTGGGGTATGTATGATGTTGTATCAGTCCACTATTACAATTATATCAATCATGTTTATATTTTGTTTGTATCAGTCATATAGGTTATCTGGATATCCGTTATATAGTGGAATAGAGTATATCATTAGGTTTATATATTTGTGTGGGTGAAGAGGGGGCTAGTTAAGTATGGAAGTTAACTGGTATTAAGAAGGACTAATATGAGGGGTATACTCATAGGGTAGGCTCGGGTATGAGGGGGCTCCTATTGCAGTCTAGAGAGGTAGGGTTACATAGAAACCTGTGTGTATACAAGAGCAACAGTAGGAATAGGGGCTGTTAGTAATATAGGATGTTAGTGTTAAGAGTATGCAAGGTGCAAGTGTCCTGGGTGGCTTTGTATGCTTCAATGTGTTACCCAACTAGTGTTAGTTCGGTGAAGGAATCAATGTGTCCCAGTCCTAGTGTTAGTTCAGTGAGTGTTTGGCGCTAAGTAAAATATGAGGAGAGTGTGTGTGCCAAGGGGTTCAGTGATATAGTAAGAGTTAGTATGTATCAGTTTATAGATTATTTTTGTATCAGTTTATATTGTATCAAGTCAATTATAGGTTACAAATCCCTGTACATGCAACTGTCCATATCAGGAATAGAATAGTCTGGTAGTATCTTGAATGGGACAACAGTATACCAAGTGGAAAACTTAAGAGTAACAACAGCTATAAGTAAGAGAGGGCTCATGCAATGAAGAAATATAGGGGGGTTAGTCATGTAAAGAGGATAACTGTCATGAAGAAGGGGCTTAGACTGAAGAGCATATATATATATATATATATATATATATATATATATATATATATATAGGGCAATACAGGTATCAATGTAGGGCATATATATGTATTAGTGAAATATATATATATATATATATTTATATATATATATATATATATATATATATATATATATATCTAAAATATATATATATATATATATATATATATATATATATATATATATATATATATATATATATATCTATCAAAAATATATATATATAAGTATCTATCTCTCTATTTTCTTATTTATCTATCTATCTATCTATCTATCTATCAAATGTATCTTCCTGTCTACCTATTTGTCTATCTATATATATATACCTATTTACCTATCTAACTATATATCTAAATATTTGTCTATCTTTGTGTATGTGTGTGTGTGTGTGTGTGTGTGTGTGTGTGTGTGTGTGTGTGTGTGTGTGTGTGTGTGTGTATAATGAGGACTAGATACAGGGTAAATTCAATTAGGCAATGTCTATATGTTGGGATAAGTGAACTTAGCCTAGTTTTGACTTAGTTGATTAGTTTTGACTTAGTTTGATTTCCATGACCTAGAAAAGGCCTAAAAGCATATAATTAATACATTTAAATATATTGTTTACTCTAGAACACCATGTAACTCTGTACATCTCATATATAGGTTTGTATGACATCAGTTTGGACATCGATCCTAATTTATTGCTCATGACCACAGGCGAGTACATTCTCTGATACTTTTTATTATCTGATGATTATTATGATTCAGCTTCTAGTATAATATTATCTGATTCTCTGATATGACACGGATTGATATTTTTGGATTCATTCACTTGCGGCATATGCATCTTGCCTCTCTGGCCTCTATTTCTGGAATCACTCTCTCGAACCACCTACTGACATTAGTTACTTTCTGGCTGGACTTGTACTTGATTTACGTGTCGGAATATGAATTCACTTGTACTGGTCGGGGCAGAAAAATACTCGAGTAGGTATGTAAACATTTCCAATCATGCTAGAATCACCCCTACTGGTCTAATCTGGAAAGATAGCCTTCGTACGTTTGCTAGGTGTGCGATGTGTCGTATTTACCCACTAGCCATTTACATGTCGAAAGCGGTATTTCAAAACACACTAGTGCTTTCTACTGGATTCACATTGTACTTACTGGATTCACATCACATCTATTCTGGTATAGTTATCTTTATTTGTAGTCTTTGTTGCCATGTTCTTCTGGTTCACCATATTTAATCTTCTTGTACTATATTTAGCTGTTTCTATTTCATTTTCTGACTCATTCTTCCTATGTTCATCAAGTATTACTTACTATAACTGCTTTATAGTCTTTGGCATTTAATTGGAATTGCTAGAAGAGACGTGCTCGTTCCATCCAGACTGAATATATTTTTCAGATGACTGCTCAGGGGATTGTGTCCCATATTCTATGGATCCGAGGAGGGAATAGCAACCATGGGCCGTGATACTCAGGAGTGATTACCAAGGGGCTTAGTTACTAATATAGCTTTGGGATAGATTCATTGTTAGAAATCTTGACATGTATATATAATGGAGACTTGTTATTATAATAGAGATTTGGATATTGTTATTGTATTTGGAAGTTGTTGATGTTTCAGACTTTGCAGTTTATTAGACTTTTTTGATATCTTATCGTGCTTTAGATTGTGATTGGGTATTCACTGTTATCATTTATACTTGTCCTCTCTTTTGGAGTTGAGATCTATGACAGTTACATTATATCATTGTGTGTGAGAGATAGTTAGTGATCTACACAACGTTCTACTATCGATGCTGCGACGTAGGCTGGGTGTAGTTTACTATTCATGCCCCTATACCGGGTGCGTGTCATGACAGCTTTCTTCGACTTCGACCGAGGATGGCAAGCCATTTTATTCGTCCGAACATGGCGAACCGGTGCAGTCACTTCTCTTTCTGTAACGGGTTCGACAATTCTAATTGGTCTATCAAGCGGACAGGCCATAATGCGTTCTTTGCGCACCGATGCGGTGGGTCATTTTCTTTTGCTGGCGGCTGCAGGACTGCAAAAAGAAATAAACAAGTAGGAGCGTGTAACGATTATCAAAAAATAATCACACAAAATAGTTAGGAATGCAGGACTACATGCAGGACTGCTTGCAGTCCTAAAACTATACAGGACTGCTTGCAGTCCAACTTTACTTCAAGACTGCAGGACTGCTTGCAGTCCTGTTGTATTTCAGGACTGTAGGACTGCCTGTAGTCCTTTGCATAGTTAAGGATTGCAAGCAGTCCTGTAGTCCCATCGTTTTCGTGCGCAACTGTAGGCCAGAACGGCCAAGACGATGTTTTGTCATGTTCTAGGATTAGGGTATGATAAAAAAAAAGATTTGTCGTGTTCGAAAAATACATACGTGAACCCTTAATGTGTTATAACCTATTTTATCAAACTATTTAGACAATTACCAAAGATTCAATAAATTTAAAATGAAAATATAGCATAAATATGTCAAAATATACCTAGATTGTGATGAAGGTTTGGGCTTGGGTGCTATTGCCTAGAATTGGAGGAATGAAGAAGGAATTTAGGGTTTATGAATTTGGACGTGGAGTTATAGAGAAGAGAAATAGGGTTTAGTGTTTGAGAATATAGAAGAGAGAGAGAAAGAAAATGATGAAATGAAATGTTAGAAAGGGTTTGGGGGGATGGGCTAGTCCCAAGTAAAATTCGGGCTGTCTCCAGTAAAAGTTCCACTATAATGGGCTGTCCCCTAGTAAGAGTTAGCCCCAAGCAAAAAATGGAGTGCCCTTAGAATTAGCTAATATGTAATATGCGAGTCAACTCTTAGATTGTTGTAAAAAAATGTTCTTGATATTTCTTTTGAAATCATGTAGACAACCAAAATAAACAAATTCAGTATTATTGGCACATAGGAAAGTTGCGCTGAACGTACTGCTTTAAGAGTTGATCTGAGTCTATGTGCATACAGTTCTCGAACTCTCCTAGTGGTAAAACCTCCGTTTTATTGGCTTCTCGTCGTCGCACACAACTTCGAGAGATATGACCCGAACTTAGCTTTGCCGAGAGGAACAAAAGAAAAGAACATTTGGAGATGGATTATCTCGAACTTAAAGGGTAGAATACTATAGAGAGAATACGAGAGAGTGGAGTTGTATCTACCAAGAGAAAAATAGGTTTTATATAGCATTAAACCCAAACCCAAGACTGCCTATTAACAGCCATATAAATAGGACAAGTGAGAAAAAGCTTCTTTCCGACGTTATGATCTACAGGAATACGTAAGCATAAGACTTTGCAGTGGAAGTTGATGTTCTAATACAACCTGATGTAGCATAAAGACCTACACTTTTGCAAAAAAGAAAGAGTAAACAAGGAAAATTTATCAAATGCCCAAAAATCGCAAAAAATTTATGAAAAATCCACCGCAAAATAATATTTTATCGCGTGTTCGAAATCTACTCTTCAAAAAAACGTTTCGATTCTTCCTTTTCTTCCAACCACTGCTCACTTTCGAATCTAGTTTTTCTCCTCCAAAATCTTAAAACATTACTTAAAAAACTCGTCAGTGACTCTCCATTCGCAATCTTCACAACATGTTGTCATCATCAGCAGCAGCATCAACTCGAACCCCAGTTAGACCATTCGCCTGTAAAGAAAGTCGCATCCAAATATAGCATCGGAGAACGGCCATTCCCCGTGTTAAAACACAGGAGAATGGTCATTTTCCGTGGTAAAACCATGGAGAATGGCCATATCCCGTATTAAAGAGAATGGCCATTCTCCATGGTAAAACCACAAAGAATGGCCATTCCCCATGGTAAAACCACGGAAAATGGCCATTTCCCGTGTTAAAATACAGGAGAATAGTCATTCTCCGTGTTAAAATCAAAGAGAATGACCATTTTTCGTGTTAAAATGCAGGAAAATGACCATTCTTCGTGTTAAATGACGGAGAATGGTCATTCCCTGTATTAAAATGCAGGAGAATGGTCATTCTTCGTGGTAATGTCCATTCTCCGTGGTAAAATCACGGATAATGACCATTCTCCATGTTAAAATACAGGAGAGTAGTCATTCGCCATATTAAAATCATGGAGAATTACCATTCTCCTTGTTACATTGACGGAGAATTGCCATTCTCCGTGTTAAAATGACGGAGAATGGCCTTTTTCATGTTAAAATGCATGAGAATGGCCATTCTCCGTGGTAAAATCACGAAGAATTGCCATTCTTCATTTTGAAATAACGGAGAATAACCATTCTCCTGCAGATGCTTTCAATACTGTAAGGAAAGTTGCAGCACTTTTGAAATCAGTGAACTACGAACGATCGAAGTTCGACTGATGATGATGATGATGATGATGAGCGATGATTGGAGTTCGACTGAAGAAAAAGCACAATGAACTACGAACGATCTTTGCGATCTCTGCTGAAGATGAGAGCAATAAAATTCAGATCTCTCGTGAAGAAGAAGAAGAAGACGACGAAAATTTCAATCCAAATCTGAGTTTGTGAATTCAAATATATATATATATATATATATATATATATATATATATATATATATATATATATATATATATATATGACCAAATTTGCGCGAAGAGGTAGTTATAGTATTATCAAAAATGACAATTTTGTAAATACAGATCATCTAAAGGGAATCTTAGAATATTTAACGTAAAAATACATAATTTTGAATATTTCATAAAATCCACTATGCGGATGGATTTTTCATAAACTCCCACCCCGAAAGTGAGTATTTCAGCAATTTCCAAAGTAAACAATATGTCAAAGTTGGCGCACCGACACTTTTGCGAAAGCGAAATAGCAAATTTCCTTTATAAGGTCTTGGAACACCAAATATAACTATTTCTAGAGGAAGAAAATAATTTATTTCATTGATGGTTCCATAAGACTCCCTTGTAGGCTATAGTACATGTTCATGTAAACGTATCAAAAAGAATTATTTTCATAATATTATTGAATAATTAGATAAAAATTGTTTAAATATAATTTTAATATATTTTAATTAAAAATGTTATTTTTTTTTAACATTGATATATGTTTTAATTAATACCATGTAGTTAGTTTAGATATATTAAAATAGTTTAAATTAGACGGAATTTATATTAGCTAACATTTAGAATAGTTTAGATTAGATAGTTTTTTAGTAAAAAAAAAAAATTCATTAAGAACATACATTCGATGACAATTAGAAATATTTTAAAAAATTAATTACCTAGGATATAGATACGACTTAAAAGGCACATTTGAACAACATATCATTTTGAACCATTATACTAAACAAAGAGTTGGTTGATCTTTGGATGCTTCCCGATTCTTGGACCAACTTGAGAGTTATCTATCTTGCATGAAAAATCAGTTCGGCTAGACCTCAAAGAGGAATGTAGTTATAGCAAATGGCATATTTTTTGCATTTAGGTCCTTCATTTTCTCTGTTTAGAACCTTAAAAAAATTCAAGGGAAGAAATGCATGTAATCTAGTGGCTATTAATTGCCAAGTTTTTAAAATTAAGAAGTCATGAGTTCCTGGATTTTTGCATGAAAAATGGACAAAGGGTGATGTAAATTAAGAAGTCATGAGTTCCTGGATTTTTGCATGAAAATGGACAAAGGGTGATGTTAATATCCTTAGGCTGTGTTTAGAATTTGGTACATATCATTCCTCACTTTCTACCAAACCAAACACATCCCGAGGTAAAATTAGATTAACATTTCTTATTAAATTGTAGGACTAATGTGTACAAGTAATATTTTCCAAAAGTGTAACTGCCTTCTTACTTTTCTAGACATGAAGAAATAAAAATGTCATTGCAATTGCTAGAAATACTAGGCCACTACTAAGAGAACAAAAATAGATTTAAGTTGTGATCTGAATACGGTATTTAGGGTTATTTAGTAATAGAGTCTCGTATAATATTTGATATTAGAATTTAGGTCACCATATATCCAAGTATAAAATTGGAAAAATTTATCAAATGTCCAAAAACCACAAAAGTTTTATGAAAAAATCCACCGCAAAATAACATTTTATCGCGTGCCCGAAATTAGCGAAAAATATATAAAGGGGTGCGTAATGACCTTTTTGTCCTTCTAATTTATTGAAAACATCCACGAAATCTACTCTTCAAAAAAATGTTTCGATTCCTCCTCTTCTTCCATACGCTGCTCACTTTCGAATCTATGTTTTCTCCTCCAAAATTTTCAAACCTTACTTCAAAAACTCGTCAGTGACTATCCATTTACAATCTTCACACCATGTCGTCATCATCCGTTCCCACTTCATCATCATCATCAGCATCAACTAGAACCCAAGTTAGAGAAGAGAGAGCTGTTGTGAAGAGAATTAAGAGAGTTGCACATAAGCCAAAGGCTGGTAAGCAAAAAGAAGGTATAACTTTAAGTTATGTTCATGATTCTGTTAAAATGCAGGAGAATTGTCATTCTCCGTGTTAAAATTGCAGAGAATTGTCATTCTCCGTGTTAAAATGCAGGAGAATGGCCATTCTCCATGGTAAAATCACGGAGAATGGCCATTCCCCGTGCTAAAATATAGGAGAATAGCCATTATTCGTGTTAAATGACGGAGAATGATCATTCCCCATGTTAAAATGCAGGAGAATAGTCATTCTTCGTATTAAAATTACGGAGAATTGTCACTCATCCTTGTTAAATTGACGGAGAATTGTCTTTCTCTTTGTTAAAATGACGGAGAATGGCCATTCCCCGTATTAAAATGCAGGAGAATGGCCATTTTCCATGTTAAAATGACGGAGAATGGCCTTTTCCCATGTTAAAATGCATGAGAACGGTCATTTTCCGTGTTAAAATCACAAAAAATTGCCATTCTCCATTGTTAAAAACACGGAGAATAACCATTTCCCGTGTTAAAATACAGGAGAACGGTCATTCTCCGTGTTAAAATCACTGGGAATGGCCATTCTCCATGTTAAAATGACGAAGAACAATTGATAGAAACCTAATTTTTTGTAAAAAAAATTGTCATGAATAAAGATTCAAGAGTTTTTTGTTCTTTCGAAACAATACTAACTCTTATGGAGGATGTCAAAGAAGGTGACGGCCGTTTATCCGAGCCAGTTATTTAGTCTTTAAAGAATATCGGTTTCTATAATTTCGTCGAGGTATTCTACAAAAACAAAGTGGGCAAACAAGAATTGGCCAAGGTTTCAGAAGGTCTTTAGAATTTGATAGGAACTTATTTGGAAGATAAAGATGGCATCGGATACTTTTAATTGAGCACTACTGTTAAAATAGCGCTAAGTGTAGGCGATATGACAGCCATTTTCGGTCCACCGCTGAAGGATGAAAGTGAGGATGATGCTTATTACAGAAGATTGATCATAGAAAAACAACAGCAGACCACCACACCACCGGCATCGTTGAGCCTGTGTAGAGATCACTTCACAAGATTGCTGACTAATTTCAAGGACAAACACTCAGAAGTCACGAATACGGAAGTGAGACAGAAGTTCTTTGAATTGTTACAACGGCTTCGTGACGGAGATGAAGATGTTAATCCAGATGATTTGGCCAAGCTAATAATCTTCCATTTGTGCCAAACAACATTCTTCACAAAGTCTGGCGGTTCAAATTTACCGTACAGGTTCTTGGCCTTGGTAGATAGTATAAAAGTTATCAACAGTATCTGCTGGCCAAGGTTAATCTTGGCGTATGTCATGGAGAGCATCAAGAGGACTACGAGTAAAACTGTTTGGGGGGGTGGATTACTCCGATGCATACTCCAAAATGGAAGATTGCACAATATATTTCCTTTATTGGTTTGCGGAACATAGTACCCATGTGGAAATAAAGTCTGAACCAATACATGAATACCGAGATTTTACACATGGGATGGGTACGCAATCTCGGTCTTCCTCAAAAACGAGTATCACATTAAATTGAGATTGAAAAAGATATTCAACGATTTGGTTATAGTTATTGGGGAAAAGGAAGGACATCTAGAAGAGGAGGTAGATATACAAGAAGAAGGTGCATATGAGGGAGAGGGACAACACCAAAAAGGTGGGGATAAGGATGCTGAGCAAGAGAGACTCCAAAATAAAGCCCAACAACTTAAAATGAACACCGCGATGGAGGGGTTGATGTGGGAATTGGATGACTTACGAAAAGAGAAATCTTGGATTATTACTGAGAATGAGAAACTCCATGAAAAGGTTCAAGAACTAGAGGCACAAGGAGCCCAACAACTTGAAATGAACACCGCGATGGAGGGGTTGATACGGGAATTGGATGACTTGCGAAAAGAGAAATCTCAGATTATTACTGAGAATGAGAAACTCCATGAAAAGATTCAAGAACTAGAGGCACAAGGAGCCCAACAACTTCAAATGAACACCGCGATGGAGGGGTCGGTGCGGAAATTGGACTCCTTGCGAAAAGAGAAATCGCAGATTATTACTGAGAATGAGAAACTTCATGAAAAGGTTAAAGAGCTAGAGGCGCAAGGAGCCCAACAGCATGCAATTAATGTTGTGATGGAGGGATCGATGCGAGAATTGGACTCCTTGCGAAAAGAGAAATCTCAGATTATTGCTGAGAATGAGAAGCTTCATGAAAAGATTAAAGAGATAGAGGCGCAAGGTAAAATTTTATCTTTTTTCAAAGTTCTTATTTGTAATTTCTCGTGTTAAAATCACGAAAAATGGCCATTTTTCGTGTTAAAATACAGAAAAATGGCCATTTTCCGTGTTAAAATACAAGAGAATGGCCATTCCCAGTTGTAAAATCACGGTTCCCCGTTGTAAAACTACGGAGAATAGTCATTCTCCATGTTAAAATCACGGAGAATGGCCATTCTTCGTTGTAAAATTACGTAGAATGGCCATTCTCCGTGTTAAAATCACAGAGAATGATCTTCCTTTTTTAAAGTATATATTGATTGATATCATACTTTTCATTGTTGTTTGTTTTATATCAGTGCAAACAACCGAGAAGCTCAAAGAGACAAATAAAAGGCTCAGGAATGATAAAAGCGAGCTTCAGAAATAGTTGAATCGTTGCATAATGAAGCCATTAAAAAGGATGAAATGATCGCTAATCTCGAAGCCACGGCTGTAGCATTGAAGCTTGAGACTCATCCAGCTGCTGAACAACAAGCTGCTGAGCCTGCTGCTCCAAAAGAAATCACAATAAGAGCAAGGGCAAAAGAGGTTGAGAAAACCATCACCGGCAGTAGCCGATGAAAAATACACTCTAAAAGAAAGATGGCTCCAACATATGTATTCTGAACTCGACCAATCTCCGTCCAATTCATAACGGAGAATGGCTATTCTCTGTGACAGTTGGACGGCGAATGATCATTCTCCGTGACATTCTCCGTGACAGTTGGACGGCGAATGATCATTCTCCTTGTCAGTTAAACGGCGAATGAATCTTTTTTTCTTTTTCTTTTTCCTTTCTAGTCTTTTTTTACAATTATATCCTAAGAATCTCTATTAAGTTAATCTAAACAAAATTTATGTTCAGTGATACGGTATATATGAATATCCCGAAAGAGAGAGAAAAGGGAGTTGCTGTCATCCTGTCAACAAAAGACGTACAAGACATACTCAACAATCAATACATGGAGGCTGGCATACTCAACCTAATAATAAATAAGATGAGCACAATTCAAGACTTGGCAAGAACATACATCCAGCCAAGTTCGCATGGCATACAATATAAGTGGTTTGCATTCATGTTGCCCCACACAATCGTAAGAATCAAAACTGAAAAATCCCTATTCATGTGTATGCCGATGAAAAATGACGTAAAAACATACTCATGATATTGTGTTTTATTTTTGGAAAACAGACTACCGTGGAGCTTGCCATTCAACTGAAAGCAACATCCGACGCCCATGAAAATTTTAAACAAGATGTAGAAGACTTCATCATGGGTTTAGAGGACGACATCGAGTGGCTATTTATTCCACTCCTTAATACAACCTCCAAACATTATACGCTGCTCACATTCAACTTCAGCTCCTACGATTGGACACACTACAACTCCTTAATGCAAAACACGTACAAAAAGTGCAAGGAGGATGCAGAATTAATGAAAAAGACCTTAGAGCCTATCGTCAGGAGGAAAGTTTTGATGATGAGGAAAAAAAGCCCGATGATGATGGAGTATGAGATAACAAAGCTGAAATGTTCTCCACGATGCCCACAACAACTAGGACCCAACTGCCTCTTATACACGATATTTTATATGAAGTGCTTGGTGAATAATCCCTTCGAAATCCCGAGAGAAAAAGATGATGTCATTCACCAAAAGATTACAAAGACGATGTTGAGATGGGCTAAGAAGTTGCTTTCAAGTGAACATGTAATACCATATGTACCAACCTAGCAATGACATTGTAAACAACAATGTAAATGTAATTCAAAAATAATATATATATAATAATTTAGAGAAAATTTATCTTTATTTTTTTATCCAAGAATGGTCATTTCCCGTGTAAATCTCACGGAGAATGGTCATTCCCCGTCTTAAAATGCAGGAGAATGGCCATTCGTCGTCCTAAAATTACGGCGAATGACCATTCCCCGTCTTAAAATGCAGGAGAATGGCCATTCTCCGTCTTAAAATACAAGAGAATGGCCATTCGTCGTCCTAAAATTACGGCGAATGACCATTCCACGTCTTAAAATGCAGGAGAATGGCCATTCTCCGTCTTAAAATACAAGAGAATGGCCATTCGTCGTCCTAAAATTACGGCGAATGACCATTCCCCGTCTTAAAATGCTGGAGAATGGCCATTCTCCGTCATAAAATGCAGAAGAATGGCCATTCGTCGTCCTAAAATTACGGCGAATGACCATTCCACGTCTTAAAATGCAGGAGAATGGCCATTCTCCGTCATAAAATGCAGGAGAATGGTCATTTCTCATCTCAAATATCATGGAGAATGGCCATTCTCCGTGTTAAAATGCAGAAGAATGACCATTTTTTGTGTTAAAATCACGGAGAATGGCCATTCCCCGTGTTAAAATACAGGAGAGTGTCCATTAAAATGCAGGAGAATGACCATTTTTTGTGTTAAAATCACAGAGAATGGTCATTCCCCGTGTTAAAATGCAGGAGAATGACCATTTTCTGTAATAAAATCACGGAGAATGGTCATTCCTCGTGTCAAAATGTAGGGGAGTGTCCATTCCCCGTGTTAAAATATAGAAGAATGGTCATTCTTCGTGTTAAAATGCAGGAGAATGGTCATTCCCCGTGTAATGTTCACGGCAAATGATCATTCGCTGTGTTGAAGTGCCGGAGAATGTCCAGTCTCCGGGTTAAAATGCCAAAAAATGGCCATTCTCCGTGTAAATCTCACGAAGAATGGCCGTTATACAGTCAAAAAATGTGAAACAGTAGATATACAAACTTCAAAATAGCACCATTGATATCCAAAAATGTAAAAAAATGTATACAAAAAATAATTATATAAAAAAAAGAATATATATGTATATGTATTAACGAGGGTGAGGACACACACAAAAAGAAGAAGAAACGTCGTCTTTTCTTTATTGGCACAAGGCACCACAAATCGAGTACGCCTGAGAGATCCTGCGCTGAGGATCCCCGAGTACGAAAAAGAATTCTGGGGAATGGGACGATACAGATCGAGCGGCAGTTGCTCCTTTACTCCGTTGACACTCTGATTACAAAAGTGAGAGAAAACCTAAAAAATTTGCTAACTCTCGGCTCACTAGCAAGAAGTGCAGCAATTTGGCTCTTGAAAATGCTCTCCGTTCTTTGCTTTGAAGAGGGATGAGACCCCCTTTTTATAGTAGTTTCCGAGCTGGAATGATGTTATGCGCCCACATGAGGAAAACATACTGGTTTTCATATGGGCGCATAGTCCTGCCTTGGGCGCATAGGGTATAGGCGCATGCAGGCTGCGAGATCGTGGATTGGTCGTGGTGTTGACGTGGCCGCATGCTTCGGTGCACGACTGCTCGTGGAGACTGACGTGGCCGTATGCTTCGGTGCACGTTTTGATCATGACTTTGACCGAGTTAGGCTTGGACGCATAGCACTGTTTCAGGCTATGTGCCCTCCTTCACAGGACGACTTGGGCGCATAGAGCTTCACAGGACGACTTGGGCGCATAGAGCTTCACAGGGTGATGGGCGCATAGGACTTCACAGGATGACTTGGGCGCATATGTCCTCATCGGCTTAGGCGCATAAGGCTTCATTTGTTAAAATTTTCATTCTTCTACATGACCCCCTTCAAAGTTTTTGATACTTGAACGAGTTCGAAATACTTTGAAAAAAGCATGGACCGTCTTCTTGTGATGCAGTAGGCGCATAGTACGGCTCTCTTTGGGCGCAAAGCGTTTGGCCAGCCTGTCAGAGGGACGACTGTTGAGATCTTCCTCGAAAATCTGAACTGACAGATTCATCGGGATGAAAGTTAAAGAGGTCCATCCTTCATACGTCGTCCACGTCAGCAAGTGGCAGTCGCATAGTATACAAGAGGTTGGATCTTCACGTGGGCGCATAGGTCATTATGGGCGCATACTGGGCAATGGGCGCATAGGCGCATAGGAAATAGTGGGCGCATAGGAAGTGGCTCATGCCTATAAATAGGCTCTGAAGGAGAGAGAAAGTTCATTATTCTCCTCTCTTAGAACTTTCACAAAGGCTCTTCATCTTTCTTTAAGAACCATGTCTCCCAAGGTCGCCAAGAGATCCGCGAAGGGCAAGGGGGCTGCACCAAGTGGCTCTTCTCCTGCGGCAGCGTCCTCTCCAGTCCAGGACTCGATTCTGGGTGAGGCCACGCCTCAAAAACGAAGTCTCGAGCGTTAATTTGCGACGCTCAGACTTTTCTTCTGCCCGGACGCATGCGCCTAAGGCCACATACTTCTGTGAGCATCATTATGCGTCCACAGAAGTCATGCGCCAACACTGTGGTGTGCTATGCGCCCATATATTGCCATGATATGTGCCCACATGCTGATGCCTGTTATGCGCCCACGTACTGTTGTATGTTATGCGCCCACATGTTTGTTTTGGGCGCATAGCCCTTTGGGCGCATAGTCTTTTGGGCACATAAGAGCCCTTCAGCACTTAGTTTTTCCTGCGGTTTCTGAGTCTGACTTTCTCTTCTGCCCTTGCAGTAAATATGTTTGTCCCGGAGCTTGAGGGAATCCCTTTCGGCTCTGCTTATCAAGTCCTCGGTACTAGTCTCATAACGAATATAATCAGCAATGTTCCAGCCACGATCAGTCAAAACTAGCCTACGGAACGGACACTCGCTATACTTGAACAGGATAAGACCTTCTTGAGGCAGATGATTAATGATGAGAAGTTCGTGCGTGGAGGGGCACGTCATTTCAAGAAGCCGTACTTCCTGTTTGGTGATAGTGTAAGGTTTGAAGATGGCGAGACCATACGCTTGAGAAACCCAATGGTGATCTGTCCGAACAATCAGAGGATATGACTACCGTCGATGGAGCGTCAATATCCTTTGTCTGCTTTTACTGTCTTGGCCGGGCGACAACAGATGAAGTGGGAACTAACTCCTGAGCTCTTCGGGGTTATCTCTAGAAGAATACAGTTCGACTCAGGCGATCGAAAGAAGGACACTTTCAAGTGTGTCCGGGGATCTGCATCTTATTCTACGAGAGGATTGCAACCATGTGCCGTAGTGAATGACATCCCGACTAACCTTCATTCTTATGCCGCTGACACGCTTTGCAATTTGATGATGACGGGGGATGTGTCGTAACCCACAAGGAAGATGCGGATGGAGGGCTGGAGGTATCTATCTTCATTCTGGAGCAATATCACTGGCTGGGTGCTTTCCGCGTATGAAGCCATCCTGAAGACTGCTGGCCTTTACTATGCTATTAGGGCCACTCAGTATGGTGTAAAGGGTCAACTGGCCAATGTTCGTCTCTTTGGCAGAGTTATATAACCTTCACACTTGTACCTTTTTTTCTACTCCGGGTGGGGAGATGGGATTGGCTCTCCATGAGATACAGAAAGTGTCGAAGCTTCCCTGGGGCACGGAGCCATATGAAAAGTACGTGCCTTGCGATGAAGAGCTCCGGGATCTGGAGAATGAAAACTCCAAGATGATTGATGTGTACAAGAAATTGCTCTGCCACCTCCTTATCTGTCATAGGATTAATAAGAAAGGGAGGACCGAGGGGGCCAATCCCCATACGAGAGCTTGGATGTGCTACATCTTCGTTCAAGGAGAAGGGGAAGATTCGGCCTCCTTTTCGATCTTAAAACCTATGACCAAGTCCGACATAGAAGCCCGGATGACGGATTATGAGACGGCGGATACTGAGGACAATGATGATCCTGAGTCCCCGATCGGCCATTACTTCCGTCAAGCTGAATATCCGTTGTCAGAGAAAGCTGTGCTAGCAGCTTTCTTAATGATTTGGCTTCGTAACTGCATAGTTCCCAGAGGTTCAGGGTCCATTGAGAGAATAAGCCAGGGTATGATACTTCCGGCTGTGAAGCTGGTGTTCGGATACCGTCTGGCATTGCTTCCTGCGAAGGTCTATGCCACCGGACGAGGTCTGCGGGACTTTGTTAGGAATGCGGTGACTCCTGACGGCAGGGCCAACTTTGTCCGGACCGAACTTCTGTATCATTTCCTGATGGGGTGGCTGCTACTGCATTGTCCTACCCTGATGAATGCTGGGCCGGTGGCGGACTCTTTGGCGGAAGACGCCTTTCTTCGTAGATTTCATGCAGATTAGGCCGTCACCGGTGTACCTGCCTGCAGAAAGGCTTTGGGCTTCTTGCAAAACTATGAGTTTTTCAGAGTATCCCCTCCGTCTGGCAGCGGTAATACGGGAGATATCTTAGTGGATGAGGGAGTTCATGCCACTAGTTTGACTGCTGGGGCGCTTCAATGGCTTCAGTCTATTAGACCATCGCATCTGGTGCTTCGAAGTAGGAATCATGTCTATCTGGAGCCATATTTGCCGAGCCATTTCGTGCGACAGTTTGGCTACAGCCAGCTCCTCTTGGAGAATGCTAGCCCGCACTTGGAGTCGATAGGAAGCTTAATTGACGGGGCGCGTGCTTTGATGTATTACAGTGCCGGGTGCACGGGGGCAGTCTTCACTCTGCCCTTAGATAAGCCTGAGACCCATTTGTGCTATGTTGCAGCCAAATTTTATGTTCATATCAATATTCTTCATCCCTGGTATGATCGTGAACAGAGCTTGATATTGGGGACTCGGTTTGGCCCCCTTTCTGCGAAAAAGGCACCGAAGGGCCGTAAGAAGGAGAGTGTTGTTCCCATTGTGAAGCCGGCCGTAGTATCGCGGCCAACAGCTATCTTTAGGGAGCCAATAGTGTCTCCAAAGGAGGACACGAAAGATGATGACTCTTCTCCTCTCAATCCTCCTCAGAAGAGGAAAGCTTCAACTGAATTGGCCCAGGAACCAACCTTAAAGCGGAAGAAAAAAACTGTCGCCCTGAGGAGAGCCAAGGAAGTGGGTGCTGGCTCGCCTCCCTTGAGGAGGTCCTCCCGAAAAACTGGAAAAGGAGGAATGGCGTCACGGACCGTTATTATTCGGGAGGTAGATCCCTTCCTAGACTCCATAGCCGTTCTGGTCAAGCCTTTGGAAGCTTTCTCACCTTTGCGTTTGTCCTTTGCACAGGACCCCGAAGTTGCAGCCGAGGCAGGTGCCTCCTCGTCTGAGGAGGTGGATGTGACGACAGAGTCCCATGCTCGTCCTCGACTGATGGATGAGGGTGGGTCTTCTTCAGCCGTAATACCTGAGCGACGAGGTGATTAGGACGAAGGCCCAGACCATGACGGCGATCATAAGATCAGTCCCTCCTACAACATATATGTGGGGGATATGTCTGCAATAGGAACTGCGATGAAAGAGTTGGACGAGAACCAAGTCCAATCGGCTCATCCTCCTGCGGGTACGTTACCTTTGTGCCTCTCTTCGGATGAGATTTTTCGACTTCGATTTTACGTGCTCCTTGTGAGGCTAACCACGACTGTATGTTCCCTTGTAGACAAGGGGAAGGAACCCCTCGCGAAGATAGTCCCCGCCATTGGGGAAGGGACAGAAGTTGTTCCCGGCTCCTCCAATTTTTCTGGTGCGGGGGGGAGCTGTTAGTGAGCCAGTATCGGCTACAGAAGGAGAGGTTGAGCAGCCTGCTGAGGGGGCTGTTGCTGAATCTGCTCCTGTTCCGGCTGAGATTGTGGAAGATATCAGGCCTAATGCCGCTCAGGGCCTTGATATTGTTCGTCTTGAACAGTCTGGGCCTGCTCTTGGTTTCCCTGAAGCCAAGATTGATGGCGTAGCCCACGCTGGAGTTGAGCAAGCCGAAGGTACGAAATTACAACTCTTTTGTATTTTCCTCTCTTTTTTGGTTACTGATGTATATATATTTTTTCTTTTTGTCAGGTTCGGCTTCTTGTGAAGTACCCCTTCCTAGAGCGAAAGAAACTCTCCAAGCCTCCTCTCCGATGACCTCCACTGAAGATGACGAGATGGCCCGGGAAGTCGTCAAAGCTTTCTACTCTGTGCTGAA
This sequence comes from Iris pallida, assembly GCA_029216955.1. NCBI lineage: Eukaryota > Viridiplantae > Streptophyta > Magnoliopsida > Asparagales > Iridaceae > Iris > Iris pallida. The sequence continues at coordinate 299,681 of JANAVB010026999.1, read as the reverse complement.
AGTGAAGCTTCTTGGAGTCCTGAATCGGAATGCTGCCTTTGGCCCTGTGAAGGCTGTTGCCGAATGCCAAGTGGCGGCCCTCGAGAGCATTGCCGGTTATGAAGAGCGGGCCAATACTCTGAGAAAAGTTCTGAATGACCTGGAGGGTCAGGTGGTCAGGTTCCGGGATGCCAAACAGCGGAGCCCGACGTCGTTGTTCCGTGCAGAAGATGAGGCTCTGATCACGGCTCTTGCGGAAGAGAAGGCTACTTTCCAGGTAAGGAAGGACGCCCTTATCCAAGAGATCGGCGAATTGGCTGACCAGTATGGTCAGTTCAACGTTGCAAGTGAGGGGCGTGTTGCCTCGAAGAATAAACTGGCTGCACAGATCACCGAGAAGTATAATCACATTGCGCAGGTCCAGAATGAGATCGCCCAACTGGAAGCCGACTTGAGGGCGGCAATATTTGAGCAGGAGGATTATTTGTCTCAGGCTGCCATGACCGTCACCACTTCTGCCCATTTAGAAAAACAGCTGGCGAAGTTGGAGAAAGAGCATCTGAGTCTGATCCTTTTCAAGGATGAAGCTGCTCGCCAAGAAGAGGCGCGTCGTCAAGCTACCGCGAAGTCTGAAGCTGAAATCGCGGCTCTAAGGGACAACATCAATCGCCTATGTATCCCTTAGATTCTTTGTAACTTTTTTTCTTCCAGCCGCCACGGCTCTTGTACCTTTTTTACGTCTCTTGATAGACGTTCAAGTAAAGAATAAAGAATCTTTTCAAAGTGAATGTGGTTTTGTGAAATATCGGAACTAGAGGTAATGTGGACGTAGCAAGGATATTTCTGGTAGGTTTTCCGCTGGAAAATTTTGATGTGGACCTATTATCCGTTTTATATTCAATTTTTTTTAATTAGATAATAAGTTGAACGAAGCTGCTAGTAGAGGTAATATGGACGTAATAGCAGAGGATATTTTATATCTGACCAGAGGTAATATGGACGTGGAAAGATATATAACGTTAGGTGGGAGTGGATAATTCAGAGGTAGTATGGACGTGATTATCCTTGATGAATGCTTTGCTCAGAGGTTATATGGACATGGAAAACATTTCTTAATCATTCCACTGGGGAGATAATTATCGGAAAACAATTCAGAGGTAATAGGGACGTGACTTGTTTTCGTCGATCCGAATTTGGACGGAGTCAAAAGCGGGAATGATTCCACTGGGAAAATATTATAGAGGACCTATTATCCAAGGCGTATTCAAGACTCTTGAAATACGGATAATAGTTAGATAATTATTTGAATCACATAAACATCGCATTGTACATTTACATGACTGAATATATGTGAACATTATGTAAAAGAGGCTACACATAGTATCTCTTCAAGAACTTGCCGTTGATAGGCATCATGAGCAAGTCACCATCAGGTTTGGTTAGTCGGTACGCACCGTTAGAATACACTGATTCTATGATGAAAGGACCTTCCCATTTAGGCTGGAATTTTCTTTTTGTTTTGTGTGTCATGATCATTAGTCTTCTCACTGCTAAGACTAGATCACCGACTTGGAAGATTATTTCCTTCACCTTTTTGTTGAAGGCTTTGGAAAGACGTGCTTGGTATAGCTCAATACGCTGCTGAGCTAACAAGCGTTTTTCGTCTAGCACTTCGAGCTCCTGAAGTCGCATACGGTAGCTTTCTTCGGTAGTCAACTCGCTGGCTAAGGCTACTCGAAGAGAAGGAATGTGGATTTATAGGGGAAGAACTGCTTCGCTCCCATAAACCAGAGAGAATGGCGTGCTGCCTGTTGGAGTCCAGACCGTTGTACGATAGGTCCATAGGCATTCGCCAAGCTTCTCATTCCAATCGCGCTTGTTTGAAGACACGAACTTTTTGAGAAGTTTTATGATGGTTTTATTGAAGGCTTCTGCTAGCCCGTTAGCCGCTGATTTGTAGGCAGTAGAGGCTACATTCTGGATTCGGTTCCTATCGCAGAACCGATAGAATGCATGGCTTGCGAATTGTGGACCATTGTCATGGATGATCCTGCGAGGTAGGCCGAAGCAGTAGATAACGTGATGTTTGATAAAACTGATCATGTTTGACGCCTTCACTTCGGTGAGCGGTATAGCTTCCGCCCATTTGGAGAAGTAGTCGGTTATGGCTAGGATGAACCGATGTCCTCTGGAAGATGGCGGGCCGATTGGTCCTATGACGTCCATGCCCCAGGCTTCAAAAGACCAAGATGCTGCCGTGGGGTGCAGAAACTCCGAAGATTGATGAATGAAATCGGCGTGGAACTGATAAGCTCTGCACTTTTTTGCATATTTAACAACATCAGCTATCATCGTAGGCCAATAATAACCCATTCATTTGAGGCGATCTTGTAATTTGGGGCCTGGTTGATGTGCACCACACACTCCGTCGTGAGCTTCCCAGAGTGCATGTTTGGCTTCTGTGTCTGATAGACATCGTAATAGTAGTCCGTCGTAAGAGCGTCGGTACAGCATCTTGGTAGCTGTGTCGTAGTAAAATTTGAGGGATCGCCTTTGGATAGACACTGCTTCCTTTGGGTCCTCGGGGAGGATTCCATAGACGGCATAGTCTATGAAGTAAAATCTCCAGTCTTTAACATCGATGTTTGTTTCCGTTGTGTAACTGTGATGAATATGCAAGGTATTTTTCACACAGAATAGTTCTCGACCAGACACTGTGATCGACTGCTGAGTATTGGTAGGGTCGGTCAAGGAAGCAATGAAACCGGCTAGAGAATCTGCTTCTATGTTCTGTAGTCGAGGCACGTGCTCGATTAAGAATCCAGCGAACATAGATGCTAACTCGATTGTTGCTCTGTGATAGGGGATGGGATCTTCGTGACGAACTTCATAATCCCCTCGGACCTGACCAACTATTAGCTTGGAATCGCCTTAAGCTTCTAGATAGTCAACTCCCAGTTGTTTTGCCAGTTGCAGACCGATTAATAGGGGATTATATTCGACCACGTTGTTGGTACATGGTTCTATAAGAGAATATGCACAATAAATAACCAGATGATTAGGTGACACGAGCATGACGCCAACTCCGGCCACAATATTTCCTTTTGGTCATGTTCTTGAAGCACCGTCAAAGAACACTCGTCAAATGGGGATTTCTTTAGTTGCAGTGTTAGACTCCACTACTTCATCGGGGATTTCGTCGTAGAGTTTGGAAGATTCTGGCACCGGATGAGCTGCTAGGAAATCAGCTAATGCTTGGCCTTTTACTGCCTTCTGAGGAACGAAGAGCATATCGTATGGAGTCAACAGCATTGCCCATGTAGCTAAACGGGAATTGAGAGAACCCGGTTTAGTCATGAGTATTCTGAGAGGGTTGACTTTAGATATAATGTGGATAGTCTGCCCAGACACATAGTGGCGTGTCTTCTGGATGGCAAATACCAGTGCAAGGAATTCTTTCTCCACTGGTGTGTATCTGTGTTCGGCACCCACCATTGTGCGGCTGAGGTAGTAGATTGCCTGTTCATGGCCGCTTTCATTCTTCTGCGCTAATAGTGCGCCAAGAAAATGGTCCATAGCACGGACATATAGTAAGAAGGGCTTCCCCATTATTGGAGCTACCAATACCGGGGGCTTGTGAGATACTTCTTGATGTCATCGAATGCGCGTTGACATTGTTCAGTCCAGACGAAAGATACGCCTTTTTTCATGAGATGAGTGAATGGTTGACATCTTCCAGAAAGGATCGAAATGGATCGTCTGATGTAGGCTAGCCTTCCTTGTAGTTCGCGTAGCTCTTTGAGGTTTCTTGGAGGATGCATATCGATGATAGCCTTCACTTTCTCCGGGTCAAGATGTATACCCTTTGAAGTGATGACGAAACCAGGGAACTTGCCGCTGGAGACTCCCAGAAAAGACTTGGTTGGATTCATCTTGAGTTGGTGTGCACGCATTAGTTCGAACACCGTTCTCAAGTCTTGGAGGTGGTTGCCCTTGAGACGACTTTTAACTGTGATATTGTCTACGTAGCACTCCACAGTTTTATGCAAATGATAGCGAAAAATTGTGTTCATGGCTCGTTGGTATGTAGCCCCTGCATTTTTCAATCCGAAGGGCATCACCGTATAGCAATATACCCCCAACGGTGTTCGAAAAGATGTGTGCTTCTCGTCGTCGGGGAACATCTTGATCTGGTTGTAGCCTGAGAACCCATCATGAAGGACATCCGCTCGAAGCCGCAAGTATTGTCGATCATTACGTCGGTGATCGGTAGAGGGAACTCGTCCTTCGGGCATACAGAGTTCAAATCACGGTAATCGATACAGACTCGAACTTTACCATTCTTTTTCATGACTGGAACGATGTTGGTAACCCAGTCAGGGTGTTGTTCTTCGCGAATGAATCCACGAGCAATGAGCTTCTTGACTTCATTCTCGATGGCGTCCATGACATCTGGTCAGAATTGTCGTTGTTGCTGCTTCACTGGCTTAGCTTTAAACGAAATATTCAGGCGGTGCATGACGACTTTAGGGTCCAGGCCTGACATGTCTTCATAGCTCCATGCAAAGACGTCGATGTATTCTCTTATAAGCGGCATAAGTGATTGGCGTTCATCACCATATAGACTTTTGCTGATGAAGTTTGGTTTAAAAGATGATTCATCTCCTACATTGACTTCGTCTTCGGTAGGTGGTTCACGTTGTTCGAATCACAGCTCCAACCTAGTATCCATCTTTTGAGCCAATTGTTCAAGCTCGATTGATTGGACATCGTCCGCAATTTGGTCAATGGAAACCATGTTTGACAGAAAGAGTTGCTTTGAACATGTCGCCAATGCTGGAGTGTGAGTCCCAGAGGGAGGAATAAGAACAACGATCTTCTTCATCATCTGATCTTTCGGGAGTTGTTGGAGGAGTAACATAACCCAAACCAACACCGTTTCGTTGATAGTAGTTCTCGGGTTTGCCGGAAGGAGCAAAGTGTCGTATTGGCAACCGTCGTCCCCGACCGTAATTTAGCCCCAAGTCGCTTTTGATGTCATATTCCATGTTCTGGATGATATTCTTGGCCTGCCAACTATACCGGAAAAGTTGCATTTTTCCAGAGTCATAGTCAGCTTCTGTGTTGTGCTTGGGAGAAGTAGAGTCTGTAATGAACTTTCTCTCGCCAATTATATGACCGAAGATGATTAGTTCTTCATCCTTCTTTCTGGCTGGAATGATAAAGTAGTCGATATCTTCTGGGTAAACTTTTTCCCGCATGTGAGGCATCGTGACTGGCATGCAAAGGTGTGGTCCTATGCCGTGCTCTAGAGCGTATATCGTTTCTATGTAGTGGTTTACAGTTTGATAGACATCGGAATAATTCAAAGATAAATCTTTACTAAAAAGTACGCAAGTTCTACTTTAGGAATAACATCATCCGTTGAAGGTACATTATTATGAATATTGATATACTCATTGAGAGGATCATCATCTTGAAGAGGAGCCACAATCTTGGCCAAGTTCACCACGTAGGGTAATTCTTCAGGATTGGGAGGACGGACTTCAGCAGGTTCCTCCTGAGGTTTAACCTTGTCAGGGTTCTTACAGAGAGTGATGGTCAATGGTTTGACCTTGTCAGGGCTCTTCTTTTTCACCCAGACTGTGAGAGGCTTCGGAGTACTTTTTGGAGTAGTACATCCTTTGACTCGGATAATCAGGGGACCATCATTGGAGGATGAATTTGCTTCAGCTTCATTGTCAACTTCGTTGTCGTCATCCTTGGTGGCTGAGATTGGTAAAGTACTGAATCCCCATAGTAGGCTTCGATGCCCTTAAAAAGGATCGACATCGGCAAACTCCGTCTTCACGACGCCGTCGCTGTTGACGTATTTGAAGCACTGGTGAAGTGTGGAAGGAACGATCATGTTCTCGTGTATCCATGGACGTCCCAACAAGACGTTGTAGGATACATTGGCATCAATCACATAGCAGGAAACCTCCGTTCGGAGATCACCGATCTGGCACTTGAGATGGATCTTGTCCAGCGGGTGGCTTCGACCAGCGTTGAAAGTCATGATAGTTGTGTTGGTTGCAGATAGCTTGTGCAGAGGGATTCCCAGAATTTGAAGCAAACTTCTAGGAATGATGTTGAGAGAGGATCCTGGATCAATGTGCATGCGGTCCACCTTAATCGCCCCGATATACCCTGTTTAGTACAGGGGTCTATCATGACGATTGTGTTTTGAGTAGCATGTCCTCCTGTGAAAAGGTGATGTTGGACACCACTTCCATAGTACTGTGGCAGTGAGGACAGAAGACAGGATCTTCAGCGGGGGCTTTGACTTCAGCGAGAAAAGAGTCGACATGTAGTAATGCCTCACTTAAGGCCTTCCACGTTTCTTTGGAGAGTCGCAACAGATCAAACAGAGACAACCTGGAAGGTGTATTGGCTAGTTGTGCCAGTATGTCAAAGTTGTAGGACCGATCCATGCCTTCGTGAGCTGGCGCCTTCAGAGACTTGTCAAACCGCGTCTCCTTCTGCTTGGCTTTGTCGGTAGTTGAAAGCTTAGACGGGTCGGCTTCTGAGCTTGTGGGGGTAGCAGGAGCTTGAGAAGGTACTGCTTCTTCTTGTGCGGGATCGTACGTTTGAAGATAAGTCTTCCCCGATCGCGTCTCGCCAGATAGAACCTCGTAGATGGGAGAAGACACCATATGGCATGGCTTGTATTTCTTGCCCCTTTTTGCTTTGGGAGGTACTACCCCCTACGTCACTTCTTGCACAAGGTCCGGATGGACCCACGTGATCTCACCACATTCAGTCGTGAGTGGAACCAAGGTTGAGTTGCGAGCTGGTGGTAGGTTGACGACTTCTATTATTGCCTTGGGGATCGGGACCACGCCGTCTGAGACTTCTGTGGAAGGAAAGCCACCAAACTGAAGAGAGATCATGTTAGAAGATACGACCTTATCTTCAGCTTCGAGGTTGATCACTTGGCTGTCGATAAGCTGTTGTATCTTCTTCTTCAGTACGATGCAGTGCTTGGTGGAATGATGCACGTACTGATGATAGAGACAGTACTTGGGATCGTTGCGTTGGTTCGCCTCTGCAAGACGTCGTGGTGGAGGCAATGTCAGTTTATTACCCTTCGTCAATGTGTGAAAAATGGTAATGACATCGTCTTCGTCAAAGGAGAAGGTCTCCTTAGGCTTGTCGGAGACGCCCTGAGAATTGGAAGCTCCTTTGGAAGTGTCGACCTTCAGGACTTATTTCCCTTTACCCCCACGGACATGGATAGTTTGAGGCTGCTTGCCTTTGTCTTCAAATTTAGGTGTTTTCAACTCCAATAGTTCCAGATTAGGAACGTCGTTTTTAGCAGCATCAGCAACCCCAATGAAAGTGGGCCAGGTATCATACTTATGTATGTCCAGAGAGAACTTCACCGTAGGAAGGAAGTTATGCCGACAAGTGTCCATAAGTTCTGAGTCTGGTATGCCGAAGGGCATCTTTAGTGCTAGCCGCCTGAAGCGTTCGATGAAGGTGATGACAAACTCAGTCCTGCTTTGTTTGGTCTCAATGAGGGTGGACATACTAACATGGATGCCACTCTCGTAAAACCTGTTGAGGAACAACCTCTCCAAGTCTTTAAACGAATTGATACAACCGTCAGGCAGACTGCAGAACCATTCGAAAGCTACCCCCTACAAGGTGCTAATGAACAACTTTGACAAGAACGGATCATCCCTGGGTAAGTGCAGAGTCTGCGTGTTGAAGTGTGTCATGTGTTGACGAGGAGAATTCAACCCGTCAAATGAATTTAGTGTCAGCGGCTTGTTTTAGGAGGGCAAGTAGCGTTCTCCCATTCAGGAGGATAAGGTTGAGATATCCCCGTCTTTATGTGAGATGGTGTCGAGACGGACGACCAGGAAATCAATTGCATCCTGTTGATTGAGCAGGTGTTGGAAAACGGCTACTGAACGGTTGTCAGGCGTCATTGGCGAAGGACCACCCCCAGCATTTGCAAGATTCGGGGGAGGCGCAACGGAATGATACTCCTTTTGTAGTGAAGGAGGGTTGTTGCTATGAGCTGGACTAGCATGAGCCGAGACGTTTTGTTAATGTGGAGGAATAGTCCCAGCAGCTTGGACCGCCATGATACTGGTCAGCATATCAGTGATTTTGGCGAATGTTGTTTCAAGATCCTCTAGCCGTTTGCTGGTCTGATCACTGGCTTCTTCAGGTCTTTCTCCGTCTTTCATGTATGTAGATAACATGCGAGGATGAACAGAGGAAACAGTACAACTGGTGCTGATACTGTCTGTCTCCGAGTTGACGAGTCCCTCATCTTCAGGTAGAGGAGGCAGATAGGCGCCGTCAGACTCGGAGAGATCGTCGTCCTCTGAAAGGCTACCCCCAGTGTGAAGGTCATCTGCTTCAGACTCTGAGGGAATACTACCCACAGCTTAGGAGTTTTCGTCGTCCATACAGAATCTCACATTTGACCGAGTACCCATATAGACTCCTTCAGATGTGACAGCCTGCTGGTCATCTGTTGGTAGAATTCTTCTTCTTCTCGCGGAACTGAGAGAGAAAGTTGGGTTCGTGGCCCACCGTCTTTGATTAGGGCTTCCATAAGGGGGACCCCATGAAGCCATGTTGGATGAGACACACAACGGCTTTTCATCGTCAAAGAAATGCAGTCGTCGGAACACGGACTGTCTCTGAGGCACTCACGTTGCTTTGGAGCAACAACAGTTGATGACAATACTGTTGCACATATGTGCACTATGAATTGTTATGTCCACCATCGCTTTACGCTTATGATTTATCATGTCGCGCAAGTCAGCGGAAGGGAGTTTTGCCTTACAACCCATGTTGCATGCATCGCCAAGCTTTGCATGCGGGTTCGTAAGGAGAGTAGGCGCATCCAGACTTAGTTCACGTGCAGGGACAACCCCCATACCTAAGTTCTGTGATGTCCTTGAAGACAGCCCTGTGCTATACGCGTTGGGCCCTCTCTTTTTGCTGTGGGTGCATAGGCCTTGGAGACTGGCCTTGGGCGCATGCTTCTTGGCAGCATGTTTGAGCCTCCTTGATGTGGACGCATAGTATGGATCAAGTGAGCCTGGGAGCATAGCCTTTGGGCGCATGACCCTGGATGCCCAATCTGTCGAAGACAGAAGCATTCTGATTGGGGTTATGCGCCCAAACATCTCCTTGGGCGCATAGCTTTGGGCGCATGTTTGGTTGAGCAGCGCTGTTTTCTCCCAGCTTCGCCTCCTTCGTTTGTGAGCCTTGCTGGGTTTGCCCAGAGTGTTGAACACCCCAATTCTTGGCATCGTAGTGCTTTCCTTTGCCAAGTCTCGAGCGTCGAACACTCTGTTGTTGGTTGTGCAGAAAAGAAGTCACTGGGCTAGTAGACCCCGGATCGGTGTGAGCCTTCTCCATTTGGGGAGCTTCTGTAGCAGAGTCATGCGCCAATGTGACATAGTCCTCCAGTTGCATATCTGCTATGACACTAGCAGGATATGCACAGCGAGCCTTCGGAAGCCAAGTCTTGCGAGACTTGTTTGGCTTCGCTGATTTTGAGGGAGTAGAGCCATCCCTCGAGAGCATCTCTTCGAACGGCTGCTGATCGAACTTTACGATCAACATCTTCTGAGTACTCCCCACTTTGTCGGTGTCGAATTGCGTCACCACCTTCTCGTCAGAGGAAAAGGTAGTCCCCAGCAGAGTCGCCATTTTTGTAGACACACACAAAAAGAAGAAACGCTGTCTTTTCTTTATTGGCGCAAGGCACCACAAATCGAGTATGCCTGAGAGATCCTGCACTGAGGATTCCCGAGTACAAAAAAGAATTCTAGGGAATGGGACGATGGAGATCGAACGGCAATTGCTCCTTTACTCCGTTGACATTCCGATTACAAAAGTGGGAGAAAACATAAGAAAATTGCTAATTCTCGGCTCACTGGCAAGAAGTGCAACAATTTGGCTCTTGAAAATGCTCTCCGTTCTGTGCTTTGAAGAGGGATGAGACCCCCTTTTATAGTAGTTTCTGAGCTGGAATGATGTTATGCGCCCACATGAGGAAAATACACTGGTTTTCATGTGGGCGCATAGTCCTGCCTTGGGCGCATAGGGTGTAGGCGCATACAGGCTGGGAGATCGTGGGTTGGTCGTGGTGTTGACGTGGCCGCATGCTTCGGTGCACGACTGCTCGTGGAGATTGACGTGACCGTGTGTTTCGGTGCACATTTTGATCATGGCTTTGACCGAGTTAGGCTTGGGCGCATAGCCCTATTTCAGGCTATGTGCCTATGTCGCCTTATGAAGGAGGGCTATGCGCCCTCCTTCATAGGATGACTTGGGCGCATAGAGCTTCACAGGACGACTTGGGCGCATAGAGCTTCACAGGGTGATAGGCACATAGGGCTTCACAGGATGACTTGGGCGCATATGTCCTCATCGGCTTGGGCGCATAAGGCTTCATTTGCTGAAATTTTCATACTTCTACAGAGGGGGCGCACGTGGAGGGAGAGAGCAAGTAGTGCGATTGTGATTACATAATTCAAAACATTGCTGGCACCTCATCTTCCTCCTCTCTTTTCCCTTGTTCTCATATTTGCTCTTATAACGGTCCGTCTTTTGGTCGGTCGGGACCCCGTTTCGGAACAGAGGGTAGAACCAAATCAGTGAGATTATTTTCAAACCATTTTTCACAATCTAGAATTGACGAATTGCACATGAATATAGCTTCTTATAGAAAACTGATGTCCAATACTACTCCACAAAATCGTAAACGAATTTCTCTGAACCAAATCTGATGCATTGAATTGCATGGCTGCAAGGGAATCCCTTTACCTTCCATCTACGACAACTACAATGCCAATCAAAAAGATTCACCAGGTGGGAGAAAGTATCTGCCATCACCTCAAACTCTAAATTACCAGACCGATATACCTTATAAGACATACCATCATCTGTAAGCTGCTTCAGATATTCTCGCCGTATGTAGTCAATTTGCTATTGAAACCAATTGCATCGTTGTGGCGATCCGAAATCATCTTTATCATCTTCACTCGGATAACGTTTACAAGTGCTGAAATAGGCATTTTCTTCTCAGCCTTTATCCATACATTGAATGACTCCGCACAACAAGAAGCAACCTTGCCGTATCTACATCCGGGGAAGAATGCATTTGACCAATGTTCAGGTTTTTTTAATCCATCCAAGTCACAACTTGACCACATTTCAGATCATAAATCTTCTTAACTGCTTGTTTATACCCATCTTTATACAAACAAAAAAAATAAGAAAGAAAAAAGTCAAGACACAAGCAGATTAAAATAAAAAAATAGGGACCATTCTCCATGTTAAAATCACGGAGAACAGACATTCTCCGTTCAAAAATAATGGAGAACGATTATTCGCCGTGCTACGCAAAACGAAAAACGGACATTCCCCGTGAGAATTACACCGAAAATAGTCATTCTCTGTGTTAAAATAACAAAAAATGCACACAAAACCTGCACATATCTGTCTAATTTACACACCTGGTTTAGAGCATATACTGCTTGCCTCCAAGCTTGAAGTACAAGCGGATACACTTTTCATTTCCTTTCTCTTTCAACGGTATGTTATTTTTCATGTGATGATAGCAATAGCTATAGTAAGCAGTAGGAAATACTTTAGGAACTTCAGAAACTAAATCGGTGCCTTGATCCGAAAGAAAGACCATACTCCTATTACATCCAACAACATTATTAAGATTTTTAAGGAACCATTCACAATTGTCGCCATCTTCACCCGAGACTGTACCATAGACAAGAGAGTAACACTGTTGGTTACCATTCTTTGCTGTAGCAGCCATCAAACGGCCTCTAAACCTCCCGGTAAGGAAAGTCACATCTAAATATAGCATCGGACGATAGTATTGAAAGCCTTCGACGCAAGTCCCATATGAAAGAAAAAGTCGCAGAAACCTCATTGTTGTATCATCTTTCTAAAAGTCGATAACGGAACCAGGATTGGTTTCCTTTACCTTATCGACATACCAACACAAGTCGCTATAAGCTCTAACATCATCTTCGTACAATTCTTGGTGCACCAGCCTAATGCCGTGGTATGCCTGCCCGTAGGTAAGAGAAACCGTAATCAACCTTAAATTCGTCGACAATTGATTTTGTCGATTTTTAGGATCCATCCGAACAATGTCACCAACCAAACTTTTCACAAACTTTGCTGGAATAATTAGATGACCTTTATCCATATAGTCAGCTCCATAATTGTATTCTTCCACATACCACTTCACCTCAAAAATTTAATTATCTTCCGAAATAGATATAGCATGGAAGCTCCACAAACAAGCATGGGGTTCTTGCAGCAAACAATGTACCTCTCCGGCTCAGATTTTAAAATATGAAATGGACGACTATATTCAAAGCAAACCTGTCCTTAACTTCTTCAACACCATTTAGAAAAATCTGACCAACACCGGTAATTGATTCAGACCATATATTTGATTTCCTCTTCTTTACCGTCTCAAGTGAGCTCTCATAAAAATCTATTACTCGTTTATCCTCTACAGTATGAGAATATCTACTCAAAGATCTAGAAGAGGAAGACGAAAGTACCACGAGAATGTTTTGACAAGAAAAAGATGTCGATGAAGAACATGGAGAATATACTTGCTCCATAAATAGATCAAAGCTCACGTATTGGGTACCACAAAAACAACCAACCAATGACCGAAGCCAAAAATCACTGTCAACGTACAATTCAGTCTCACCAGAATGCAAAAACTTGAAACGAAAGAAAAGTGGATCCAAAGAAGTCCATCGATCGCACACTTGATGCTTTAAAAATTTCACGGTACTTTTATAAGTAACACGGTAGGAAAGTAGGTCTCCTTGAAACAAAGATTAACTAAACAGCATGAATCCATCCCCCTAAAAACATAAAAACAGAAGAAATCACAAATAGGAACAACACATTTCTGATCATTCGCCGTTCTAATATAACGGAGAATGATCATTCTCCGTTTACTACTCACGAAGAATGATTATTCTCCGTCTTCCGGTAATGGAGAATGACTATTCCCCGTCATGTATAAAACGGAGAACGGTTGTTCTCCGTGAGAGGTGAACAGAGAATGATCTTTCTCTGTGACAAATGAACGGAGGATGACCATTCCCCGTTATATTAGCACGACAAATATCATTCACCGTCGTATTCGCACAGAGAATATCAAGAAAAAAGTTGCATCACTTATGAAATTAGATTTTCAGGGAAAAAAAACCAAAATAGAAGTTCAATGTAGTTATTCAAGCTCAAATCAACACAAAAGAGCCAGATTAAAGATCTCGCTAATCGTTTCTCAATTAAAAACCTTCATAACAAATTCAAATTCAGCAAAAATTTTAAGATCTACAAAAATGATGAATAAATTTCTACATATCTGAACTCTCACCGTGTTTAAGATCTATAAAAAGAGAAAAAAATCTTTTCTTCACAATTGACCTAATCGCCGAAAATTTTCAAATCTTTCCACGAAAATGATGATGAACGATGATCGGAGTTCGACTGAAGAAAAACACAGTGAACTACGAACGATCTTTGCGATCTCTGCTGATGATAAGAGCAATAAAATTTAGATCTCTCGTGAAGAAGAAGAAGACGACAAAAATCGCAATCCAAATCTGAGTTTGTGAATTCAAATACATATATATATAACCAAATTTGCGCTAAAGGGTAGTTATTGTATTATCAAAATGACAATTTTGTAAATAAAAAACATCTAAAGGAAATATTGAAATATTTAACGTGAAAATACGTAATTTCGGATATTTCATAAAATCCACCCTGCAGATAAATTTTTCATACACCCACCCCGAAAGTGGATATTTCAGCAATTTCAAGTATAAAATTTGGTTGTCATATTTACCGTTCATGTACAAATCTGTCACCAATTTGGACACCTAAATCATATATTATAAGACCCAAATCCTATACTTGGACATACCAAAACCCTAATATCAAATATTATATGAGACCCTATTACTAAATAACCCTAATCCTATACTTGGACATATGAATACCGAAACCCTAATATCATATATTATATGAAACTAAGTTACTAAATAACCCTGATATTTATATATATTTTTTCATCTATTATAAAAGATATATTACAATAAATATGTATTATAAAAAAATAGTAGATAATAAATAAATAATATTACTAAATAATGTCAGAAAATTTAAGATCTTGATTTCGCCTTTTAGGTCGATCAAATAAATTCCACTCAGAGCAGTCGTCAAATATCAAATCAGTTCCGAATATTCTTCAAAATTATTAGTACTTGGAACTCATATGAAGTTTAATTCATTTGTGTTTGGTTCACATGAACTAAGCAATTGAAATTCCACTCTTAGATTCTTCAGTCCAATTGAGGAATTTCAATTGACAAGCACATTCGACTCCTTCAAAACTGACATAACGAAGGCAAAATGTCAAATAAGCATTTCACATATCGTACACATTTTAAAAATTTAAAAACCAATTAAAAGTTGCACTGAAACACCCATACTAAAGGGAAATTTGTGTGTTTGATGTTAATTTTAGCCCCCCAAAAAATACAAAAGGAAACTCTATAGGAAGTCTAGTAACTTTTTATCATTCAATACCAAAATTATCAAGAAAACTTGATAAATGGAGAGAGCAAATAAAAGTACAGGAAATACCTCATAATTTAATTATCATTGGAACACAACACCAAAAAATAGCCAATGTGAATGTAATGGTATCAACAATCAATATCAGCATTACAGCAAAGTGATATATAAGAAACATGCAACTAAGTCTAGAATGAAACACTAATGTACAATAAAACGATCTTCAAGACGATCATTAAAAAACTATATCATCATCATCATCCAGGCATTTTCCGATCAGAATTGGGTTTGGCTACGTTGCACAAGAAAGCTCCTCAGAACTATAGATACACACAGATGGGTGATTTCCAACTCAATAAGGTATTGCATTTAAAATGATGATGCAAATGTTGGAAGTGTCAACTAAAAAACTTAGACAATATTCAAGCAGGCTTTATATTTTCTAAATATTAATTCTGAAGAGGAGAAAATTAAAGCAGCAATAAAGCATATGTAAGGTTGCTCAACTGGTTTGCGGAGCAATATTTATAAAAGCTTAGTTCAAAAAGAGAGAAAACCTAAGTCGGCTACAGTTAGACTTGTAATTCAATAACCACACTAAATAATTATGAAACCACACAGTTCCATAAAACCAGGTAACTTTTGATTGGCCACAAGATCTTTACCAATATATGCTTAATAACTGTCATAAAAATTTAAACTTCTAAATTGAGAGCAAGTGCAAGGGTGCTTGTTGAAGCTTCTATAAACTTAAAGGGAGCCTCATTAACTTCAAAAAGGGGGTGTCGTGGAGAACGGGGAAAGTTGGTACTTTTTGCCAAAACAAACCCAAAAATGCACTAAAGAAATAATAAGATGAACAGTGAAAATATCTGCATATCTGTAGAAAAACAGATAAAAGCTTTTGTGGCATCAGATGACTCCCCATTTAAGCTTAGGGTTACTTTGACCAACACAGCCAAATAAGTCTACTATTTTCCATAAGAACTATCAAAGAAAGCATAAGTTGAGTCCAGATAAAGAAATTGTTTTTCAAGATACAACTGTTCCTTAGAAATGCTAAACTAAATCCAGAACATCAACAAACAAGCAGTAAAATTTTGCATTGATAAGCATTTTATGTATATAATGTACTATTTTGATGGTTTTGAACAAATGAGAACAAGTGCATCTATGGCAAACAATAAACTTCCATTACATACCCATCAGATGTTATAATGACAAGATAACTTCGGAACTTTCTCAAACTATAGTAATTTGGGTGGCCTGTCTCATACTCAACCAAAACTTCACCAAGCCTACACATTCCACATAATACACAACCCCAAGTACTTACTCCAAAAGCTAGCGAACAACAATAAGACAATATTTTCAAAGTAGTTACTATCACCGACTATTTTTTGATAGAAATCTATGCCCTATTCCTTCCATTTGATGAGAGGCACAAATAATTGGAACTAACCAATATACTTTCAACTTGAAGTCTCTCTTGATAAATCCACCAAAAAATTGCCTTGCAATGTGCATATTTTATGTACCGACACACGGACCTTGAACATTAGTATCCTTCAGCAAACAATCATAAGATGCTATATAATCATATCCCCTCTCCCAGCTTGTCTTCTTACTAGAAATAACTTTAGCCATGTCAAATCACAAGTAGGCACACCAACTTTAATACTTTTACATCTTCTAATTGTATATACCATATTTAGCAAAGGCCAGCAAATAATTGCCTTCCAATGTGCATATATTTTATGTACCGACACACGGACCTTGAACATTAGTACCCTTCGGCAAACAATTATGTAAGTAACCTCTCCAGCTTGTCTTCTTACTATAAATAACTTCAGCCATGTCAAGTCACAAGTAGGCACCAACTAAATATTTTTACATCTTCATACCATATGAAAAGAAGCAGCTATACTTACGGATATCTACAACACTCCTCTCCGGTAAGTTATGATGGCTTTTGCTAAATATTTTCTTTAATAACCTGATACAAGTTATAATCCACAATATGTTATATAAATACCTCCAATATAAAAGCACAACTCATGTTTTACAAAAATAACTAGTATAACTACTAGCTGTTGCGGATAAACAGCTAAAATCCCTCTCCTATTAAGCTATAACAACCACATGGTTCCTTATTAGGATTTGTGGAAAGCCAACATACTTTGGGAACATAGAAACATAACAATCTAAAATATGCCATATTCGGCTACTGGAATCATAATCTGTATCAAATTTCACTGTGCAAGTGAAATTTAGTACATAATCTGTATCAAATTTCACTGCAAGTGAAGCACTAATCTATCAATCACTACAACTTAATCAAGTTACTAAACATAGAACCATGCTTACAGCTATAACAACCTATAATATGCCATATTCAGCTAAGGAATCATAATCTGTATCAAATTCCACTGCAAGTGAAATTTAATACATAAATCTGTATCAAATTTCACTGCAAGTGAAGCACTAATCTATCAATCACTACTACTTAACCAAGTTACTAAACATAGAACCATGCTTACATCTGTAAGCACTAATCTATCAATAACTCCAACTTAAACATAGAACCATGCTTTCGGCTGTATCCAATTTCACTGCAAGTGAAATTTAATACATAAATCTGTATCAAATTTCACTGCAAGTGAAGCAGTAATCTATCAATAACTCCAACTTAACGTAGAACCATGCTTTCGGCCATAACAATCTATAATATGCCATATTCGGCTACTGGAATCATAAGATGTATCAAATTTCACTGCAAGTGAAGAGCAGTAATCAGTCACTCCAACCTAACCAAGTTACTAAACATTCCAAGCAATATCAATTTGATTTAATGCTTCTGATATTAAATCACTTTTACTCCTTTTTCTATTTCAAGAACATAGTTCCGATAAATGTGGACCATTCATTCAAGTACACTGGCATTGTTTTCAGTGTCCTCACTCACAGTGTACCATGCTGCATCACTTTCAGTCTACTGTGATAGACATCAAACTATTACTATTCAGATACGTTTGAGTCGCAGTCATTTAGGGTCATACAGGTACTCAAGTCCAGAGATCCCCAGGTTACAGGAAGTAGAAAGCATTTATTGCTGAACACTATATTCTCATCAATGCTCATCTGCACCTCATATCCTTACTTTCCAAAATTGAATACAAGTCCACACAGTCTCTCAAAAGTGGTAACGAACCTCTATTGAGCATATTGACATCTCAATAGGTAATGTGAGTTATCATTCTATGTTCTAAGAACGCAGCACATGACACTAAATCACTAAAATGTCACCAACTAAGCGCTTTACATACACCTCACGTAGTTCAAATAGTGAACATTTCTAAAGTGCAGAGCCATCAGGTAACATAAAGTTTAAGCTTCATGAATCATTTTGGCAATTAAACTTTAAAAACTAATGAAAATAAAGCTTTCTGGTGTAAATAACACAAAATCAAATGCACCCAAACAATACATCTTAACAAACATGTTTACATAATAGTCAAATAATTTAGTATGTTTTAAAATAATTAAAGAGGTATAACTGAACACACTATTAAAACAAAGTCATAACCTTGAGAATAAATCAAAGATTCAAAAGTTGATATAACCTCTTTGTAGGATTTAACATGAAATACTCTAGCATTATTCATATTTCCATTCATATATTTGGTGAGCAATTTGTTAACTGCACATAACTTGATTGCCCTACTATTAATAGTGGGTGGTTAATCTGTAGGTGGATACATGCATGCATAATCTCCTGATTCATGCCAAAAAAAAAATGTTTTTAACAATTTCTATCAAGTACCGAGTGGCCTCTCTAGTTTATTTTGTTCATATTCAAATGAAATAGGGATACAATATGCTTATATTTAAAGTAGTTCGTTTGAGATTACTATATGTGTGAACTCTCTATGCTCACAATATGGTGACAATTTTATACTGAGACCAGATTCAAGTCACCGGTTTGGCAGCAGTCATTGAGAAGCCACGTGTTATCTTGGAAGTTTTCAGTTGCTAAACACTTGAGACTTTTAGAAGGACAAGTGAAGAAGCAAAGAGAGATGGAAGGCGAGAATGATGATACTAGAAACCTTCAAAGTCCTAATAAGCAGATTTAGTGATAACCGATAGTGATCATTGGTTTCTAGCAATTAGAAGCTTTAGTTGTTGGGAAAAAAGGTTAAGAGAAGTGAAAATAGGATATTGCCAAAATGATAAAAGAGCAAGAGAACAAAAAATTGGGAAGTTCTCACCAGCAATGTCTGGACATGTCAATTAAGAGGGCGAGATAAAGACAAATTGATCATACTCCATACAGAAGCGTACTCCTTACCATTACTCCTTACGTACAAAATACAGTGTGAAAAGCACAAGACAAAGTTCTCAAACAATTGGGAACACAATTAGGAATGGAGAACGTACACACTAAATTGTCTCAGCTAAACATTATTCCCTGTCTTGTTTCTACTTATGATAGTTTCCAAGTCCAGTTGCATCAGTTTTGCATTCATGATCAATAACGGCAGACTTTGGCAATAATTAAAAAATGGGTAATGCATCACAGACATAAAGAAAGCAATATGTCTTGTTACCATTTCTCGTATATAGAGATTAAAATTCAGGAACCTGTACCCAATATGATTGACAAATTGGTTACTTAATTACATCGAAGAAGAGATTAACAAAGAATGAGGAATATATGACTTGGTTGTGAGAGCTTAATATAGAGTTTGCTGATTGGTTTAAAGTGATCTAGACATCAAAATAATTCTAGATATTCTAAAGTGTGAAAGATAGATAGTTTTTAAGATAGGAGGCAAAAAAAACTTACTAAACCTTAGGTGCTACACCGCTACGTTTTATCTTCTCACAATAAGACAAACCGATATTATAGATTGATGGGACAGTTTATCACATATAAATGCTAAAGTTATAAATCACTTTGGGTTGTAAAACATGTTAAGAACTTAATAGTACAATTGATCACATTGTGTAATTGTTCTCAGTTCAATGTCAAAAATGTATGTCATGACTCGTGATAACCACCTAATGTTCTTAACTGTAGATTTTGTACTGAAAATGCAATATTTCGTTGCCTAGGTTTCAACTGTAGATTATGTACTGAAAATAAAGTTTGGTTTGTAGTAAGCATGAAGGTATGAGAATATTGATAATGAGAATCTACAAGACTATAATATGGCAAAAGAGACCAGGTAATTAAGCGATGCACTTATGCTTACCCATAAGCACATGTTTACCGAATAGCTTAACAAACTGAGTTAGTTGTATCGGTTTCTGCAAATAAGCTTTTCAAATTAAATCCTCTGGTGACTGAAACTGAAAACTGACTTCCCAAAATGGAAGTAAAAGAATAATCTAACAAGATTAACTGACAATAACTATTAGATGATCCTAGTGAATCAAGCTGCAAGTGCTTCATTGACTTAAATGGTCAGCATATTGTGCTAAAAAGGTGAAATGACATAAAACTTATTCTTTATTTCATTTGTGGATGTATATTATTGTACCGTAGGCATCAAATGAAGCCACGTAATAATCATAAATCTATAGACATTCTTCATGGGGTTTATAAATGGAAAGAGGCAAATCCATTATTCCCTATAGCAAATTGTTTTTTTTTCCTTGTTTGAGACAAGGATAGGATCAAGGAGATCCAAGCCAAATTTCACTATAGCAAATTGTTTCGTACCTCTTCGTTTAAGACTTCTATATTCTAGGGGGACTTGGGGATGCTCCTTGGTTGAATGAGCTTAAACTACAATCCAAAAGTTAGGTCTATCAACCCACTTATTGGTCACCTAGGTTTTATGATATGGCTCTCATGCTCATAACTACCATGGATAGGAGACAACAACAAAGACGGTTGATATAGGCCGACAGCAGGTCATAAAGCTTTGTCAATTTTTTTATGGAACTTTCTTATGCTCCATGTATAAGTCAATCACATTATGATGGGAGAAGGCTTGGATGATGATGATGGTGACGACGTCTTGTCTTATTTCATAAAAGGAGCCTAGTTATCCACACAAGAAAAAAAATGACCAATATTCGCTTCTAACAATAAAAGATGAGTAATAAAAGTTTCAGATAGATATATGTAAGTAAATTTTACCTAATTCTAGAAACTAAAAGTTAAAATGGAGTACTTCATGTCTGCATCTAACAAGAAACAATTTCTGAACATCACCGAGGATTCCAATTTTATTTTCTTACATGCATCACAATTCAAACTTGTATCAAATTGCAGATCACAAATTGCAAAATCCACTTCAACTATAATGATTCAAGCACATTCTGTGGAGCTTTTAAAAGAATGCAGCAGGCTCACTACAATTAATTCTGCAACATTAAATTAATCCTTTCTGTAGAAATCTGATAAGTATAATGCCCACTTAAATGCATGTCATTTTATGAATGTTATTTCTACACAACAAAAAATAATTATCTAGATAAATTAATATTACATTGGAAAAGCATTAAATTAACATGAGTTTCTAAACTTATGTAAATTCAATCAGTGAAAACAATCACTATGTATACATTTTCAAGTCATGTTTGTTATGGTTGGAAGATTAATGTTCAAGTACATCATTATGATAGCAATAAATAAAAGGAAAAAGGAGGAGTTTTTTTAAAATGTATGTTAGTAGTATAGCATCAAAACATACACAATTTTGATACAAGTAAATAAATTTCAAAGAAAACAACACATCATCAAAAGTTCTCACCCATAACTTGCCTAAACAAAACAAATCTTTCATTAATTAGAAATCATCGTTCCATCCAACAGTTCCAAAGAAAGGAAAAGCTTCCAGATAAGGAAAAGCTAGGCCTGTGAAAAACTGGTTCACAAGTACAGGGTTGCATGGAAGAAAGCACCAACTAATAAGGGCAAAGACAAGAACAACAAGGGCAAAACATCCATCCATCCATCCACCCATCCATCCTTTCAAGCATAGGTCCTCTTGATAAGACTGAGAACACCTACAGCACAGAAAATCAGGAGGAGAGACACAGCAAACATGCTGCTGCCGCTCCTTCCTTGACTCAAGGCTTTTCTTTTGCAGCCATTGCCATGAGAGACTTGACTGCACTGAAGTTTGAAAGGGAAAAAAAAGAAAGGAAAATTCTCTACCACATGCAATGTGAGGTCTTGTAATAACTTTGCTGGAGAAAGCTATTGGTGCCAATGGGATGCAAGTTCCAATGCAATTGTTGATCTACAGCACACAACCACTCATATAAAAAAAAAGTAGAGTATATATAAACCAGAAAGAAAGGAAAAAAAAAAAGAAGGAAAGAAACAAAAAAAGGGAAAAGAGAACATCACATGAAGCTATATATGCTACCTACAGAAGTAGAGTTCTGTTGCTGTTGCACTCTTCGCTTCCAAGCTACTAGTGCAGTGGTCTACTACTCTACAAGCAAAAATCATATAAAAAGTATAGGGACTAGAGCTAACTCTGCATCATTAAAGCAGCAATCAGTTCCTACACAGTGTATTCTTGTCAATGACACTATCTCCTCTCTCTTTCTCCTAAATCTATTCAAACAAACAAAGATGAGAATATTATTAATTATTTTTGTGCTCGTAAAGAAAAAAAAAAATATTATCAGAGTTTTGCATAAAAAATGTGCTTGCTTATACAAGTTGTTACAACAACACTGCATGCAATGATACAAATTTCATATTATAGAGTTATAGAGAGAGAGGGAGAAGGAAAGGGAGGAGGGATGTGAATATATAGAGGAGACAAAGAAGGACGAGGAGCTGCATACAAATGAATATAGAACTGATCATCCAATCACCATTAAGGAAGTGGCAACGTGTTTCTTCCTTGTGAAATAATGCGGGAAGAAGAAAATTAAACTTAGTTTATTGCGTTACCATAAACTGTACCTCCTCCTCCCAGCAGTCCGCCACCGCCGCCGCCGCCGTAGATGTCGGATGTCAGCATGGCCGCCGTCCCCGAGTCGCTTCGTCCCCCTCCGCCAGCGGAAGCTCCAGCCCCTCCCAAGTGCAGCTCCGATAGGCTCGGAACGGCACCGGCGTTGTTATTGGCGGCGGCGTCCGCCGCGGGGGCAGCAACGGGGGAGTGATCTCCACGGCCGTCGTCCGCGCCTTGGTCGTAGAGGAAACCTTTGAAGACGTGCCCTCCGATCTTCACCACCGCCTGGTACGCGTACTCGTCCTCCCCGTCGTCGTCCATGGACGACACGCGAACGCACTTGAACACCGCGGGGGCGCGCACCTGCCCAGGCAAGCTCTCGCGGAACCGACCATCTGCCAAAAAAAAATTAAAATTGAATCCAAAGATAAATAAATAGAGAGAATGCCAAGGATTGAAGAGCAATGTCATCAACCACCTCGATGGCTGGAGCTGGTGTCGTAGCTCCGAGTGGCGGTGTTGTTGGAAGTGGAGGTGTGGGAAGTGGTGGTCTGGGAGGACAGGAGCCGCGGCTTCTTCGGGGCGGAGGTCGAGACGGAGGAATTGGCGGCCGGGGCCCCGCCTCCTCCGGGCGCGGAGACCTGCCGCTCGCGGCGCCGCGCGGCGGGGACCCACGTGCTCTTGACGTGGGTAGTGCAGTCGTAGCCGCGGCTCTTGCAGCAGGTCCGGCAGCGGCGGTGGATGCAGTCCTTCTTGGCCTGGTTGCCGCAGTCCTGGCAGGTGGCCGTCCCGATCCCGGAGGAGAGGATGCCGGTGGCGGACTCGAGCATCGGCATCGGCTTCTTGAGGTAGGGGTTAGGGTTAGGGTTTTGGGGAGGGGGGTGGTGGTGCTGGTGCTGCCAGAGGTGGATTCCCGACGACTTTCCGCGGGGATTGTGGGGATCCTCTCCCATTAGGCAAGGGGCTGTCGACAGCAGAGGGATTATCGGATGCTCCGTCGTCCCCCCGGCGGAGTAATAAGACTCTTGGTGGTGCGGATGCTGGTGGTGGAACGTCGCGGCGGGGGCGACCACCAGTACGTCGCGCAGACCGACGATCCCTCCCATGTCGGTGATGCCGTAATTTAGGGACTGTCGGCCTGTGGGGCCGGAGGATGGGGCTGCAGCAGCGGAGCCCCATAGTCCGGCCCCGGCGGAGGCAGCGGCGACGTTCGCTCCCGAATTGCCGCCGCCACCGCCTCCGTTGAAGCCGAGGCACAGGTCGTCGCCTCGGCCTCCCCCGCCGGCCGCGGAGGATGCGACCCAGTCCGCAAACGCCCCGGTGTCGGATGGGAACCTCCTTCCGGTAGCCACTGTAAAATTTACACCACACTCTCTCTCTCTCTCCTCTCCTGGTTTAGATTAAATTCACTCCTTCTCCCTCTATAGTAATAATTGACATCTATATGCTGCTGCAATTATTATAGAAGCATGTCTAGAAGTTATGAGTGGGGCTACTAATGGTGTGTTTCGTTTTTATTTTCAGCTGAACAAAACTTTTAATAACACCACAACCACCAAAGCAAGTTTTGGGAGTGAAGGCGGAAGGAAGGGAAGTGGGGATTCTGAAATTCCTTCTGACGAGCAGATCTTCTCGAGCACTCTTTCCTTCTCTTTCTTTTTGCTGCTGCTGCTGCTCTACTGCGAACTGCTCTCTCTTCCCTCTGCTGCTGCTGCAACGTCTGCTGCTGTTAAAAGCTCCTTCCCACATACATACAAGCTTCTCTCTCTTCTTGCTTCCAATCTTTATTTCCCTACTCTATAGTCTATATAGAGGTTATTCTCTCTCTCTCCATTAAAACTCTCTTCCTATAACATCACTCACGTGATTGCTACGCCACACCAAGGAAGACACATCCAAAGCTTCTGGATGTTGACACGTGTCTAGATCGGACTCCATTCGTCAATCATCGTCTCTCTTTCATTGGACTCCACTCTCCACTCCCATCTGGGCCCCCAATCTTTACCATTCTTTCACTGTGCTCCCCCTCCCCTCCCCCTCATAGTCATTTATTTTAGTCTTTTTGGTTCCTGCTGTCCCTCTAGCTATAGCTCCTGGGCTACTCTAGACCTAACCCTAGACTTGGACCCTCTCTTTAATACTAGTTATTGTCATTATTTTTAAGGTCGGAGAGAGAGGAATATATGCCATGACTTTGTTAAGACTAAGTAACGTGCTTTCAACTACTTAATCTTTTGCTTGCTCTCTAAAACAAAACATGTCCTTATCGAGACTTGGGTTCTAAATATCTATGTGTTACTGTTTCATAATTATAATGATTTATAATTATATAACAATTATAATGTACAGAGAGATAGAGGGGGAAGAGAATTATTGGTAGTGGGGATGGGAGCTCAATGGGAAAAAAGAGAGGAGGATGTGGGACCCATCTTCCGTACGGGGCTTTGACACTGCACTGCCCTCTGCACGCCACCACCTCCGTAAATTTAGGTAGCTTTGCCTGTCTGTCTGGGCCTGGAACTGCTTCTAGAGCACCGCGCTTTGGCTTTCAATTTTCAATTCCTCCGTGGTCCTTCCTGAGGAACTCTCTCCCCACCTCCGTAATTATCACATCCATTATATTTCTTTTTTCTTTTTTCTTTTTTATTCGCTAACCAAGCTTACATTGCTACTACTACATTATCTGTTCTTGATCAGCAAAATAGTTGTAAGAAGAACTGGAGAAAGAGCAGTTTTGTCAGTGCTGAGAAGAGTTTGGATGTTCATGTTGTTTTCATTGTAGTCAAACAAGATTTGGACGAGGTTCTTCACACTCTAGTTGTCTACTACATGGATATAGTATAGGATATTGGTAGGCAACAAGTAGCCAGTTAGGATAGTGAGTAGGAATCTTGTAGATCATGTGACGTTCATTACTTACAAGTATTATAATTGTTGATGGGTAGAGATAACTTAAAGAATCTAGTACCTATGGTATATTTTAGTTATTCCTTTTAATTTAGTTTTTAAGGTTAAAATTTCATGGACCTATGGGGATTTATTGAGGGAGATAATATATGATCCTACTTTCATTTTAAAGAATATGAACTTCCATAAATCTACCAAATCTCTTTCAGTCAAGACTTAGTGTTGGACAAAATTTTCTAGCACATACAAATCACAGGATGTAAAACTAAGAACATGAATTAAAAGTATGGATTCGAGACACGTTATAACACTGTCCTTAGAATAGAATTCGTTCCCACGAACAGTGCAGCGGGTTTCAAGCGATCTATTTTCGCCATACAACGAATTCCACAACATCATGCACCCGGTAAATGAATCCACGATCGATAACAGCCTTTGGCGGGAGGAGTTGAACGGTGGAGAAATGTTCTGGTTGTATGGTACGTAGCACATACCCCACAACACCCACTTACCCACTAAGAAGGGTAAAACATTATGTGCAAGGAGCATGACTCTCCTTTCTCATGCAGGGTCGGCCCTGAGCTCATGGGGGCCTAAGACGAACTTTCAAAATAAGGCCCCCATATAATGTAAAAAATATTAAAAAACTTTAAAAACATAGCTACAACTAAGGATTGAACTAAGGACCTTTAATATAAGGGTCTAAATTACTAACCACTACACCATAATAACTTTGTACATGGGCCAACGATACATACTAGTTCGAGATACAAAATTATTAATACCTTTATTTTAAAACTATTTTTTGTTGGGCCTCTCATGATCCGTGGGCCTTGGGCCAGGACCGGCCATGTTCCCATGTGGGACTAAAAGAAAAGATGGCATTATAGAATCACATTTGAGTTGTTTTCTACGTAACAAAACCAACAATCTCCCACATGATTCAATAAAGGGACAATTAAAGGATATAGATCAATATAATTATAGGAAATAGAACAAGATATAGGCAATTGCACTGTGTACTAGAGGAAGGTGTCTTTCGGAGTTGAACCTTCCCTTAGTGTTGTACATTTTATCTATACGGACTCAAAGTGAAGTAAGTCTTGAACTTAGGAAAAAAAAAATATAGACTCAACATACACACAAACATTTTGTAGGTATTTGATCGTATCAACAGTTGTGCACTTTTCGGTAATGTACTTATCTCGGTTTCTTGAGAGCTCTAGAGAATAGCCCGTGTTCCCATAGAAAGCGGCCCCACCTTCACTCTCAAATAGATGAATCATTCTGGTATTCTGCAATTTATATAGCTTGTTTAGCAAGCCACAGATTCATTAAGATTTTATAATCACCCTATTATTTATTACAGATCAATATATATAGTAGAGGAATGGTTCATTACTTGTACAATCATGTAATGTTTCCAGTCACACCAATTTTGTTATTACCCATTGAACCTTTTCTTGGAACTTCCAATCGAAGGTTGGGTTGCCTTTGAGGTGACTCAATCTAAGGGCTTCAATTCCATTTCTTTTGTCGTCTCCAACACTACTCTCCTTGAGAGACCTTTTGTTAGAGGATCCGCTAGATTGTTCTTTGATCTAACAAAGTCAATTGTAATTATCCTACTGGATCGTAATTGCTTTACTCGATTGTATCTCAGACGTATATGTCTGCAGTTTCCATTATAACTTGTCCTTTGAGCCTTTGTTATTTCAGCTAGGCTGTCACAGTGTATAGGTAAAGCAGGAATTGGTTTGCTCCACCTAGGAATATATGTTACCAGATTTTTGGGCTAGTTTGCTTCCTTACTGGTGAGATCAAGAGCTATGAACTCTGTCTCCATAGTAGATCTAGATATACAGGTCTGCCACTTAGACTTCCAAGCAACAACAGCTCCTCCTAATGTGAATATATATCTATGGCCGGAATCACACGTGGCTCGTCCGTGCTTTTTTTCAGGGCGCTCCCTGTGAAATGGCTTTGGTCTCATCTGTATCTGAGATCCATTTTGCATCAATTTACCCTTCTAACACAGATGGGTATTCTCCGTAGAATAATTCATGGGATAATGTGCCCTTAAGATATCTCGTTACCCTTTCTAAGGCAGTCTAGTGTGAACCATTCAGATTGCTACGTGTACCAGCTAAGTTTTTCTACTGCGTAGGAAATATTATGTTTGGTACGGTTAGCACTATAGTTCAAACATTCAATTTGCTAAACGTACTTCAATTGAGCCACATTGTTTCCATTGTTCTTCTTCAACCTGCTACTTGCATCATATGGAGTGCTTACAGGTTTAGAATCAAAATAGTTAAATCTTTTTAGGACCTTTTCTATATAGTGAGATTGGGTGATAGCAATTTCCTCAAAAGTGCGAGTTACTTTAAGTCCTAAAATCACATCAGCATATTCTAAATCTTTTATGTCAAAATTTTGAGACAGAAATATTTTGATATCATAAATGATATCCATGTCAGTGCCAAAAATGAGAATGTCATCAACATATAAGCACAATATTACACAAGCGCCACCAACAATTTTGCTATACACATATATCAAAATCATTAATAGAAAAACCATAAGATAGAATTACCTTATCAAATTTATTATGCCATTGCTTTGGCGCTTATTTCAGCCCATAAAGAGATTTAATTAATTTTCATACCTTGTGTTCTTGTCCTCGAACAACAAACTCTTCAGGTTGTTCCATATAAATCTTTTCTTGTAAATCTCCATTCAGAAAAGCAGTTTTGATCCGTTTGATGGATAAACAGGTTATGAACAGATGCAATAGTAATCAACATTCTAATTGTAGCAATTCTAGTAACTAGAGAATAAGAGTGTCAAAAAAATCTACCACTTCCCTCTGTTTGATCCCTTTAGCTACTAATCTTGCTTTGAATTTCTCAATAGATCCATCGGGTCTTAGCTTCTTCCTGAAGATCCATTTGCAACCTATTGGTTTGCAACCTGCAGAAAGGTTAACCAGATCATATCCCAAGTTCTATTTGACATAATAGATTCTATTTCACTGTTAGTGGCATCTTTCCAAAATAAGAAATCTACGGAGGACATAGTCCCTTGATAAGATATAGGGTCCTCTTCTACAAGGTAAGTGAAAAAACCTTCACCCAGTTTTGGTTCTCTTCTGGTTCTTTTGCTCCTCCTAAAATTTATTAGGGTGTTATCCTCTACATGAGAACTAGAGGTTATAATAGGACCTTGTTCAGATAAAGAAGATCTAGGAGTCCTATTTTTCAAAGGAAAAAACGTTTTCAAAAAATGTAACATCCTTAGATTCCATAACTATGTTTGCATCAATCATTTACCTCACTCTTAATAACAAAAAATCTATAAGCAATATTGTTTTGAGTATAACCAAAAAATACACAATATATGGTCTTGGGTCCAAATTTACTTTTCTTAGTAGATGGACAGAAACATTAGTAAGGAACCCTCACACATTAAAATATTTCAAAGATGGCTTTCTGTCCTTCCATAATTTATAAGGAGTTTTATCAGTCTTTTTAAAATTAATTTTATTAAGAATATGACATGTAGAAAGTAAGGCTTCCTCCCCACAAATTGTCAGATAAACCAGAGCTACCTAACATAACATTAATCATATCAAGAAAAATGCTATTTTTTCTTTTGGCAATCCCATTCTGTTGAGGAGCATAAGGGGTGTCTTTGTCTCGAGAAAGATGATGATTATATGTATCTTTCAAAGGGATAAGAGAAGAAGAGATAAGTTGAGATAAGACTCATTTCCTTTCCTTTATATATTGCGATGTGAACAGTACTATAAAGCTTTAATAGTAAGGATTTGCTAGTACAAATATAGATTCTTGGGAAGTATGTCGATGGAGATCAGGTACTGTAATGACCTCTTTACTCTGTTGACGATCTAATACTTAATAGCTTCTTGAAGTGCTCTATATGACTCTCTCCTGTGTATCTGGTACCCTCAACGATAAGGTTGATTTGATCAGTTGATGATTTGATCTTTCTTCGACTGATCTCCCGTTCGTTGGTGATCTACACCTTTATATTTGCCTTTTAGCGGACAAGCTATGAAGGAGGCAATGATGAGGGATGTAGCATTTCCTTCATAGAAATTAAAGTTATTAATTAGGGATTTGATTTTGATCACAAGGGTGCGTACCTAAGCCTATAGGTTAAATATAATGAAATTAGGTCATATATGGTCGCTAGGGTCCCTTGATAATTCCGAATAATTAATTTTGTTATTTTAGAAATTTTTATAATTTTTGGAGATTTTTAGATAATGTTAAGCTATACTATTATTATTTTGAAAGACTTTTGAAATTTACTGTAAGAGCACACGGGGTTATTTTTGAGGCCAAACATTTTATTTGGACTCTAGAACCCTAAAAAAATTTCTATAAATTTTTAGAATTTTTTGGAATTTATTTGGATTTAAATGAATTTTAATGATATTTTAATCAATTTTCTATAATTAAATACCTACATATACAGTCAACAGAGGGGGTATGGCCTACCCATTAGCCGCTCGTGAGCGGGGGGCAATCCCACAAGTCAACCGTTGGGTGGGCTGACTGGACGGTTTCCCAGCCGAGTTGTCAGCCAGCATGGCTTGAACCAAGCCGGTTTGTTCCCCAGCTGTAGGATTTAGGTGGGAGCGCTACGATGGTGTGTGTGTGTGTGTGTGTGTGTGTATATATATATATATATATATATATATATATATATATATATATATATATATATATATATATAATTCCAGAAACCTAGTTTTTTTGTCGATTTTTGGGAGAGAGTTCAAGTAGGGTTCTTCAACTTCGCGGTGCAATTGCGACCAATCCAGACGCCCGTTTTTAAGCGCTCTGAATTTGGATTATTTTAATTTATTTTAATTTATTTATTTTTAATATTTTATACTTCTATTTTAAATTTCTGACTATAAATACACTTTGCAGTAGCTTTTATTTTTGATGCACATCATTGGCCAATTTTTCGAAATAAATTTCATATTCATGTTCTAGACGAGTCCACCTTCATTTTGGTATATCATGTGCTACTCAGACACATCTCCTTGTGCACTATTTTTAATTGTGCAACATTCGTGCAAAATTTCTAATTCAAACCAAAGCCTTGCACCTATGTCCGTTCCAATAGAAAATTTGAGACTGAACTTCGACCTGTTCCTTGCAATCATTATATGACCATGGCATTATATTAAGATTACACCATCCATGACATTTGTGTCACACCCAATTAGACTTTTACATAGCTTCTATTTATTGCAAATGCCAATGACACAATCTCTAGTTCTAATGAGCTACCGATTTGACTTAGCCCAAACCTAGTCTAGAATCAACCCAGACACTTATACACCCTCACATGGTTCATTCCAAACACCATACACCATTTTTTCCTCTACAAAACACCACACTCCAAGGTTCACCACTCAAAACCTTACATCTAAACTTTTGAAAAATAATTTCAGCTTTGCACCATTTGGAATACGCCCAACTCTCCACCTCACTACTTAAAACCTAAAAGATGACTTAAGTGTGGTCAAACAGTGGACAGCCATGACTTCCTTACTTTTCATATTTTTTCACCCCATAACCTTCCTACCTCTTCACTTCTTTACTCATGCATAACCGTCACGCCCCAGAACCAGAATACTGAAGAGCGGGGGCGTACATAGCCAGCTACGTATATTGAAGGGCAACCCACCTCGCTATACGGTCACGGCTGTCTAGATACATGAGGGTTTAACTACAAGCCAACAGTCTCCTATGGTCATGAACAAGCCTATTGTCTCAATCACAAGCAAGCAACAGTAGTTACAAGATGTCAGAGCACCAAATATATAATAGCAAGGCGTCCCATACATTACATATTGGATGATCATGAAGCTAGTCGTACAAAATGTCAGGACTAGCAAGAGTTCAGTCATACATGATCAACCCTAGGATCTGTCAATCATGTTACAGCCCGTAGGCAGACAGTAAGTAAGGTACAATCGAGCTAACACGTGCTCGTCGGCTAAACGCCTCAAAAGAATAATTTTACAATAAAGTGGGAGGACAAAAAGAAACCCACTCGTTGCCAGGGTTATGCCTGGTGGTCACCATCTGCCTGGAAGACCGGTGGATCCTCTGGTGCTGCTCGGATATCTGGCCACACAAAACCAGCTGGGTCAGATCCCAGAAAGAGCAAGTGCCACAAAGGAGGCTTCACTTAGGAACTAAAACCAGCAAATCACAATAGAATGTTAAAGATAAATAAATAAGAAATGATAATAATAGAGATAACAACAGTAAACTGAGTACGAGGAAACCATTCAAGTAGCCAGGTCACAACCCTTAAACCAAACAAGGACCGGGGTTGTAACCCTTCACCTGAATAGAAACCCGTCTCAAATACTATTAGTATAGTGAAGACAATAAACGAAGAGAGGACACAGAACTGCTCCGGGAGCCAGGTTACAACCCTTAAACCAAACAAGGACCGGGGTTGTAACCCTTCGCCTGAATAGAACTGAACCCCTGATCTTTATTGTTGAGGCTGGTATAAATAATCATTGATAAGGTAACAAGACAATAAACGAAGAGAGGAAACAGAACTGCTCCGGGAGCCAGGTTACAACCCTTAAACCAAACAAGGACCGAGGTTGTAACCCTTCGCCTGAACAGAACTGGACCTCCGATCTTTATTGTTAAGGCCGATCATGCTTGTTGAAGTAAGGTAAAACATGACGAGCATGGCATGGGGTGCAATAAGACAATAAATGAAGAGAGGACACAGAACTGCTCCGGGAGCCAGGTTACAACCCTTAAACCAAACAAGGACCGGGGTTGTAACCCTTCGCCTGAACAGAACTGGACCCCCGATCGTTATTGTTAAGGCAAGCATCAATAATCACGTCATGTCACAATCTTGCACAAGATCAGGATAAGACTAAGTTGGAATAAACTCCATCCAATCAATCACGGCCAATCAAGAGTACGGCTTGATACTTTTAACTAACTAGGGTTATCACAGGCCTAGTTACTAGCAAGATGCAATGAGATTATCCCAACAGCCACAAGCCCTGCAGACCATCCGGTTATCCGGGTCGAATGTCCGTCATGAAGAATGCAACACGTGACTGTGTGCTGGAAATGTGCCCTACTCGTCGGTAGGCTACAAGTCCGTTAGTACGCCCAGATAACGGGATTGCCTGTAGCTGGGAATCTCTTCATGACTACTGAATCATTCTAGTTAATTAACCTTAGTCAATTTCAGTAGGTACCCCTGACCGTGGTACTCAGGGATCCCCATCCTAGACATAATGCAAGACAGTACTGGTTTATTTGTACAAACGCAATCGCCCACGGTGTCCAGATCTTTCATACTTGTCATGTCAGTTTACTTGTCAAGAGTGCGCCACAGCGGCCACTATCGTGTTCTATTCTTACCTTATCATAAATGAGAAAAACTTGCATAAAATAACTAGTGACATATTCTTGAAGCCAAGGAAAAGATCTACAACTTTCATGTTTTGAGTTTTTCAAGATTCTAGCTACAAAATAACTTAAACAGGCAAAAACAGTAAATTCCTGCACAATCGGCGCATGGGATTCCTGCACAATCGGCGCATGAGATTCCTGCGCAATCGGCGCATGGGATTCCTGTACCAATCGGCGCATGAGATTCCTGCGCAATCGGCGCATGGGATTCCTGCACCAATCGGCGCATGAGATTCCTGCGCAATCGGCGCATGGGATTCCTGCACCAATCGGCGCATGAGATTCCTGCGCAATCGGCGCATGGGATTCCTGCACCAATTAGCGCATGAGATTCCTGTGCAATCGGCGCATGGGATTCCTGCACCAATCGGCGCATGGAAAACTCACGTTGCGTCTTCAATACATGCGCGTAGGGGACCTACGCGCATGACACGCTCAGAGTTAAGGGACGCGTTGCCGGGACTTCACGGCGCATGGCCTCCCGGCGCATGGCCTCCCGGGCGCATGAGGTTCCCGGCGCATGGGGTTCATCGTCCCCAAACAGCAAGTTCAGCCATGAAAGTTCCGAAAACTTGCCATGGCCATAACTTCCTCATCCGAAGTCGAAATCAAGCGAAACAAAAGCCAAAACTGCATGAAATTGAATTCTCTAAAACATGGAACCACTAGTTTTTGGAAATACCAAGTTTTTAGAGATCAAAACCAAGAAAACTAAACAAGAAGGAACTTAAAACTTAGATCTACAAAAATATAACCATCAAAACCGAAAACTTCCAGTTCTAAAGAGGCTTAGAATCTAGTAAGGAAGAGAATGGAACAATAAAACATGAGATCCATCATGAAGCAAGTTTGTACTTGCCTAAGCTCTCCCTCTCTCTCCCTCCTGGTGGTTGAAGAAGTAATGGTGGAGAAGTAGTAATGAAGAGAGAGAGTGTTAGGTAGAAATATATATGAGGATGATGGTGGTAGGTGGGAGGGTTCACCTTTGGTTCATGATGAACCAAAGCAAACCAAGCCAAGCCGAACCAACCCAAGAATAAACCAATCAATGAAATGCTAGAATAAATCAAGCAGTGAGACTTGCAATACGGGTCAATTTACGTATACGTATACCAAGATACGCAATACGAACCATAGGCATTACAACTCTACCCACCTTAAAAGAATTCCGTCCTCGGAATTTAATTAAGAGGTTAGAGGGACAAGAACAAGCTATACTATTCACAGGCAAGCTATACTAATCAAGCAATCAATTAATTATTCATGCAAGCAAGGAATCGAAGGCATGAGGCATAAGAAAGATATTATACCTCATGAGTCAAACAGGTCGGGATATCGCGATCGGATATCATCCTCATGCTCCCATATTGACTCACCCAAAGAGTGATGACCCCAAGCAACTCGGACTAACTTGATAGTCTTGTTCTTGAGTATCTTCTCTCTTCGGTCCAATATAGACACGGGCCTCTCCTCATACGAAAGGTTGGTACCAATAACCAATTCCGAATGATCTAGGATGTGGCTCGGTTCCGGGAGATACCGTCGTAATTGGGATACATGGAACACATCATGCACCTCACGTAGCGATGGTGGAAGAGCGAGACGATAGGATACATCACCTACTCGCTCCAGAATATCGAACGGCCCTATATACCTAGGACTAAGCTTTCCCCGTACGCTGAAACGAATGACGCCACGGTTAGGTGAAATCCTCAGGAATATATGGTCGCCGACCGAGAATTCAAGGGGTCGCCGATGGGAATCGGCCCAATGACGCTGGCGATCTTGGGCAACTCGAAGATGATCTCTGACTCTTCTGACCACTTCAATGGTCTGAGCAATCATTTCCGGACCAAGCATCTGTCTCTCTCCGACATCGTCCCATGCTAGCGGGGATCGGCACTTCCTACCATACAGTGCCTCGAACGGTGCCATCTGGATACTGGCCTGGAAACTGTTGTTGTACGAAAACTCCACCAGGTGCAGGTGATCTTCCCACGAACCACCGAAGTCGAGTGTACAAGATCTCAACATGTCTTCGAGAGTCTGGATCGTGCGTTCTGACTGGCCATCTGTCTGCGGGTGATAAGCTGAGCTGAACTGGAGGCGAGTCCCCAAACTCTCTTGCAGGCTACGCCAAAAGTGCGACGTAAATCTGGAATCTCTATCCGAGGTGATACTGACTGGTACACTGTACAATCTGACAATATGTCGGAGATACATCTCCGCTAGCTGAGCCGTCGACTGACCAACTCTGAACGAGAGAAAGTGAGCCACCTTCGTGAGCCTGTCTATGACAACCCAAATAGCGTCTCTGCCAGCCGGGGATCTAAGCAATCCAGTCACAAAATCCATGGTTATATGCTCCCACTTCCATTCTGGAATTGGCAAGGGCTGAAGTAGTCCAGCTGGCCTCTGATGTTCAGCCTTAACTTGTTGGCAAATCAAACATCGAGAGACAAACCGGGCTATCTCCCTCTTCATGCTATTCCACCAAAAGTGCTGACGAATATCACGGTACATCTTCGTACCGCCGGGATGAATGGAATACTGCGAACTGTGAGCCTCCGTCATGATCTCCTGTCTGATATCTCCACTGTGTACACAAAGACGCTTCCCATGTCGAAGTGTACCGTCTTCATGGATACATAACACTGGTCTTCGTCCTGCCTCACACTCTGCTCTGAGTCGCTGAAGCTTGGAATCTGCTGACTGCGCCATCCGGATCCTCTCGACTATAGTGGACTGAACTTGCATGCTGGCCATCAATGCCACACTGGAAGGGAGGACAACTTCTATACCCATCTTCTGAAGGTCTGCTAACAGCTCTGGATGTGCTGTTAGAAAATAAACTCCGGCTCTTCTGCTCAATGCATCTGCAACAACGTTGGCCTTCCCAGGATGATACTGTAAGTTAACATCATAATCCACAAGTAGCTCTAGCCACCTTCTCTGACGCATGTTAAGATCCTTCTGGGTGAAAACATACTTCAGGCTCTTGTGGTCGGTGAAAATCTCCACCCTATCTCCATACAGGTAGTGTCTCCACAACTTAAGCACAAATACTACTGCTGCAAGCTCCAAGTCATGGGTTGGGTAATTTCTCTCATGATTACGAAGTTGTCGTGACGCATAAGCTATTACCTTCCCATGCTGCATCAGAACACATCCTAGACCTCTGCCTGAAGCATCGCAATACACTGAGAATCCTCCGGTTCTATCTGGAAGCGTGAGAATAGGAGCCGTCATCAAGCCTCGCTTCAACTTCTCAAAAGAATCCTGACATTCTGCTGTCCAAGCAAACTGCACATCCTTGCGGGTCAACTGGGTCAATGGCGCTGAAATCCGAGCAAAGTCTGAAACAAATCGCCGGTAGTAGCCGGTCAATCCAAGGAAACTGCGAACTTCTGCAACTGTGCTAGGCACTGGCCATGTTTCAATGGCCACGATCTTCTGGGGGTCCACTTCGACTCCTCCTCTAGCGATGATATGACCCAAGTACGAAATACGATCGAGCCAGAACTCGCATTTACTAAACTTGGCATACAACTTGTGCTCTCTGAGAATCTGAAGGACGATTCTGAGATGTTGCTCATGCTCCGTCTCACTCTTGCTGTAGACCAGGATGTCGTCTAAGAACACAATCACGAACTGATCCAAATAAGGCATGAAGATGCGATTCATGAGGTCCATGAATACAGCCGGCGCATTGGTTGCTCCAAATGGCATCACAAGGAACTCCCAATGCCCATATCGGGATCTAAAAGCTGTCTTCGGGATGTCCTGCTCTCTAACTCTGATCTGATGATATCCTGACCGCAAGTCGATCTTCGAGAACACTACTGCCCCCTGGAGTTGATCAAACAAGTCATCTATCCTCGGGAGAGGATATCTGTTCTTGATTGTCACTGAGTTCAAGGTACTATAGTCAACACATAATCTGGACGTACCATCCTTCTTTTTCGCAAGAAGCATCGGGGCTCCCCAAGGCGATCCACTTGCACGAATGAATCCCTTGGTTCTGAGTTCTTCAATCATCTTGTACAATATCTCTAGCTCTGACGGCGCCATCCTGTAGACTCTCTCTGATACTGGGGCTGTCCCAGGAATTAAGTCGATAGTAAACTCGATCTTCCGCTTTGGCGGCATCCCTGGAAGCTCTTCTGGAAAAACGTCTGGAAACTCTTCGACCATCCGAGGTAACTGTACTGCTGCTACTGCCATCCGCAACACTGGAGGAGAAGGTTCAACTTTGCCTCGGGAAAAAGAAAAACTCTGGCTCGCCTGGGATGCTAAAAATAACCCTGCCGATATGGCAGTCTATCCTAGCATACTGGTCCCTCAACCAATCCATCCCTAAGACCACATCATAATCGGCCATCGGAAACTCTATCAATCTAGCGGGGAATTCTCTACCGCTAACTATGATCCGACATGAGGAAAACACCCTATCTACTCCCACAAGTCCATTACCAGTAAGTATATTGAGCCTCACTGATAATGACTCGGGCTCCAATCCTATCCGTGTTGCGAATCGTGCAGACATAAATGAATACGAGGCACCAGAATCAAATAATACTGAAGCTGAAAAGGTGTTGACGAGAATAGTACCTGCCACTACCTCACCTGGTGCTATCCCTTCTTCTTCCATGGTCAAGGCCAGCACTTGACCATGTCCTCTGGGTGCGGGTCCCCTCTGCTGAAAATTCCTCTGCCTGCTCTGGATCAGGGCTTGGGCTTGGGCATACTGCTGCGGTCTCTGTTGCTGGAATGCCTGGGCTTGCATCGGCAATGGCCTCGGAAACGGGTACTGCAGCAGCTGCTGCTGCTGGACTGGTGCTGGTCCTCTAACTGAAGGACTAGAGAAGGCCGACGAACTCCCCCTGTTCGGGCAGTTCCCAACCCTGTGGTCCGGGGCACCACAAACCAAGCACAAACCCTGTGCTCTACGACACTCTGATACCACATGTCCTGGCTTCCCGCAGTGTGAACATCCCACTGCGGAAGACTGCTTCTGCTTCTGCTGCTGAGGGTGCGTCGGGGTGGAATGCTGAACCGATGTCACTGAGGCCGCCCACCTCGGAGCTCCAATGGTCAAAGCCCTGGCTGCCGGGGCTGGTGCTGATGACTGATTCATCTGGCCGTGAGATCGCTTCCGACCTCCGGTCCTATCCACGATCCTCTGGGAGGTATACTCATGCCTCCTAGCTTCTCTCAATACTGCATCAAAAGTCTGATGCTCAAACTGCTCCACTGCCAACAAGATCTCTAAATGGAGCCCCTGCTGGAACCGCTGGGCTCTATCGAACTCGGTTGCTACCAAGGTGGGAGCAAACCGACTAAGTCTCGAAAACTCGGCCGCATATCCGTCGACCGTCCTGTCCATCTGCTTTAGATTGGTGAACCTCGTATGTAGATCGTACCGAGCTACAGCATCGAAGTACTTGGTCTGGAATCTCTCTCTGAATACTGTCCAAGCAATGGGTGCCAATAATCCAACGGCCTGCGCTGCCCACCAGCTGCGGGCAAGATCTAGTAACTGCAGGCGCACTACGGCCACCTTCTCGTCCTCTGGAGTCCTGGCTGCTTCTAGAATCACCTCTGTGTCCTGAAGCCATGCATCTGCAGCGATCGCATCTTCACTGCCGTCGAAGAAGGGAGGGTTCAAGCGCTTGAAGCTGTTGGCCGCGCTATTACCCTAATGACCTCCTCTGGTCAAAGCGTCTGCCACCGCCTGGTGCAAGGCATCTCCTCGCCGATCCTGGAAGGCTAATAGCATCCTGATGAGACCCACCAAAGTGCCATCATCATGCTCTGCTGGCTGGATGGGCTGAACTGGTGGTTCTCCTTCGGTGGGCATGACTCTGGAGGCTACTCCTGAATGCTGGGCTTGATCTCCAGGTTGCTGCTGGTCCGCGGGAGGTGCTCCGCCTTGCTGATCGGCAGGTCCAGGAACAATGCCGCTGAAGAAGACGACATAGGGAACAATAAGGAAGGACCAGGACAGATCAACGATACAATCATGTGATCAGGTCAAGATTTTCAGGGATCAAGAGGATACGAGTAGAGATCAAGGACGAGTACTGATTGAGACATATATTCGGTAAACACTCACATATCTTGATTTACAAGACCTGCATGGGCCACCACTAAAACCATGTCACGCCCCAGAACCAGAATACTGGAGAGCGGGGGCATATATAGCCAGCTACGTATATTGAAGGGCAACCCACCTCGCTATACGGTCACGGCTGTCTAGATACATGAGGGTTTAACTACAAGCCAACAGTCTCCTATGGTCATGAACAAGCCTATTGTCTCAATCACAAGCAAGCAATAGTAGTTACAAGATGTCAGAGCACCAAATATATAATAGCAAGGCGTCCCATACATTACATATTGGATGATCATGAAGCTAGTCGTACAAAATGTCAGGACTAGCAAGAGTTCAGTCATACATGATCAACCCTAGGATCTGTCAATCATGTTACAGCCCGTAGGCAGACAGTAAGTAAGGTACAATCGAGCTAACACGTGCTCGTCGGCTAAACGCCTCAAAAGAATAATTTTACAATAAAGTGGGAGGACAAAAAGAAACCCACTCATTGCCAGGGTTACGCCTGGTGGTCACCATCTGGCTGGAAGACCGGTGGATCCTCTGGTGCTGCTCTGATATCTGGCCACACAAAACCAGCTGGGTCAGATCCCAGAAAGAGCAAGTGCCACAAAGGAGGCTTCACTTAGGAACTAAAACCAGCAAATCACAATAGAATGTTAAAGATAAATAAATAAGAAATGATAATAATAGAGATAACAACAGTAAACTGAGTACGAGGAAACCATTCAAGTAGCCAGGTCACAACCCTTAAACCAAACAAGGACCGGGGTTGTAACCCTTCACCTGAATAGAAACCCGTCTCAAATACTATTAGTATAGTGAAAACAATAAACGAAGAGAGGACACAGAACTGCTCCGGGAGCCAGGTTACAACCCTTAAACCAAACAAGGACCGGGGTTGTAACCCTTCGCCTGAATAGAACTGAACCCCTGATCTTTATTGTTGAGGCCGGTATAAATAATCATTGATAAGGTAACAAGACAATAAACGAAGAGAGGACACAGAACTGCTCCGGGAGCCAGATTACAACCCTTAAACCAAACAAGGACCGAGGTTGTAACCCTTCGCCTGAACAGAACTGGACCTCCGATCTTTATTGTTAAGGCCGGTCATGCTTGTTGAAGTAAGGTAAAACATGACGAGCATGGCATGGGATGCAATAAGACAATAAACGAAGAGAGGACACAGAACTGCTCCGGGAGCCAGGTTACAACCCTTAAACCAAACAAGGACCGGGGTTGTAACCCTTCGCCTGAACAGAACTGGACCCCCGATCGTTATTGTTAAGGCAAGCATCAATAATCACGTCATGTCACAATCTTGCACAAGATCAGGATAAGACTAAGCTGTCATAAACTCCATCCAATCAATCACGGCCAATCAAGAGTACGGCTTGATACTTTTAACTAACTAGGGTTATCACAGGCCTAGTTACTAGCAAGATGCAATGAGATTATCCCAACAGCCACAAGCCCTGCAGACCATCCGGTTATCCGGGTCGAATGTCCGTCATGAAGAATGCAACACGTGACTGTGTGCTGGAAATGTGCCCTACTCGTCGGTAGGCTACAAGTCCGTTAGTACGCCCAGATAACGGGATTGCCTGTAGCTGGAAATCTCTTCATGACTACTGAATCATTCTAGTTAATTAACCTTAGTCAATTTCAGTAGGTACCCCTGACCGTGGTACTCAGGGATCCCCATCCTAGACATGATGCAAGACAGTACTGGTTTATTTGTACAAACGCAATCGCCCACGGTGTCCAGATCTTTCATACTTGTCATGTCAGTTTACTTGTCAAGAGTGTGCCACAGCGGGCCACTATCGTGTTCTATTCTTACCTTATCATAAATGAGAAAAACTTGCATAAAATAACTAGTGACATATTCTTGAAGCCAATGAAAAGATCTACAACTTTCATGTTTTGAGTTTTTTAAGATTCTAGCTACAAAACAACTTAAACAGGCAAAAACAGTGAATTCCTGCACAATCGGCGCATGGGATTCCTGCACAATCGGCGCATGATATTCCTGCGCAATCGGCGCATGGGATTCCTGCACCAATCGGCGCATGAGATTCCTGCGCAATCGGCGCATGGGATTCCTGCACCAATCGGCGCATGAGATTCCTGCACAATCGGCGCATGGGATTCCTGCACCAATCGGCGCATGAGATTCCTGCACAATCGGCGCATGGGATTCCTGCACCAATCGACGCATGAGATTCCTGTGCAATCGGCGCATAGGATTCCTGCACCAATCGGCGCATGGAAAACTCACGTTGCGTCTTCAATACATGCGCGTAGGGGACCTACGCGCATGACACACTCGGAGTTAAGGGACGTGTTGTCGGGACTTCACGGCGCATGGCCTCCCGGCGCATGGCCTCCCGGGCGCATGAGTTTCCCGGCGCATGGGGTTCATCGTCCCCACACAGCAAGTTCAGCCATAAAAGTTCCAAAAACTTGCCATGGCCATAACTTCCTCATCCGAAGTCGAAATCAAGCGAAACAAAAGCCAAAACTGCATGAAATTGAATTCTC
Source organism: Iris pallida (assembly GCA_029216955.1). Taxonomy (NCBI): domain Eukaryota; kingdom Viridiplantae; phylum Streptophyta; class Magnoliopsida; order Asparagales; family Iridaceae; genus Iris; species Iris pallida. Next base: position 258,042 of record JANAVB010026999.1, on the reverse strand, counting down.
TACAACATGGAACCACTAGTTTTTGGAAATACCAAGTTTTTAGAGATCAAAACCAAGAAAACTAAACAAGAAGGAACTTAAAACTTAGATCTACAAAAATATAACCATCAAAACCGAAAACTTCCAGTTCTAAAGAGGCTTAGAATCTAGTAAGGAAGAGAATGGAACAATAAAACATGAGATCCATCATGAAGCAAGTTTGCACTTGCCTAAGCTCTCCCTCTCTCTCCCTCCTGGTGGTTGAAGAAGTAATGGTGGAGAAGTAGTAATGAAGAGAGAGAGTGTTAGGTGGAAATATATATGAGGATGATGGTGGTAGGTGGGAGGGTTCACCTTTGGTTCATGATGAACCAAAGCAAACCAAACCAAGCCGAACCAACCCAAGGATAAACCAATCAATGAAATGCTAGAATAAATCAAGCAGTGAGACTTGCAATATGGGTCAATTTACGTATACGTATACCAAGATACGTAATACGAACCACAGGCATTACAACTCTACCCACCTTAAAAGAATTCCGTCCTCGGAATTTAATTAAGAGGCTAGAGGGACGAGAACAAGCTATACTATTCACAGGCAAGCTATACTAATCAAGCAATCAATTAATTATTCATGCAAGCAAGGAATCGAAGGCATGAGGCATAAGAAAGATATTATACCTCATGAGTCAAACAGGTCGGGATATCGCGATCGGATATCATCCTCACGCTCCCATGTTGACTCACCCAAAGAGTGATGATCCCAAGCAACTCGGACTAACTTGATAGTCATGTTCTTGAGTATCTTCTCTCTTCGGTCCAATATAGACACAGGCCTCTCCTCATACGAAAGGTTGGTACCAATAACCAATTCCGAATGATCTAGGATGTGGCTCGGGTCCGGGAGATACCGTCGTAATTGGGATACATGGAACACATCATGTACCTCACGTAGCGATGGTGGAAGAGCGAGACGATAGGATATATTACCTACTCGCTCCAGAATATCGAACGGCCCTATATACCTAGGACTAAGCTTTCCTCGTACGCCGAAACGAATGACGCCACGGTTAGGCGAAATCCTCAGGAATACATGGTCGCCGACCGAGAATTTAAGGGATCGCCGATGGAAATCGGCCCAATGACGCTGGCGATCTTGGGCAACTCGAAGATGATCTCTGACTCTTCTGACCACTTCAACGGTCTGAGCAATCATTTCCGGACCAAGCATCTGTCTCTCTCCGACATCGTCCCATGCTAGCGGGGATCGGCACTTCCTACCATACAGTGCCTCGAACGGTGCCATCTGGATACTGGCCTGGAAACTGTTGTTGTACGAAAACTCCACCAGGTGCAGGTGATCTTCCCACGAACCACCGAAGTCGAGTGTACACGATCTCAACATGTCTTCGAGAGTCTGGATCATGCGTTCTGACTGGTCATCTGTCTGCGGGTGATAAGCTGAGCTGAACTGGAGGCGAGTCCCCAAACTCTCTTGCAGGCTACGCCAAAAGTGCGACGTAAATCTAGAATCTCTGTCCGAGGTGATACTGACTGGTACACCGTGTAATCTGACAATCTGTCGGAGATACATCTCCGCTAGCTGAGCCGTCGACTGACCAACTCTGAACGGAAGAAAGTGAGCCACCTTCGTGAGCCTGTCTATGACAACCCAAGTAGCGTCTCTGCCAGCCGGGGATCTAGGCAATCCAGTCACAAAATCCATGGTTATATGCTCCTACTTCCATTCTGGAATTGGCAAGGGCTGAAGTAGTCCAGCTGGCCTCTGATGTTCAGCCTTAACTTGTTGGCAAACCAAACATCGAGAGACAAACCAGGCTATCTCCCTCTTCATGCCATTCCACCAAAAGTGCTGACGAATATCACGGTACATCTTCGTACCGCCGTGATGAATGGAATACTGTGAACTGTGAGCCTCTGTCATGATCTCCTGTCTGATATCTCCACTGGGTATACAAAGACGCTTCCCATGTCAAAGTGTACCGTCTTCATGGATACATAACTCTGGTCTTTGTCCTGCCTCACACTCTGCTCTGAGTCGCTGAAGCTTGGAATCTGCTGACTGCGCCATCCGGATCCTCTCGACTATAGTGGACTGAACTTGCATGCTGGCCATCAATGCCACACTGGAAGGGAGGACAACTTCTATACCCATCTTCTGAAGGTCTGCTAACAGCTCTGGTTGTGCTGTTAGGAAATAAACTCCGGCTCTTCTTCTCAATGCATCTGCAACAACGTTGGCCTTCCCAGGATGATACTGCAAGTTAACATCATAATCCACAAGTAGCTCTAGCCACCTTCTCTGACGCATGTTAAGATCCTTCTGGGTGAAAACATACTTCAGGCTCTTGTGGTCGGTGAAAATCTCCACCCTATCTCCATACAGGTAGTGTCTCCACAACTTAAGCGCAAATACTACTGCTACCAGCTCCAAGTCATGGGTTGGGTAATTTCTCTCTTGATCACGAAGTTGTCGTGACGCATAAGCTATTACCTTCCCATGCTGCATCAGAACACATCCTAGACCTCTGTCTGAAGCATCGCAATACACTGAGAATCCTCCAGTTCCATCTGGAAGCGTGAGAATAGGAGCCGTCATCAAGCCTCGCTTCAACTTTTCAAAAGAATCCTGACATTCTGCTGTCCAAGCAAACTGCACATCCTTGTGGGTCAACTGGGTCAATGGCGCTGAAATTCGAGTAAAGTCTGAAACAAATCGCCGGTAGTAGCCGGCCAATCCAAGGAAACTGTGAACTTCTGCAACTGTGCTAGGCACTGGCCATGTTTCAATGGCCACGATCTTCTGGAGGTCCACTTCGACTCCTCCTCTAGCGATGATTTGACCCAAGTACGAAATACGATCGAGCCAGAACTCGCATTTACTAAACTTGGCATACAACTTGTGCTCTCTGAGAATCTGAAGGACGATTCTGAGATGTTGCTCATGCTCCGCCTCACTCTTGCTGTAGACCAGGATGTCGTCTAAGAACACAATCACAAACTGATCCAAATAAGGCATGAAGATGCGATTCATGAGGTCCATGAATACAGCCGGCGCATTGGTTGCTCCAAATGGCATCACAAGGAACTCCCAATGCCTATATCGGGATCTAAAAGCTGTCTTCAGGATGTCCTGCTCTCTAACTCTGATCTGATGATATCCTGACCGCAAGTCGATCTTCGGGAACACTGCTGCCCCCTGGAGTTGATCAAACAAGTCATCTATCCTCGGGAGAGGATATCTGTTCTTGATTGTTACTGAGTTCAAGGTACGATAGTCAATACATAATCTGGACGTACCATCCTTCTTTTTTACAAGACGCATCGGGGCTCCCCAAGGTGATCCACTTACACGAATGAATCCCTTGGTTCTTAGTTCTTCAATCATCTTTTACAATATCTCTAGCTCTGACGGTGCCATCCTGTAGACTCTCTCTGATACTGGGGCTGTCCCGGGAATCAAGTCGATAGTAAACTCGATCTCCCGCTCAGGCGACATCCCTGGAAGCTCTTCTGGGAAAACGTCTGGAAACTCTTCGACCATCCGAGGTAACTGTACTGCTGCTACTGCCATCCGCAACAATGGAGGAGAAGGTTCAACTTCGCCGCGGGAAAAGGAAAACTCTGGCTCGCCTGGGATGCTAAAAATAACCCTGCCGATATGGCAGTCTATCCTAGCATACTGGTCCCTCAACCAATCCATCCCTAAGACCACATCATAATCGGCCATCGGAAACTCTATCAATCTAGCGGGGAATTCTCTACCGCTAACTACGATCCGACATGAGGAAAACACCCTATCTACTCCCACAAGTCCATTACCAGTAAGTATATTGAGCCTCACTGATAATGACTCGGGCTCCAATCCTATCCGTGTCGCGAATCGTGCAGACATAAATGAATACGAGGCACCAGAATCAAATAATACTGAAGCTGGAAAGGTGTTGACGAGAATAGTACCTGCCACTACCATACATGGTGCTATCCCTTCTTCTCCCATGGTCAAGGCCAGCACTTGACCATGTCCTCTGGGTGCGGGTCCCCTCTGCTAAAAATTTCTCTGTCTGCTCTGGATCAGGGCTTGGGCTTGGGCATACTGCTGCGGTCTCTGCTGCTAGAATGCCTGGGCCTGCGTCGGCAATGGCCTCAGAAACGGGTACTGCAGCTGCTGCTGCTGCTGGACTGGTGCTGGTCCTCTAACTGAAGGACTAGAGAAGGCCGACGAACTCCCCCTGTTCGGGCAGTTCCCAATCCTGTGGTCCGGGGCACCACAAACCAAGCACAAACCTTGTGCTCTACGACACTCTAATACCACATGTCCTGGCTTCCCGAAGTGTGAACATCCCACTGCGGAAGACTGCTTCTGCTTCTGCTGCTGAGGGTGCGTCGGGGTGGAATGCTGAACCGACGTCACTGAGGCCGCCCGCCTCGGAGCTCCAATGGTCAAAGCCCTGGCTGCCGGGGCTGGTGCTAATGACTGATTCATCTGGCCGTGAGATCGCTTCCGACCTCCGGTCCTATCCACGATCCTCTTGGAGGTATACTCATGCCTCCTAGCTACTCTCAATACTGCATCAAAAGTCTGATGCTCAAACTGCTCCACTGCCAACAAGATCTCTAAATAGAGCCCCTGCTGGAACCGCTGGGCTCTATCGAACTCGGTTGCTACCAAGGTGGGAGCAAACCGACTAAGTCTCGAAAACTCGGCCGCATATCCGTCGACCGTCCTGCCCATCTGCTTCAGATTGGTGAACCTCGTCTGTAGATCGTACCGAGCTACAGCATTGAAGTACTTGGTCTGGAATCTCTCTCTGAATACTGTCCAAGCAATGGGTGCCAATAATCCAACGGCCTGCACTGTCCACCAGCTGCGGGCAAGATCTAGTAACTGCAAGCACACTACGGCCACCTTCTCGTCCTCTGGAGTCCTGGCTGCTTCTAGAATCACCTCTGTGTCCTGAAGCCATGCATCTGCAGCGATCGCATCTTCACTGCCGTCGAAGAAGGGAGGGTTCAAGCGCTTGAAGCTGTTGGCCGCGCTATTACCCTGATGACCTCCTCTGGTCAAAGCGTCTGCCACCGCCTGGTGCAAGGCATCTCCTCGCCGATCCTGAGAGGCTAATAACATCCTGATGAGACCTACCAAAGTGCCATCATCATGCTCTGCTGGCTGGACGGGCTGAACTGGTGGTTCTCCTTCGGTGGGCACGACTCTGGAGGCTACTCCTGAATGCTGGGCTTGATCTCCACGTTGCTGCTGGTCCGCGGGAGGTGCTCCGCCTTGCTGATCGGCAGGTCCATGAACAATGCCGCTGAAGAAGACGACATAAGGAACAATAAGGAAGGACCAGGACAGATCAACGATACAATCATGTGATCAGGTCAAGATTTTCAGGGATCAAGAGGATACGAGTAGAGATCAAGGACGAGTACTGATTGAGACATCTATTCGGTAAACCCTCATATATCTTGATTTACAAGACCTGCATGGGCCACCACTAAAACCATGTCATGCCCCAGAACCAGAATACTGGAGAGCGGGGGCGTACATAGCCAGTTACGTATACTGAAGGACAACCCACCTCGCTATACGGTCACGGCTGTCTAGATACATGAGGGTTTAACTACAAGCCAACAGTCTCCTATGGTCATGAACAAGCCTATTGTCTCAATCACAAGCAAGCAATAGTAGTTACAAGATGTCAGAGCACCAAATATATAATAGCAAGGCGTCCCATACATTACATATTGGATGATCATGAAGCTAGTCGTACAAAATGTCAGGACTAGCAAGAGTTCAGTCATACATGATCAACCCTAGGATCTGTCAATCATGTTACAGCCCGTAGACAGACAGTAAGTAAGGTACAATCGAGCTAACACATGCTCGTCGGCTAAACGCCTCAAAAGAATAATTTTACAATAAAGTGGGAGGACAAAAAGAAACCCACTCGTTGCCAGGGTTACGTCTGGTGGTCACCATCTGGCTGGAAGATCGGTGGATCCTCTGGTGCTGCTCCGATATCTGGCCACACAAAACCAGCTGGGTCAGACCCCAGAAAGAGCAAGTTCCACAAAGGAGGCTTCACTTAGGAACTAAAACCAGCAAATAACAATAGAATGTTAAAGATAAATAAATAAGAAATTAATAATAGAGATAACAACAGTAAACTGAGTACGAGGAAACCATTCAAGTAGCCAGGTCACAACCCTTAAACCAAACAAGGACCGGGGTTGTAACCCTTCACCTGAATAGAAACCCGTCTCAAATACTATTGGTATAGTGAAGACAATAAACGAAGAGAGGACACAGAACTTCTCCGGGAGCCAGGTTACAACCCTTAAATCAAACAAGGACCGGGGTTGTAACCCTTCGCCTAAATAGAACTGAACCCCTGATCTTTATTGTTGAGGCCGGTATAAATAATCATTGATAAGGTAACAAGACAATAAACAAAGAGAGGACACAGAAATGCTCCGGGAGCCAGGTTACAACCCTTAAACCAAACAAGGACCGAGGTTGTAACCCTTCGCCTGAACAGAACTGGACCCCCGATCTTTATTGTTAAGGCCGGTCATGCTTGTTGAAGTAAGGTAAAACATGACGAGCATGACATGGGGTGCAATAAGACAATAAACGAAGAGAGGACACAGAACTGCTCCGGGAGCCAGGTTACAACCCTTAAACCAAACAAGGACCGGGGTTGTAACCCTTCGTCTGAACAGAACTGGACCCCCGATCGTTATTGTTAAGGCAAGCATCAATAATCACGTCATGTCACAATCTTGTACAAGATCAGGATAAGACTAAGCTGGAATAAACTCCATCCAATCAATCACGGCCAATCAAGAGTACGGCTTGATACTTTTAACTAACTAGGGTTATCACAGGCCTAGTTACTAGCAAGATGCAATGAGATTATCCTAACAGCCACAAGTCCTGCAGACCATCCGGTTATCCGGGTTGAATGTCCGTCATGAAGAATGCAACACGTGACTGTGTGCTGAAAATGTGCCTTACTCGTCGGTAGGCTACAAGTCCGTTAGTACGCCCAGATAACGGGATTGTCTGTAGCTGGGAATCTCTTCATGACTACTGAATCATTCTAGTTAATTAACCTTAGTCAATTTCAGTAGGTACCCCTGACCGTGGTACTCAGGGATCCCCATCCTAGACATGATGCAAGACAGTACTGGTTTATTTGTACAAACGTAATCACCCACGGTGTCCAGATCTTTCATACATGTCATGTCAGTTTACTTGTCAAGAGTGCGCCACAGCGGACCACTATCGTGTTCTATTCTTACCTTATCATAAATGAGAAAAACTTGTATAAAATAACTTGTGACATATTCTTGAAGCCAAGGAAAAGATCTACAACTTTTATGTTTTGAGTTTTTCAAAATTCTAGCTACAAAACAACTTAAACAGGCAAAAACAGTGAATTCCTGCACAATCGACGCATAGGATTCCTGCACAATTGGCGCATGAGATTCCTGCGCAATCGGCGCATGGGATTCCTGCACCAATCGGCGCATGAGATTCTAGCGCAATCGGCGCATGGGATTCCTGCACCAATCGGCGCATGAGATTCCTGCACAATCGGCGCATGGGATTCCTGCACCAATCGGCGCATGAGATTCCTGCACAATCGGCGCATGGGATTCCTGCACCAATCGGCGCATGAGATTCCTGCGCAATCGGCGCATGGGATTCCTGCCCCAATCGGCGCATAGAAAACTCACGTTGCGTCTTCAATACATGCGCGTAGGGGACCTACGCGCATGACACGCTCGGAGTTAAGGGACGCGTTACCGGGACTTCACGGCGCATGGCCTCCCGGCGCATGGCCTTCCGGGAGCATGAGGTTCCCGGCACATGGGGTTCATCGTCCCCAAACAGCAAGTTCAGCCATGAAAGTTCCGAAAACTTGCCATGGCCATAACTTCCTCATCCGAAGTCAAAATCAAGCGAAATAAAAGCCAAAACTGCATGAAATTGAATTCTCTACAACATGGAACCACTAGTTTTTGGAAATACCAAGTTTTTAGAGATCAAAACCAAGAAAACTAAACAAGAAGGAACTTAAAACTTAGATCTACAAAAATATAACCATCAAAACCGAAAACTTCCAGTTCTAAAGAGGCTTAGAATCTAGTAAGGAAGAGAATGAAACAATAAAACATGAGATCCATCATGAAGCAAGTTTGCACTTGCCTAAGCTCCCCCTCTCTCTCCCTCCTGGTGGTTGAAGAAGTTATAGTGGAGAAGTAGTAATGAAGAGAGAGAGAGTGTTAGGTGGAAATATATATGAGGATGATGGTGGTAGGTGGGAGGGTTCACCTTTGGTTCATGATGAACCAAAGCAAACCAAGCCAAGCCGAACCAACCCAAGAATAAACCAATCAATGAAATGCTAGAATAAATCAAGCAGTGAGACTTGAAATACGGGTCAATTTACGTATACCTATACCAAGATACGCAATACGAACCACAGGCTTTACAATAACCCCCATCCTTTTTATAATTCAACTCAACTTTTCTCCTCCCCTTAGTAAACGGCTACCCATCACCTCTCCTTAACTAATTATCTCAAACCACCTGAACAAAAAATTCTTTAAAACTCTCTTCCAAATAACTTCTTTTCATAAACTATTTTCCAAAACCTTCTCCATCTTCCTCCACACCTTCATCTATCTAGCCCTACCTAGGCTGAATCAGAATTCAGCTAGTCTCTACCAATCTTGTCATATCTCCCTCCATACTAAATATTTTTTTCTTAAATTCAGTACACTTCTTCCTCTCATGTCCCCAATACTTTCTCTTCACAAACTTTTCATCAAAACTCATTCTAACATCCTCAAAACAGTCCCTCCATCAGATGTGTCCAGACAGAATCTGAATTCAGCTAATTCCATTCTCAGGCCACTCTAAAGCTTCTTCCACACACAGCCCTAAGACCTTACCCTAACACCACATCAATCCCTCAGGCCGCTACAACCTTGGTTTGGTCAGCACCAAGCCGAGAAGGCAACCCGAAGTCGATCGAAGTAGGCTGAAACCTCACAGCAGGTACGTTGTTTTTCCGAGTGGGTTTCGTCCACTTTTCTTGTCTGGTTGATGCGAAACAAAAAAACCAACAAGAAGATTTATGTGTCCTTTATCATCTCTCAAAATTTAGTACCTAGTTCGCAACAATTTGCTCGTGGCATCCGTTTTATGCCAAGATCAGATTCCACTCTGTCGAAAGAAGCTGCTGTTCGCAAGCCTTTGTGGAGCTATTCGATAGTTCCAAGACCATTGGTAAGAACCCAAATAACCCTTCTTTGATCCCTCTCCATGTACATAATCTTGTGGCATTCGTGTTGTTTTGATATCAAACTTTGTTATGGTTGTCGCTGTAATCGGTCGATTGCTAGGAAATCAATGTTCTTGATTGTGTGTCATCTTGCTATTGAACTTCTCTGTGCTAAAAACCTAAGAGACCCTTGGAGTAATTTCTAAATATGGAGAATTGAAATCAATTATTTCAAAATATTCAAATCTATCTTTGTTATGATCGAGTCGACCCATTTTGATAGAAAATTGGCAAGTTGTCTGAACCAATCGAACTTGTAACTAGATCATGAGTTTTTCTTGTAAATAACCTATACAAATTATTTTTAAAGTATTTTCCATTATTTTTTAGAATTTATAATAAATATTTAGTAGTTGTAGATATTATATTTTTTTAGAATAATATGGTACTTAATGGGTACATAGATATGATGACTTCTTGGATGGCTTGTGTGACATAGTTAGACTATAGAAGTGGTGTCCATTAATACCAAGAGTTGATTGTGGCTGTTGATGTGACATTGAAGTTCGTGGTGAGGAGAGAGAAGGGACAGAAGTATCTCTTTTACAAAATTAGCTACAGGATACAGACAAGTGTACCTTGCCAAGTTTTCTGTACATGTTCCTTGTTTAATTTATTCTCTTGTTTCTATCATCATATATATCATAACGTAGGAATAATTGGTATTTAGCGTTCGATTAGTATTCGGATGGCGATGTCTATTTATAGATATCGAGTACCGACACTAGGCATGACGATATGTTAAACTCATGTCTATTGACACGATAGACCACATGACACGGACACGATGGATGATAATGGTATGATATGGAGTCTGACATGAGATATTCATGGCTATGGACTCTGTGATAGCATGTAGTACTAGCTTGCGTGACTTGTTACTTGTTTATGAGTTTTACTTGACTTGACTGGTTAGTTTAGAGCATAGGGTGGGGATGACTCTACCGAAGTATCCAACAATCGTAACTCGTGACCATGACTCCTTATTTGGGGTATGGTTATTTCGTGTGCCGGAATCTCTGTAGCAAGTCTTGGAGTTGTTTTGTGTTCACTCATTGGTATCACGACACGGTTTCATGAGTTATTGTCGATTTGGCTATGCCTAGTATTAGGATTGTCCTCAACTGTATATGTGCACTTTGTAGTGCCCCGTCCCTACATCGTGCCCCGTTCTCCATCCACGGGGTGCGCGAGAAAGGAACACTGTCACTATTGATTCGGTCGGGATCAATCGAATCGGTTAAACAGAAATGATTGAATTAAGATCATTTTCTCGTTATGGAAAGGCTTCTTCGGAATCAAGTCCCATATTCAGCGGGTTGCACCTCGAGGATAGAATCTGCGGTCGAGTCGGGAGAGACCTCCCGTTGCTCTGCTTTTTATGTCGTACTTGCTTCTTTGGCTTTGGTTTTCTGAACGTGTCATGACCCGCACTCTAGAGTAAGGGCACGAGAAGTGTGTACGTCCAGCCTACGCCGCAGTGTCGGCGGTAGAACGCTCTCCTAGGTCAATCATCTAACAATATAAGGTACCTGTACAGAATATACATTCCGAATGGAGGTAACATAGCAGGATACAGTCCCAATCACATCTAAGGTAGAAAATGATAAGATAGATAGATAGATAAGATGTCACTACCATATTTTAGATTGGGAGTATTTTGGTCATTTGTGAATTTTGAATTTATTTAATTGGTGATTGTGATTTTTGACTTTAGCTATTTGTGACTTTGTAGACTAACCTAGGTGTTGACCCTAACTATGGTGACTAGGTTAGCATGGTGAGACCCTAGTCTGACTTAAGTCAACCTTAGTTAGTCATGTAGGAATCAAGACTTGAATAGAAGGATTAGTGAATTGGTCAATAGGCTTGAGGCTTAGGAAATTGATTTCTAGACTAGTGCTAGTTGGCCCATAGCCCAATAACTAAACCCTAACCCTATAATTCAGCACATGGCCGGCCACTTAGGGCTCCCTCCTTCCCTATAAGTATTCTTTTAATTGTTCTTGCCTCTTTTTTATTGAAGGAGCACATAGAGAAAGAAAGGTTTGTCCCTTCTTCCCCAACCCATTGATTATTCATTTTAAATCCTTTTCTACTCTAGTTTCTCGCATTAGAGTCTAATACTCTCCTATTTTCTGATTGTGGAGATTAATCTTAGTTTTTGTGCAATTTGGAGCATTGGGCTAGCAAGAAGGAACCCCCCATTTGGAGCTTTTTCTTGCTATTTGCACCTATAGGTAAAATACCTCTAATTGTTTTAATATTCAGTTTTCTTTGCATTTAGGGCTAAATCTAGGTGTCCCCTAGCTGTCCCTAGAGTTTGGGTTAATTTTGTGTCCATTTGGTGTCCGTATCGGACACGTATCATAGTGTATAGATAGGTGTTTGATTAAATGCCTCTTAGGATTTTATTTCTGATTTTTGTGGAACTAATTACATGGATCCCTAGATCTATATATGTATATTAATATTTGTGAAGACTGAAATTGTTTTTCTGTCGTTTTGTGTCGAATTTTGTGCTGGACACGCAACACGGGGGCTCGGTCGGGTGCCCTGCTGCCCGTGTCCGAGTTCTCCACGGACATGACACTTCATGACACCAAAATTGGTATGAACATTCACTAGGTGACTGACATAAAGTGTATTAAATTTCATTAGATATTATTTAGTGGTTAGAGAGCAATCTTGCCCGCATGGATTGGATACTGTTGTGTACAGTCGGCCCCAAGTGGCTCTGACACAGTGTTCGTGTCCCACGAAGACACATATTTGACACATTTTAGGGTGACCTAACCCTAGCCCTATCCTGGGCGAACCCATAGGCACAAGCACGTGTTCTAATTCGTGTCGTATCGTGTCCACGAGTGACGTGCACGCGTGCACGACACTGTCTGTATACTGTTTTGTGTCTGTGTAATGTGTGTCGTTTGGACACGATTCGTGTCCAGTTCTTGGACACGAAGACACCCCTTGACACTATCACATTTGTATCTTCAATTACCAACCATTAAATTGACATATTAGTTGTTAATTTCATTTCGATTTGGGAAATCCCTAATTTCACTGATACATGTAAACTGTTAGTTTGGGTTCTGAATTTAAATATATGTATTAAGCTGTTGTGTGATTTAAATTGGGTTGTTATCATATCAGGGATTAGCTAACATGTTAGGGTTGTGATTAGCTTGGGTTTCAGTTTCGAATTGCATTGGGCTTGGGCTTTCGCCTGTCAACTGATACATGTTCTGCAAATCTGAGATTGATATACATTTATCTGTACACCTTGTTCCTATGCACACACTTGCACTCTAGGCATCCTGAGAATTTAACATTGAATCACATGTTTATCCACACTGTTACACACACATTGCTCACTGTCACACAAAAATCTGAAAGCTGGAACCTGGGACTATGATACACTGTTAGCTTGGAACCCATGACTAAATCTGAGAATGATTCATTACACACACATTTCATTGCCTGTAAAACTGAGAATTATGAATACACACACACACACACACACACACACGAAATCTAGAAATGAAATACATTGCTCACCTATACACATATGTACACACTAGCACACACCCAAATCTGAGAACATGAAGGCCCATTACACTGTTTTCCTATGTATCTACACACACGCACACATTTATGACAGCCACACACACGCAATGATACATTGCTTGTTTCCTAATTCTGAAATTGACACATTGAACCACATGTCTCTCACACACACAAATTTAAACCTGGAAACCTAAGACACATCCACACACACATGCCTAAGTTGTGTACATTGTATATTTATATGCCTATTTGCAAACTAAACCCTTAACAGTGTGCTTAACACTATGTAAACCCATGTATACACACACACCACATTATATAACTCTCTACCACCTCTCCATATATGTAATAAATATTGACTTATGTATATATGCATGTATATATAAACTTGACTTGAGTAGATTCCTATATATTTTGCCTATGAGTGATTTCACATGTAACATAAGCTATGTGAGTTGATCAATATACATGTTTATATGGAACTTGGGTGTTTGTTGGCTTGTATAGCCTTGCGGTGGGATGTGAATGCTAGGATAGACATGGTTAGGCCTAGTAAGACTTGATTGGGTCTAGGTTGACCTAGTTGACCTAGCATTGCCTAGTTAGTTGACTGAAGTTGACCAGGGTTGACTTTAGTTTAGAATTGATCCAACATCATGTAGAATGCATTATAATGTTACATTTTACCATTCTGGTCATGTTGTGACTTGTGTTGCTCTGATTAGGAGACAGACACCACTCCTCAGACAGTATTTCACCTTAGGCTTTCAGATATCAGGCGAGTACATTCTCTGACCGTTTCATACTTGCTAGGACTATTTTCTTGCTCTACATTACTTTACTTGATGCTGAAACGGTAGAAACACGGATTAGTACTATATGGATTTTTTCATACGATGTTATCCCCCTCGGGAGCATCAGATACATCATGTCATGTGCATTTCACTTTCATCATGTATTCTTGTGCTTTAACCATTCATGTGCACTCTCGTGATTCATGTACTCTCATGTTCACGGAGCCCCCATGTTTATATTCATGTGCACCCATTTATGGGCTCCCATGTGAAATCATGTACAATAACATAACTTGAACGGATCCTTATGTATTGATTGGGGTACGGGGGAGTATAAATAGTCATGTGGACAATTTCTAAAGTAGTGCAGCCATGTACAACCTCTCATGTTTATTATCAAGTCGTTCACATGTCTAGCTTGTACTCTAAATCACTAGTTTACTGTAGCTCTTTACTTATAGTAGATATTTTTTTATAGTCTTCTCTTTTACTCATGTATACTCTTCAGCGTTTCATGTATCTTACTCTATTGCCTGTATTATATTCCTGTCATGATATGAACTGCGTGAGATGTACTGTGCTCGCTCCAGTCCTGACTGGACCAGTTGAAATATTACAGATGACTTTGAGGAGCTGTGTCCTACTTATTACGGAGCAGGCCTAGATGACACATGTGAGCTGGACTCTCAGGAGGACCCAGCACTTGCAGACGACACTATCCCAGTAGACTAGGCTAGTTAGCTAGACTAGTTTCTATTATCATTCTGTCTATGGGTTACACTTGTATATATTTGGAGATTGTATTCTGGATTGTGGAGTTGTTATCTTAGACATTAGCTATCTCTCTATCTTGTATTTATCATCTGTGGATTCTGTGTTTTCATCTATTCTATCTTATCGTATTTTCTTCCTTAGTTGTGATTGAGTTGTACTTTATTATGTCACCTCCATTCGGAGTGTATATACTGTACAGGTACCTTATAACTGTTAGATGTATGTGACCTAGGACAGCGTTCTACCGTCGACACTGCGGCGTAGGCTGGACGTAACCACTTCTCGTGCCCCTACACTGGGTGCGGGTCGTGACACGTTTTTAGTGGTGGCCTATGCAGGTCTAGTTTAGAAATGCAATGGTATTCGAACTAGAGTATCACTGCAGCTTGTAGTAGGATTAGGATATTTTTGGAAGTACTCAATCACATTAGGAAAAACTCCTTATCAGATTTCGTATATCTACATTTTGCTGCTTATTGTCTTCCTTTGAATATAAACTGTCCTCCTTTGCTATTTCGACTCATTATCAGCAATTATTTTCTTGTTTGATCTGTTTCCAGGTTGGTCGAGACTAGATCACATCGCCCAGGTCAGGGGGACACTGATGAGAGGTTTGCCACCTCTCGTCCTCAGCAGCCAGCCCCCGGTACCACAGCCCCAGTCATGCCAGCTGGAGTGGGCATTTTAGCTGCGTTCGGAGGAGCCCCTCCACCAGTAGTACACATGCCGAGTTCGGTGATTCCGGAGGTGCTCCAGCAGCAGTAGCCACCTTCGGGGACAGTTGACGCAGTTCAGCTGTTCTCATTCTTTCATCAGTTCATGGATGCCCAACAGGCCCATCAGCAGAGACAGACTGCAGAGTTTAGTCGGGGCATTGATCTGGCCCTGACTACAGTTGAGAGGGCAGCAGCTCATCCCGTGGCAGTTCAGCAGCCGCATCTGTCGAGGGAGAAGGGCATCCAAGACTTCCAGAAGATGCACCCGAGGGATTTCCGGGGTACAGAGGGTATTTTGTACGCCGATAAGTGGATAGAGCATATGGAGGAGATTTTCAGACTGGCGGAGATCCCAGCGAGGCTACAGATCGAGGCGGCGGCCAGCATGATGCAGGATTTGGCCCGTACTTGGTACCAGATCGAACCGAGGGTTGGTACTCCAGGGAAGACTTGGACAGCATTCAAGAAGCTATTCAAGGAGAAATTTTTTCCAGATGCAGCGCTAGGTGCCGTCGAGACTCAGTTCGTGGCCTTAGTACAGGGCAGTCAGTCCATAGAGGAGTATGCTGAGGAGTTCTTCCGTCTGGACAGATTTGTCGAGGGGTTATCCGAGGCGACGAAGGCTCGGAGGTTCAAAAAGGGATTGGTAAAGGAGGTTAAGTCCTATACCAAAAGTGCTGGCAGCGCTACCTTTGAGGAGATCTTGGTGGATGCCTTAGCCGTAGAGGATGATCTTGAGCTGAAGCTCAAGAGGAGGTGAGACACCCAGGGAGCTAGTGGTAGTGGAGGACCGGCCAAGAGGTCGTACTTTCAGCCGCAACATCAACATCAGCATCATCAGCAGCAGAGGTTTCAGCCGTAGCAGTTTCAGCAGCCGAGACATCAGCCAGTACAGCATCAGCAGCCGAGGCAGCAGCAGCAGGCCCCGAGGCAGCAGGTTACTGGTTGCACCTTCTGCAAGAAGCCGAGGCACGGATGGACTGAGTGCAGAAAGAGGCTGGAGAAGTGCCTCCTCTGTGGATCGTCAGAGCATCAACTGAGGGACTGTTCCCTCTTTGTAGGCAGAGCAGCTCAGGGGGCAGGAGCCAAGGATCCAGGGGGACCGCAGACGACTCAACAGCAGCGGTTCGTACAGCACCAGCAGCAGGCCAGGGGAGGCCAGCAGGGGCATGCTTTCGCCATGGCGGCTGAAGATGCAGAGGCCATTGGAGAGTTGATTGCAGGTTCGGTTCTTCTCGACTCCATTCCATCTTTCGCTCTATTTGATTCTGGGACTTCCCACAGTTTTGTGTCGGTATCATTTGCTATTAGACACTGCTTAGTATCTGAACCATTGCCTAGGACCTGCAAGATCACGACCGGGGGTGGTGTTATCCTCGTAAGTGATGTTTGCAGAGGGCGGAGCATTATTTTGGGAGGTCAAGAGTTGGAGGTGAGTCTACTCGTAATGCCACTACTGAACTACGATATCATATTAGGTATGGATTGGTTGAGCAGGCACCACTCTAGCATAGATTGTCGAGGGGGTAGAGTTCTGTTTGGAGCGCCAGGAGAGCCAGAGTTCGAGTACACCCGACGGCAGGCGGAGCAGGACAACGGACTTTTCTGCGGAGGTTCAGTTGAGGAGCAGGCGGCTCCACATCCTTTGATTACAGAGTTCATGGACGTCTTTCCGGAGGAGTTGCCAGGGCTTCCACCAGATATGGATGTTGAGTTCTCGATAGACTTGGTTCCCGGCACAGAAACGATTTTTTAGTATGTCTATCGAGTGAACAATAGTGAGTTGGTGGAATTGAAGAAGCAGGTGGATGACCTGCAGGATAAGGGCTTCATCCGATCGAGTTATTCACCTTGGGGTGCTCCGGTACTTTTTGTATCCAAGAAGGATGGGTCGGTACGGATGTGTATCGACTACAGGGCACTCAACAACCTCACGATCATGAATAGATATCCACTGCCGCGGATCGATGATCTCTTTGATCAGTTGAGCGGAGCTCGGGTTTTCTCCAAGATTAATCTGAGGTTCGGTTATCATCAGGTAAAGGTAAAGAAGGAGGATATTCCGAAGACCGCCTTCAGGACGCGGTATGGACAGTTTGAGTTCTTGGTTATGCCGTTTGGGCTGACCAATGCCCCAGCAGTATTTATGAACTTGATGAACAAGGTGTTCCACCAGTACTTGGACAAGTTCATGGTGGTTTTCATCGATGATATCCTGGTGTATTCGAAGACCGAGGAGGAGCATGAGGAGCACTTGAGAGTGGTTCTGAAGACACTCAGAAGGGAGTGGCTGTATGACAAGCTCTCGAAGTGCGAGTTCTTTCTGAATAGAGTTGACTTCTTGGGCCATGTGGTGACTGGAGATGGGATCTTAGTGGACCCGAAGAAGATCACGGCAGTTGAGGCTTGGTCGGCGCCGAGTTCAGTAGTAGAGATCCGGAGCTTCTTGGGGCTGGCAGGATATTACAGGAGGTTCGTACAAGATTTCTTCCGGATTGCAGAGCCGTTGACTAGGATGACCCGGAAGGATGTTGAGTTTATTTGGTCAGAGGAGTGTCAGGCTACTTTTGATGAGTTGAAGAAGCGGCTTACGACAGCTCCGATTCTGACATTGCCATCAGGTTCAGGAGGGTTCACTATCTATAGTGACGCTTCAGGAAAGGGGTTGGATTGTGTCTTGCAGCAACATGGGAAGGTGATTTCCTATGCTTCCAGGCAGTTACGTCCCCATGAGAAGAACTACCCTACCCACGACTTGGAGCTGGCAGCAGTAATTTTTGCCATGAAGTTGTGGAAGCACTACTTGTATGGAGAGAGGGTGGAGATCTTCACAGATCATAAGAGCTTAAAGTATGTGTTTACACAGAGGGAGCTCAACATGAGGCAGCACAGATGGTTAGAGCTGATGAAGGACTTTGACATCTCACTTCAGTATCACCCAGGAAAGGCCAACGTGGTTGTCGATACCTTGAGTAGGTATCCGACAGCCATGTGTTTGACTATGGATCGTCACTTGCTTGCTGACTTGGAGAGCCTAGGGATTGAGGTGATTGTGCCCGGAGTTCAGATGCAGATGTGGGGCCTTCAGATTCAGTCGAACTTGGTAGAAAGGATCAAGTCGACGCAGTTTGAGGATGTTGCTCTACGGTGTATCCGAGAGCAGGTTCGAGCAGGACTGGTAGATGGTGAGTTTTCTCTTGTAGAGGATGGTGCCTTGATGCACGCTTCCAGGTTGTGTGTGCCCAGTGGAGAGCTCAGGGAGCAGGTCATGCAGGAGGCCCACAGATCTCAGTACTCTATACATCCTGGAGCCAACAAGATGTACAGGGATCTGAGGGAGCATGTCTGGTGGTATGGGATGAAGCGGGAGGTACCTCACTTCATAGCTAGGTGCTTGGACTGTCAGCAAGTCAAGGTAGAGAGGCAGAGGCCAGAAGGATTATTGCAGCCATTGCCTATTCCAGAGTGGAAGTGGGAGCATATCATGATAGATTTTGTATCTGGGTTGCCGCGTATACCAGGAAGAAAGACGCGATTTGGGTCATCATTGATAGGTTGACCAAATCGGCCCACGTTTTGCCATTCAAGGTGGGTACGTCTACTGAGAGGCTTGCAGAGATGTACATACGGCAGATTGTCAGGATTCATGGAGTTTCGGTCAACATCATCTTGGATCGGGATAGTCGCTTTACTTCCCATTTCTGGAGGAGTCTGCAGACTAGTTTGGGCACTCAGCTCAAGTTTAATACTGCATACCACCCCAGACGGACGGACAGTCAGAGAGGACTATTTAGACGCTCGAGGACATGCTGCGGACATGCGTCTTGGATTTTGGAGGTTCTTGGGAGGATCACATATATTTGGTAGAGTTTGCTTACAACAACAGTTTTCAGGCCAGCATTGAGATGTCACCTTTCGAGGCTCTGTACGGGCGTAGGTGTCGTACACACTTATCTTGGATGATGTTGGTGACCTAGCTTTATTGGGACCTGAGATGGTTGTTGACGCAGTCGAGAAGGTGAAGCTCATCAGGGACAGACTTCACGTGGCGCAGGACAGACATCAGCACTTGGCCGATAACCACCGGAGGCCTTTGGAGTTTGAGGTACAAATTAGAGATAGGATTAGAAGTAGGTTGTTGTTTTATTTGATTGATCATGTTTGATTATTTAGTAACTTGAGACCTTGTTTGTGTTTAGGTCGGAGACATGGTTTTTCTGCGGATATCTCTGACTCGTGGTACTATATATTTTGGTGGAGGTGGGAAGCTTAGCCCACACTTCATCGGACCTTTCATGATCAGCGGGAGAGTCGGTGATGTGGCATACAGGCTAGACTTACTACCTGTACTAGTGGGTGTTCACAACGTATTCTACGTATCACAGTTGAGACGGTACGTGGCTGACCCTAACCATGTACTTGATCATTCGGAAATTGAGATAGGACCTACTCTCAGCTATCCAGAGCAGCCAGTAGAGATTCTGGATTGCCGAGTGAAGGTACTAAGAAACCAGGTGATACCCTTGGTTCGTGTCGCATAGAGGCATCATTGTCTAGGAGAGTCTACTTGGGAGCGGAAGGATGAGATGCGCGAGCGATACCCTTATCTTTTTGGACCTTGAGGTATGATTATCTATCCTTCTCATCAGTTAGTTTTGCCTTTTAATTTTGAAGACGAATTTTTTTTAAGGAGGGTAGATTTGTTACTACCACATTTTAGATTGAGGGTATTTTTGTTATTTGTGAATTTTGAATTTTTTTAATTGGTGATTGTGATTTTTGACTTTGGCTATTTGTGACTTTGTAGACTAACCTAGGTGTTGACCCTAACTATGGTGACTAGGTTAGCATGGTGAGACCCTAGTCTGACTTAAGTCAACCTTAGTTAGTCATGTAGGAATCAAGACTTGAATAGAAGGATTAGTGAATTGGTCAATAGGCTTGGGGCTTAGGAAATTGATTTCTAGACTAGTGCTAGTTGGCCCATAGCCTAATAACTAAACCCTAACCCTAGAATTCAGCACATGGCCGGCCACTTAGGGCTCCCCCCTTCCCTATAAGTATTCTCTTAATTGTTCTTGCCTCTTTTGTATTGAAGGAGCACATAGAGAAAGAAAGGTTTGTCCCTTCTTCCCCAACCCATAGATTATTCATTTTAAATCCTTTTCCACTCTAGTTTCTTGCATTAGTGCCTAATACTCTCCTATTTTCTGATTGTGGAGATTAATCTCAGTTTTTGTGCAATTTGGAGCATTGGGCTAGCAAGAAGGAACCCCCATTTGGAGCTTTTTTTGCTATTTGCACCTATAGGTAAAACACCTCTAATTGTTTTAATATTTAGTTTTCTTTGTGTTAGGGCTAGATCTAGGTGTCCCCTAGCTGTCCCTAGAGTTTGGATTAATTTTGTGTCCATTTGGTGTCCGTATCGGACACGTATCATAGTGCATAGATAGGTGTTTGATTAAATGTCTCTTAGGATTTTATTTCTGATTTTTGTGGAACTAATTACATGGATCCCTAGATCTATATATGTATATTAATATTTGTGAAGACTGAAATTATTTTTGTGTCGGTTTTTGTCGAATTTTTGCTGGACACGCAGCACGGGGGCTCGGTCGGGTGCCCTGCTGCCTGTGTCCGAGTTCTCCACGGACACGACACTTCATGACACCAAAATTGGTGTGAACATTCACTAGGTGACTGACATGAAGTGTATTAAATTTTATTAGATATTATTTAGTGGTTAGAGAGCAATCTTGCCCGCACGAATTGGACACTGTCGTGAACAGTCGGCCCCAAGTGGCTCTGACATAGTGTTCGTGTCCCACGAAGACACGTATTGGACACATTTCAGGGTGACCTAACCCTAGCCCTATCCTAGGAGAACCCATAGGCACGAGCACGTGTCCTAATTCGTGTCGTGTCCACGAGTGACGTGCACGCGTGCACGATACTGTCTGTACACTATTTTGTGTCTGTGGAATGTGTGGTCGTTTGGACACGATTTGTGTCCAGTTCTTGGACACGAAGACACATCTTGACACTATCACATTTGTATCTTCAATTACCAACCAGTAAATTGACATATTAGTTGTTAATTTCATTTCGATTTGGGAAATCCTTAATTTTACTGATACATGTAAACTGTTAGTTTGGGTTCTGAATTTTAATATATGTATTAAGCTGTTGTGTGATTTAAATTGGGTTGTTATCATATCAGGGATTAGCTAACATTTTAGGGTTGTGATAAGCTTGGGTTTCAGTTTCGAATTGCATTGGGCTTGGGCTTTCGACTGTCAACTGATACATGTTCTGCAAATCTGAGATTGATATACATTTATCTGTATATCTTGTTCCTATGCACACACTTGCACTTTAGGCATCCTGAGAATTGAACATTGAATCACATGTTTATCCACACTGTTACACACACATTGCTCACTGTCACACAAAAATCTGAAAGCTGGAACCTGGGACTGTGATACACTGTTAGCTTGGAATCCATGACTAAATCTGAGAATGATTCATTACACACACATTTCATTGCCTGTAAAACTGAGAATTATGAATACACACACACACACGAAATTTGGAAATAAAATACATTGCTCACCTATACACATATGTACACACTAGCACACACCCAAATCTGAGAACATGAAGGCCCATTACACTGTTTTCCTATGTATCTACACACACACACACACATTTATGACAGCCACACACACACAATGATACATTGCTTGTTTACTAATTCTGAAATTGACACATTGAACCACATGTCTCACACACACACAAATTTAAACCTGGGAACCTAAGACACATCCACACACACATGCCTAAGTTGTGTACATTGTATATTTATATGCCTATTTGCAAACTAAACCCTTAACAGTGTGCTTAACACTATGTAAACCCATGTATACACACACACCACATTATATAACTCTCTACCACCTCTCTATATATGTAATAAATATTGACTTATGTATATATGCATGTATATATAAACTTGACTTGAGTAGATTCCTATATATTTTGCCTATGAGTGATTTCATATGTAACATAAGCTATGTGAGTTGATCAATTTACATGTTTATATGGAATTTGGGTGTTTGTTGGCTTGTATAGCCTTGTGGTGGGATGTGAATGCTAGGATAGACATGGTTAGGCCTAGTGAGACTTGATTGGGTCTAGGTTGACCTAGTTGACCTAGCATTGACTAGTTAGTTGACTGAAGTTGACCAGGGTTGACTTTAGTCTAGAATTAACCCAACATCATGTAGAATGTATTATAATGTTACATTTTACCATTCTGGTCATGTTGTGACTTGTGTTGCTCTGATTAGGAGACAGACACCACTCCTAAGACAGTATTTCACATTGGGCTTTCAGATATCAGACGAGTACATTCTCTGACCGTTTCATACTTGCTAGGACTATTTTTTTGCTCTAGATTACTTTACTTGATGCTGACACGATGGAAACACAGATTAGAACTATATGGATCTTTTCATACGATGTTATCCCCTCGGGAGCATCAGATACATCATGTCATGTGTGTTTCACTTTCATCATGTATTCTTGTGCTTTCACCATTCATGTGCACTCTCATGATTCATGTACTCTCATGTTCACGGAGCCCCCATGTTTATATTCATGTGCACCCATTTATGGGCCCCCATGTGAAATCATGTACAATAACATAAATTGAACGGATCCTTGTGTATTGATTGGGGTACGGGGGAGTATAAATAGTCATGTGGACAATTTCCAAAGTAGTGTAGCCATGTACAACCTCTCATGTTTATTATCAAGCCGTTCACATGTCTAGCTTGTACTCAAAATTACTAGTTCACTGTAGCTTTTTACTTATAGTAGATATTTCATTACAGTCTTCTCTTTTACTCATGTATACTCTTCAGCGTTTCATGTATCTTACTCTATTGTCTGTATTATATTCCTGTCATGATATGAACTGCGTGAGATGTACTGTGCTCGCTCCAGTCCTGACTGGACCAGTTGAAATATTACAGATGACTTTGAGGAGCTGTGTCCTACTTATTACGGAGCAGGCCTAGATGACACATGTGAGATGGACTCTCAGGAGGACCCAGCACTTGCTGACGACACTACCCCAGTAGACTAGGATAGTTAGCTAGACTAGTTTCTATTATCATTCTGTCTATGGGGTACACTTGTATATATTTGGAGATTGTATTCTGGATTGTGGAGTTGTTATCTTAGACATTAGCTATCTCTCTATCTTGTATTTATCATCTGTGGATTCTGTGTTTTCATCTATTCTATCTTATCGTATTTTCTTCCTTAGTTGTGATTGAGTTGTACTTTATTATGTCACCTCCATTCGGAGTGTATATACTGTACAGGTACCTTATAACTGTTAGATGTATGTGACCTAGGACATCGTTCTACCGTCGACACTGCGGCGTAGGCTGGACGTAACCACTTCTCGTTCCCCTACACTGGGTACGGGCCGTGACATAAGAAATCCACAGAGATACAACCAGATAGGAGTCTAAGTGTCTATGATAACATCTCCACAAACATCCAGATAAAACAAGCTCCCAATATATACAATAATGTATCAATGAGAACGACAAGGTAAGAGTCTAAGCTGGCAGTCTAAACCACTGGTGGCAGATCCTCTACTGCAAGTTTATCCAAGTCACAAGTGTTGTCTATAGTTGTACCATAATAGGTAGACACCAGAGCCTCATCCTCGTCCTCTGTATAATTTTCAGCAGGTCCAGTCAGGACGGGAGCGAGCATAATACATCTCATGCAGATCATAACAGGTTGGAAAATATAAACATGCAAGAGAGTACGATACATGAAACTGAAAGAATGTACATGATGTAAAAGAGAGAACTGTAATAGAAATATCTACTATAAGTAGAGAACTATTAGTGACTAGTGATGTAGAGTACAAAGTCGATATGTGAACGGCTGGAATTGCACATGAATATACTAAAGAGGTGCACATGGTTATACTACTTTGGAATTGTTCGCATGACTATTTATACTCCCCCATACCCCGATCAATACACAAGGATCCAGACAAGTTATGTTACGCACATGATTTTCACATGAAAGCCCATAAATGGGTGCACATGAAGTATACATGAGGGCTCATAAATGAGTGCACATGAAATATAGGTTACACGTGAAGTACATGAGAAACATGACCAAACATGAGAGCACATGAGAGTATACGAGCATGCATGAACAAGCATGAAGCACATGAGAAACATGAATAACATGAGAGCGAGAAATACATGATGTACATGAAACACATAACATAAAGTATCTGATGCTCCCAAGGGGGATAACATCTCATGTAGGGATCCATATAGTACCAATCCGTGATAATATCCTGACAACATCAAATAAGGTAATCTAGAGCATGAATATAATCCTAAGCAAGTTATAAAATGATCAAAGAATGTACTCGCCTGGTATCCTGAATATCTGAAGAGAATATACTGTCCGATGAGTCTTGTCTGGCACCTATAGAACACTACAAGTCACTACATGTCTAAAATAGTAAAATAGACAGTACAATGCATCTACATGATGTTTGGGGTCAATCTAGGCTAAAGTCAACCCTTGGTCAACTCTAGTCAACTACACTAGTCAAACTAGGTCAAGCCTAACCCAAACAAGTCTCGTTAAGCCTAACCATGTCTATCCTAGCATCCACACACAATACAAAGTCATACTAGTCTATCAACACCAATCCACATGAGTATTAATGCCTTACATATAGGCTATGTGCTATAGGCTATAGGCCATGTAGTCTATATCACACATTTCACACATATTTCACATATTATACATACACTAATTTAATATAAATATCATACACATATATATATACCACATTATTATATCAAGAATATAGATAATATTTATATTTACATATAGGCTATTAACATACATATTACATATAGAGAGATAGAGGGAGGATACATGTGTATGTGTGAGTGTACTTGTAAATAAGTGTCAAGTAGTGTGTGTGAATATATGGTACATGTGAGGGTGTAGAGTAATGGACATAATGTTGTGTCCATGTGTATTCAGAATAAGGCATAGGGAGTGTGTGTATGTGGCTAACATGTGTGTGTGTGATTCATATATAGAAAATAGTGTGTGTGTCCTGTGTCGCATTATGTGTTCTCAGGTTAATCATGACAGTGTGCATACATTAGTTGCAATGTGCCAATGTGTGTGTGTATTAGATGTGTACATAGCTATAGCTAATAGGGTGCGGGAATTTGTGAAGTGTGTGGATAGGGTGTAGTGAAATGGAAACCTGTAGGGTGTTAGCTAACAGTGAAGGGTGTGTTAAAATCAGTTTTTTTGTGTGTGATACAGGAATGGCAGTACAATAACTCTGGAAGTTTCAGTTCTCAGGAATGACAGTTTAGATAGGTGTTCAGTAGGGTGCAGTGTGTAATGTATGAACTCAATAAAACAGTGAATTGCATATGGTGAATGGGTGTCAAAACCCAGGAAATTAGCTCTCAGAAGTTCAAGTACAGACAGTTTGGTTTTTCCAGTTTTAAACAGTTAATAGTTACACATTCCATCCCAAAACCAATTCGAAAACCCAATTCCCTTGATATCATCCCAACCTAACATGCTCACAAACCTTTCATGCATAACTGAACTAATCATGGTAATTAAAACATTACAAAACAGTTAAAATATACAATTAAATTCAAAAATCGAATTAATAAAACTGTGTATCAGTGAAAGGGGGAAATGCTAATTGGACAGCTAAAAACAAGTTAATATTACAAATTAATGGTTGGTAATCACAATCACACATGTGCACGTGTCTCACAAGTCATCTCGTGTCTAGGTAACAGGACACGGCGTGTCAAATAGCCACGAACACACACAGACACTCTACGTGCACAGACTGCATCGTGCACGCGTGCACACGTGTCCAGCACACTACACAGGCCACATGGAGACACGTTGCCGTGCACACGTGTACGCCAGGGGTAGGGCTACCCTACTGACACCCTGTCTGTGTCCAAACCAAGTGTCGTGCCGTGTCCAGCCACGTATCAGTGGCTAAAAATACGCGGGTCAGTCTGGGCGTGCGACTAGTGCGGGTCAGATTTTGAGTCCGACACAACGCAACTCGACTAGAGACTTGGGGGCTGACTTGTCAGTCAGTGCCCCCTCCTCGACGTCCAATTTCAGGCCGCCACGTGTGCACAGAGATCTAGCCATCGGGTAGCAGGACAGTGTCCCGCGGGTTAGCACAGCGTGTTCGTATCCTCGTGTGGATACGACACGACTCCAAAATCACAAACCAAGGACACGAATCAACAAGCAAACCCTAGATCTAGGAATTCAATCAAAAATATTTCCAAAAACAGCAAAAAGAAATGGTTGTGGCATTTCATCGAACACCTAGCCTAGGAAATTGATACGTGTCCGATACGGACACGAAACCTAATGCAAACGACATCAATCCTTCACTACAGCTAGGGGACACCTAGATCTAGGCTACCATGCAATAAAATCATAATTAAAATAGAATTAGAGGGATTTACCTATAGGTTGCAAGAATCAAGAAAAAGTTCCAAATCAAACGGTTTCCATTGCTATCCAAATCCTCCAAATTGCTCTAAAACTGAAATTAATCCTCACAATCAGCAAGTAGAGGTTGATTAGAATCATATGCAAAAGATTTGGGTCAAAAAGGATTAAAAATGGAACTACTAAGAATTTAGGAAAGTGGGGATTTACCTTTCCTTCTAAAAACTTGGTTGAGCACAAAAGAGGCAAGAACAAGGAAAGGGAACATTAAATTGGAGTGGAAAACCCTAGGTTGGCCGGCCATGGGTGGGCTTAGCTAGGGTTTGGGCTTAAGTCATGGGCCTATGACTTAATTACATAAGTCATGAAATCAAAGTCACAAGTCATAAGTCATTTCACTTAATCTTAATCCTCCTATTTAAAACTAGTTTCTAATGGCTAAATAGAGGTTAACTTAAGTTAGACTAGGGTCACACCATTGTCTACCAAGTCACCATAGCTTGGGTTAGCTTCTAGGTCAGTCTACAAAGTCTTAACTAGCTAAAGTCAAAACTAGAAATCACCAATTCAATAAATTAAATTAAATTCAAAATTTTACCAAATGACCAAAATACCCTCAATCTAAAATGTGGTAGTGACAAATCTACCCTCCTTAAAATAATTTCGTCCTCAAAATTAAAAGACGAAACTAAACTGATGAGAAGGATAGACAATCATACCTCAAGGTCCAAACAGATATGGGTATCGCTCGCGCATCTCATCCTCCTGCTCCCAGGTAGACTCTCCTGGAGAATGATGCCTCAATGAGACACGAACCAAGGGTATTACCTGGTTTCTCAGCACCTTCTCTCGACGATCCAGAATCTCCATAGGCTGATCTGGATAACTGACAGTAGGTCCCAGCTCAATCTCCGAATGATCAAGTACATGGCTAGGGTCAGCCACGTACCGTCTCAACTGTGATACGTGGAATACGTTGTGGACGCCCACTAGTGCAGGTGGCATGTCTAGCCTGTATGCCATGTCACCGACTCTTCCGCTAATCACGAAAGGTCCGATGAGCGTGGGCTAAGCTTCCCATCTCTACCAAAACGTATAGTACCACGAGTCGGAGATATCCTCAGAAAAACCATGTCTCCGACCTAAACACAAACAAGGTCTCTAATTACTAAATAATCAAACATGATCAAACAAACACAACAACAACTTGCTTCTAATCCTATCTCCAGTCAACTAAGTCAAACGTAGTCAATAGTCAACTACTGGTCAACAACTAGTCAATTTGTCCACATCCAAGCACTTGGTCAACAACTGGTTAACTTCTCAGGATTTTACCTATGCTAGCTATCTAGGTGTTGGCAACTAGAAATTAGCAAAAAAAAAAAACTCTATAATAGACTAACTGTTAACTTTCCAATCCTATCAAATCATCCATAACTAATACTCATAATCTAAGTACACAATCCCAAGTACCACATATACATAAGCTCAAGAACAACAACCCATTACATATATCCTAAGTATATCATCTATATATACATATCTATGACTGATCATCAAGTGTTAAAGTAGACTAAACTTTTAAGGGACTGAAACAAATGCTTAGAATTTAGGCTAAGGATGAATGGTCTGAACATCAATGTAGGCAAAAGAAAATGATGCTAAGGAGACTGAATTTATAAGCTAAAGGATAGGACATTAGGGTCCACTTGTAAGGTTAAAGTGAAAGGAACCTACATGGTGACTGAAACATGCCTTTAGATCAACCTGGCCTATCCTCTCTATCTGGACTGAACTAACTACATGCAGGACAGTGGTCTGAAAGAAGTGAACCAAACTGGTGTACAGGAAATGCAATAGGCAATATTCTGCAAATGAGTGCAGGCTACATACCAAATCAAAATACATTACATATATACAAGCTATATATATATATATGCTTACCCTCATCACCTCAACTCTACTCAAAGTCTAATAATACCAACTCCATACCACATGCCTATCACTCCAAATAAGGGGTCAGATACTGTCGGGTATGTTGGGATAGAACAGTGGTGTAGCATGGCTGCACATGAAGATGCAGAATAATCACATATAGGACAATGTTATGTAGGTCACCTACATATGGAAAATTGAACCAATGCCTAGGTAGAGGCTCTTGGAAGACTAAACCATCAATGAAAGAAAGGTTTTGGACATGTATCTGGACAGACGGGTTAAACAGGTATCATCTGTATCTAATACAATGAAGAGGGACAAAACAAATGATCAAAGGAGAACTCATATTAACAACCCACATTATATTCCCAATGTATACAACTGCCCTAAATGGACTGAACAACCATGCCCAAGAAAAAGTTTAAACTCCACTGTAGGACAGGTACTGCAGGTTAAAATGAAGGGTATTGCAAGGCTATATAAGTAAGGTAGAATGCTAAGAGATGCAGTAGGTCACCATGTACATAAGTAAGGATGAGTGCAGACCTCTAATATGCATGATACTAACTCTCCAGATATGCAGAATATGATAAGGGGTTGATGGTTATATTGGTGAGTTAATAATTGGGGTCTGAACAATGGTATAGTGAAATCTATGATGCAATATGGTAGGTAATAAAATATTGAGTGCAGTGAACAACTTGAAATAGTATGAACCGAGGGAACAGGGTCTCTAATGAAGGGTCTGCACACTGTCTATAAAGGTTGATCTATCATGCCTGAACTCGTCACAAAGAGAACTTAACTAAAATAGAAAACTGAACCAAATATAGGCTAAACAACATGTCTATAACCCTATACTACAATAGCCTATAGATACCAACCAAATCCCTATCCCATATGCCAATGTCATCTGCAGCCTATCTATATTTATAGACCTCTCAGTCTTAGGTGAAACTACAACTATACTCAAGGACAAGCTCTGGTCATGGGTGCCCTACTGGAAAGGGCAGTGAAAAATAATAAATCATCAAGGCTGTAAGGTATACTAACATCCTATATGTAAACTGGTGGGTATTATAAATAACAGGAGAATCATCTATAATGGGTTACTATTCTAATATCAATACTAACTATCATCTCTAGGGTACAGACACTCTACAAGTCATCATGTCATTATACTATGAAAGAACTACTTATGAATAAGCTATACAAAACTAAAATATCCCTATTCCTAAGTTATTTGATGATAGAATACAATTTATAACAACAGAAGGGTACGATAGAGATGATATGTTTAAAAACCTTCTCAAGATACAATCCGATAATCATATGTGTCTGTCCAAAATCATGTTACTCAGAGCCCTCGCCATGCCAGTAAGCAAGGCTGCGATAAACGATAGATTCCATAACTGGGGCATGCACCTCTATAATTATGTCGTCTGGAATTCTCGCTATGCCGACTAGTATAGCTGCGAGAAATTCCAAATCTCATAACCAAGATACGTACATCCGAAGTCAGGTCTCTATATTTCTGCCACGCCAGCTAATATGGCTGCTATAAACTATAGGTTCCATAATCAAGTAGACGTTTTACCATCCCTGTTATTTCCGTCAACATATGTTATCAGAAATATCGTAACTCAGGCCATAAAATTCATCTCAATAGGAAAAATCAAAATCAACAACGATCCATCAAAAATAAAATTCAATAATCAAGGAGTGAGAGCGAACAAAATAAGGGAAAGGATTTCAAATTAAAGTTTAAATAAAATTCTCAAGGGTCGTCCTAGGAATCTCTCAAGGAATCCTAACTGTGATTGAGTACCTTCAACAATATATCCTAATCCTACTACAGGCTGTAGTGATACTCTAGTTCTAATATCACTACATTAACTCAATCTGCATGGGCCACTACTAAAAACGTGTCACGATCCGCACCCTAGAGTAAGGACACGAGAAGTGGGTACGTCCAGCCTACGATACAGTATCGACGGTAGAACGCTGTTCTAGGTCAATCATCTAACAATATAAGGTACCTGTATAGTATATACACTCTGAATGGAGGTGACATAGCAGGATACAGTCTCAATCACAACTAAGGTAGAAAATGATAAGATAGATAGATAAAAAATCCACAGAGATACAACCAGATAGGAGTCTAAGTGTCTATGATAACATCTCCACAAACATCCAGATAAAACAAGCTCCCAATATATACAACAATGTATCAATGAGAAAGACAAGGTAAGAGTCTAAGCTAGCAGTCTAAACCACTAGTGGCATATCCTCTACTGCAAGTGGGTCCAAGTCACAAGTATTGTCTATAGCTGTACCATAATAGGTAGACCCCAGAGCCTCATCCTCGTCCTCTGTAAAATTTTTAACAGGTCCAGTCAGGATGGGAGCGAGCACAATACATCTCACGCAGATCATAACAGGTTAGAAAATATAAAAATGCAAGAGAGTACAATACATGAAACTGAAAGAATGTACATAATGTAAAAAAGAGAACTATAATAGAAATATCTACTATAAGTAGAGAACTATCAGTGACTAGTGATGTAGAGTACAAAGTCGACATGTGAACGGCTGGAATTGTACATGAATATACTAAAGAGACGCACATGGTTATACTACTTTAGAATTGTTCACATGACTATTTATACTCCTCCATACCCCAATCAATACACAAGGATCCAGACAAGTTATGTTACACACATGATTTTCACACGAAAGCCCATAAATAGGTGCACATGAAATATACATGAGGGCTCGTAAATGAGTGCACATGAAATATAGGTTACACATGAAGTACATGAGAAACATGACCGAACATGAGAGCACATGAGAGTACACGAGCATGCATGAACGAGCATGAAGCACATGAGAAACATGAATAACATGAGAGCGAGGAATACATGATGTACATAAAACACATGACATGAAGTATCCGATGCTCCCGAGGGGGATAAAATCTCATGTAGGGATCCATATAGTACCAATCCATGATAATATCGTGATAACATCAAATAAGGTAATCTAGAGCAGGAATATAATCCTAAGCAAGTTATGAAATGATCAGAGAATGTATTCGCCTGGTATCCTGAATATCTGAAGAGAATATTCTATCCGAGGAGTGGTGTCTGGCTCCTATAGAACAGTACAAGTCACTACATGTCTAAAATAGTAAAGTAGACTGCTACAATGCATCTACATGATGTTTGGGGTTAATCTAGGCTAAAGTCAACCCTTGGTCAACTCTAGTCAACTATACTAGTCAAACTAGGTCAACTAGGTCAAGCCTAACCCAAATAAGTCTCACTAAGCCTAACCTTGTCTATCCTAGCATCCACACACAATACAAAGTCATACTAGTCTATCAACACCAATACACATGAGTATTCATGCGATACACATAGGCTATGTACCATAGGCTATAGGCCATGTAGTCTATATCACACATTTCACACATATTTCACATATTATACATACATAATTTAATATAAATATCATACACATATATATATACCACATTATTATATCAAGCATATAGATAATATTTATATTTACATATAGGCTATTAACATACATATTAGATATAGAGAGATAGAGAGAGGATACATGTGGATGTGCGAGTGTACTTGTAAATAAGTGTCAAGTAGTGTGTGTGAATATATGGTACATGTGAATGTGTAGTGTAATGGACATAGTGTTGTGTCCATGTGTATTCAGAATAAGGCATAGGGAGTGTGTGTATGTGGCTAACATGTGTGTGTGATTCATATATAGAAAATAGTGTGTGTGTGTGTCCTGTGTCATATTATGTGTTCTCAGGTTAATCATGTCACGACCTGCACCCTAGAGTAAGGGCACGAGACGTGGGTACCTCCAGCCTACGCCGCAGTGTCGGCAGTAGAACGCTGTCCTAGGTCAACATACATCTAACAATATAAATCTAAACAGTTTATACTCCCTGAATGGGGGTGACATAGCAGTAATAACTCAATCACAACTAATGGAGAGATAACACGATATGAAATAGAACTCAAGGAAATAAATAGATGAAAAGTAGACTAAGATAATCCCAGCAATATCTAGAAGTACATGGTCTCAGATACAGAATGAAAGAATATATACATCTCAGAACTCAGAAAAAAGTCTAACTAAAACATGTCTCAAGACTACATAAAAGAAGATAAGCCTAACTAGTCTAGTCTAGGCAATCAGGGTGATATCCTCAGCTAGAGCTGGGTCCTCCTGAGGGTCCATCTCGCAGGTGTCATCTAAGGCTGCCCCGTAGAAAGTGTCCAGGCACGCCTCCTCCTCGTCCTCTGTAATATTTTCAACAGGTCCAGTCAGGACATGAGCGAGTACAGTACATCTCAACAGTACATAGCAGGTTAGAAAATATAATCATGCAATAAAGTAAGATACAGGTGCTGAAGAATACAGTATGTAAACACAGAGAGAGAGAGAACTGTAATAGAAATATCTACTATAAGTAAGGAACTAACAGTGGTTAGTGAGTCAGAGTACAGGAAAACACATGTAAACGGGACAGATTTGTACATGATCTACACTAAAGAGTTGTACATGATCTACACTACTATAGAATTGTTCACATGACTACTAGCACTCCCCCGTTCCCCAATTAATACCCAAGGATCTAAGCAGGTTATGTTATTGTACATGATATCACATGGGGCCCTTGAAAGGGTGCACATGATAGTATACATGAAGGCTCTGTGAACATGAGAGTACATGGTTCACAAGCGTGTACATGTATGGTGAAAGCACAGAAGTATATGATGAAAGTGAAACGCACATGACACAATGTACCCGATGCTCCCGAGGGGGATTACATCGCATGAAGAGATCCGTATAGTACTAATCCGTGATAATGTCGTGACAGCACAAGTAAAGTAATTTAATGCAGGAAATAATTCTAAGCAGGATATGAAATGATCAGAGAATGTACTTGCCTGGTATCTGAGTGTCCAATATGAAAGTACTGTCCGAAGAGTGGTGTCTGGCTCCTAATCAGAACAACACAAGTCACAACAAGTCCAAAATGGTAAAATGAAGTTCTACTATGCATTCTACATGATTCTAGGTCAATCTAGGCCAAAGTCAACTCTTGGTCAACCTTGGTCAACCAAGGAGTCAAACCTAAGTCAACTATGGTCAAACTAGGTCAACCAAGTCTAAATTAGGTCAAACTAGTCATTCTAGGCTAAACAAGTCTATACTAGTCTAAACTAACCTACACTAGATAGCACAAACCCTTACAAGGCTATGCAAGCCTATACTAGCTATATCACAACATAGCTACTAGCTATAAACTAGAATACAAGTCTAACATCATTCATCATTACACCTATTGATTTAGATACTTTACATACAGTCTATAGTACAGTACACTAGGAACATCACATATTTGTATATATATTATATATATTCCTAGGCTCAAAATACTATATATACATTAATGTATATAGCTACACTACAAGATTGACACATATATACATATAATATCTATGCATACATACATTACTTACATATGTAGAGAGAGAGAACATGTGAGTGTGTTGTGTACTAGTGAGAGTGGTGGAACATGTAAAGGTGTGTGATAAAAAACAGTGAGTGTTAGAGTGTTTTAGTGTGTGGGGTAATGTTGTGAAACGAGAATGAAATGTGGGTGTGGTATGTGTGAGTGAAGCATGAACAGTTAATAGGTTTTCCCCCAACAATACACATATCACAAAACTAGAAAGGGAGACCAACCACATAGATGTTCAGAAACTCACAACAAGGGAAAGGAAAGGGATTCAAGACACCAACAAAATATACTGAAACCCATTACCTAGTTCAGAATTCTGAACTACAGTTCCAGTTTTTTCCATTTGAACCCCAATGACAGCAAAAACAACACCAAATGAACCCAATTTCATCACATAGCTAGATTACCTATAGGAGAACACTAACTAGGACTAAAATCAATATTTAAGCAGTAAATAATAGGTTAAATAGGTGTCCAATTTGGATTTTTAAAAACTGGAAACAGAAAAATGATACCTAGTATCATAAATTGGGAAATTGGAAATTAACTAATAAAAAATTATTAAAAATCAAAATAAAGAGTTGGTAAAATAAATATATGATGCATACATGCTAGATGTGGTGTTTGTGTCCAAACAAAAGGACACAAACGTGTCCAAATGAAACAGGACACGAAAAAGTGCACACAGGCACTGTTTCAGTGCACTGTGTCGTGCACACGACACAGCACAAATTAGGCCACGTGCTCGTGCACACGTGTACACCTATACTAGGGCTAGGACTAGGTCTACCTGCACCGTGTCATAGTGTCCACGTGTCCGACTTATACGTGCGTATCAGTGCTCGAAGACACATGCGCACTGCACAGGCAAAATCCCGTGCGTCGAGGATTTCTTCCTCGATACGCCACGTGGGCCAACAAAATTTGACACATAGCGTGTCAGTGGGTGCCCCGAGGGTTCCCCAAAGTCTCGTGTCAAAACTCGTCGTGTCGTGTCCGGCACAACCCCCGCACAGCAGGACATGCAGTCCCGAACGCGCGCGAGCGTGTCCCCGTGTCCAAAATGACACGACACGTGCACGAATTCAACTCAGTGCACAAGAAACGTGTAAGCGACACTGAATAGAAAATTTACATTCAAAAATATTTCGAAAATAATACAAAAAATCTCACTGTGGCATTTCCACAAACACAAAGACATAGGCATTGATACGTCAGTTTGGACACGGAAGGACACGAAAACTTAGGGTTTCCTATTCCTACTGTTAGGTTAGGTCTAGGGCTCCCTAATGATGCAAAATTAATCCCAGGATTCTATGGTGAGAATAAGAAGTTACCTCTATGTATCCAAACCCCCAAAATCTCTAAAAAGAGATGCTCCTCTTGATGGTGAAACTCCTCCAAATTGATTTGAATCTGAGAATAAATTGTAACAACAGCAAGAATACTCAAGTTAAAACCTATTGCAATTTGTTTGGATTAAAAAGGAGGTAAAATGGATTTTCTAGGGATTTCTGAAGTAGGGAAAATACCTCTTTCTAAACTTGCTCCTTCCTAAATAGGCTAGCCCTAATTTCTAAGAGATTATTTATAAGGGGGGAATCCCTAGGAGGGTTAAGTTGGCTGGACAAAATTGTTAGGGTTAGTGTTTGGGCACTTGGCTAATGGGCTTTGGGCTTAGGCATAAATCAATGACTTAAAATCACAAGTCATGACTTGTGGTCAAATCCTTCCATTCAAATCTCAAAATTCCTAATTGGTTTCCCTAACTAGAGTAATGTTAATTTAACTTAACCTAGGATATCATATCTAGTCAAGTCCAACTTAACTAGGGTTAGGTCACAAAGTCAAAGCTAGTCAAAGTCAACCTAGTCAACCCTTATTCAAACAATTCCAAAATAATTTCTAAAAATTTCCAAAAATTCTAATAAATTCTAATAAATTTAAATTACCCCAAAAATGTCAAAAAACTCTCAAACTAGAAATGTGGTAGTGACAAATCTACCCTCCTTAAAAGAATTTTGTCCTCGAAATTGAAAGACGAAATACAACTGATGAGAAGGATAGAAAGTATACCTCACGGTCCAAAAAGATAAGGGTAGCGCTCGCGCATCTCATCCTCCCGCTCCCAGGTAGACTCTCCTGGAGAATGATGCCTCCATGCGACGCGTACCAAGGGTATCACCTGGTTCCTCAGAACCTTCTCCCGTCGATCCAGAATCTCCACTGGCTGCTCTGGATAGCTGAGAGAAGGCCCAACCTCTATCTCTGAATGATCGAGCACATGGCTAGGGTCAGCCACGTACCGTCTCAACTGTGATACATAAAATACGTTGTGGACCCCCACTAGCACAGGCGGCAAATCTAGCATGTATGCAACGTCACCGACTCTTCCGCTGATAACGAAAGGGCCGATGAAGCGCGGGCTAAGCTTCCCGCCTCTACCAAAACGTATCGTACCACGAGTCGGAGATATCCTCAAGAAAACCTGGTCTCCGACCTAATCACAAGTAAGGTCTCAATTAATATAATAAACAAACATGATTAAAATCACAAACAAACAAACCTAAATCTAATCCTACTCTAATCTGTACCTCAAACTCCAAGGGCCTCCGGTGGCTATCGGCCCAGTGCCGATGTCTGTCCTGTGCCACGCAAATTCTGTCCCTGATGAGCTTCACCTTCTCGGCTGCATCAACAACCAACTCTGGCCCCAGTAAAGCTCGCTCACCAACATCATCCCAGGATAAGGGTGTACGGCACCTACGCCCGTACAGGGCCTCGAAAGGTGACATCTCAATGCTGGCCTGGAAACTATTATTGTAGGCAAACTCCACCAAATGAAGATGATCCTCCCAGGAACCTCCAAAGTCTAGGACGCACGTCCGCAGCATATCCTCAAGGGTCTGAATAGTCTGCTCTGACTGTCCGTCCGTCTGGGGGTGGTATGCAGTACTAAACTTGAGCTGAGTGCCCAAGCTGGTCTGTAGACTCCTCCAGAAATGGAAAGTAAAATGGCTATCCCGATCTGAGACGATGTTGACCGGAACTCTGTGAATCCTGACTATCTGCCGCATATACATCTCCGCCAGCCTCTCTGTAGACGTACCCACCTTGAATGGCAAGAAGTGGGCCGAATTGGTCAACCTGTCAACGATGACCCAAATTGCGTCTTTCCCCTCCTGGAGTACGCGGAAATCCTGAAACGAAGTCCATCGTGATATGCTCCCATTTCCACTCGGGAATGGGCAGCGGCTGCAACAATCCACCGGGCCTCTGTCTCTCTGCCTTGACCTGCTGACAGACCAAACACCAAGCCACGAAGCGAGCCACCTCCCGCTTCATTTCTGACCACCAAACATGCTCCCGCAGATCTCGGTACATCTTGTTGGCACCCGGGTGTATAGAGTACTGAGATCTGTGGGCCTCCTGCATAACCTGCTCCCTGAGCTCTCCGCTGGGCACACATAACCTGGAACCGTGCCTCAAGGCACCATCCTCTGCAAGAGAAAACTCGCCCTCCAGCAATCCTGCTCGAACCTGCTCCTGGAGACACCACAGAGCAACGTCCTCAAACTGTGCCGACTTGATCCTCTCTACCAAGTCTGACTAAATCTGTATCCCCCATAACTGCATCTGCACTCCGGGCACGATCACCTCAATCCCAAGGCTCTCCAAGTCGGCAAGCAAATACCGATCCATGGTCAAACACATGGCTGTCGAATACCTACTCAAGGCATCGGCAACCACGTTGGCCTTCCCTGGGTGATACTGAAGTAGGATATCAAAATCCTTCATCAACTCTAGCCATCTGCGCTGTCTCATGTTCAACTCCTTCTGAGTGAACACATACTTTAAGCTTTTGTGATCTGTGAAGATCTCCACACTCTCACCATACAGATAATGCTTCCACAGCTTCAAAGCAAATATCACTGCTGCCAGCTCCAGGTCGTGGGTAGGGTAGTTCTTCTTATGGGGACACAATTGCCTGGAAGCATAGGCAATCACCTTCCCATGCTGCTGTAAGACGCAACCCAGCCCCTTCCCTGAAGCATCACTATAAATAGTGAAACCACCTGATCCTGAGGGCAATATCAGAATCGGAGCTGTCGTCAGCCGCTTCTTCAACTTATCAAAAGCTTCCTGACACTCCTCTGACCAAACAAACTCAGCATCCTTTCGGGTCAACCGAGTCAACGGCTCTGCAACCCGAGAGAAATCCTGCACGAATCTCCGATAATATCCTGCCAATCCTAGGAAACTCCTGATCTCTGCAACTGAAGTCGGTGCTGCCCATGCCTCAACTGCTACAATCTTCTTGGTGTCAACTGAGATACCATCTCCAGTCACGACATGCCCCAAGAAGTCCACCCGATCCAAGAAAAACTCACACTTGGAGAGTTTTCCATAAAGCTGCTCCTTCTTGAGAATCTCCAGTACTATCCTCAAATGCTCCTCGTGCTCCTCCTCAGTCTTGGAATATATCAAGATATCATCAACGAACACCACCACAAACTGATCCAGATACTGGTGGAACACCTTGTTCATAAGGTTCATAAACACTGCTGGTGCATTGGTTAGCCCAAACGGCATAACCAAAAACTCGAACTGCCCGTACCGTATCCTGAAAGCGGTCTTGGAAATATCCTCCCCCTCACCTTCACCTGGTGATATTCCGACCTCAGATCAATCTTGGAAAATACCTGAGCTCCGCTCAACTGGTCAAATAGATCGTCGATCCGCGGCAGTGGATATTTGTTCTTGATCGTGAGGTTGTTGAGTGCCCTATAGTCAATACACATGTATACTGACCCATCCTTCTTCGGCACGAACAACACTGGTGCACCCCATGGAGACGAACTCGAGCGGATGAAGCCCTTGTCCTGTAGCTCATCTACCTGCTTCTTCGGCTCCACCAGCTCGCTGTTGTTCACCCGATAGACATGCTGAGAGATGGGCTCCTCTCCTGGAACCAAGTCTATCGAGAACTCTATGTCTCTATCTGGTGGCAATCCCGGTAACTCCTCTGGGAAAACATCCATATACTCTGCTATCAAGGGGTGTAGAATCGTCTGCTCCTCGACCGAGACTCCACAGAAGACTCTGCTGCTCTGCTCCACCTGACGTCTGGAGTACTCGAACTCTGGCTCCCCCGGCGCTCTGAAGAGAACTCTACCCCCTCTGCAATCAATGCTGGCATGGTGCCTGCTCAACCAATCCATGCCTAGTACTATATCGTAGTTCGGTAATGGCATTACGAGCAGGCTCACCTCCAACTCACGGCCTCCCAAAACTACTCTCTGACCCTTACAAATATCACTCACGAGGATAATGCCATCCCCGGTCGTGATCTTGTAAGTCCTAGGCAACGATTCCGCTACTATACCGTGTCTAATCGCAAAAGATACTGATATGAAGCTATACGAAGCACCGAAATCGAATAATACAAAAGCTGGACTGGAGTCGAGAAGAATCGAACCTGCAATCAGCTCTCCTATCGCCTCTGCATCCTCTGCTGCCATGGCAAAAGCTTGCCCCTGCTGGCCTCCCCTGGCCTGCTGCTAGTGCTGGACGAACCTCTGCTGCTGCGTCTGCAGGGCTGGTCCCCTCTGCTGGCCTGCTGCTGCCCTGGCTCCTCCTCCCTGGGCTGCTCGTCCCCCAGACCTAGCACAATCCCTCAGCTGGTGATCTGCCGCTCCGCATAGAAGGCACCTCCCGAGCCTCTTCCTGCACTCGTTGAAGACATACCCAGGCTTCTTGCAGAAGGTGCAACTGACTGTCTGGTGCCTGGGTGCCTGATGCTGAAACTGCTGCTGGTGAACTGGCCTCTGCTGAATCGGCTGCGGCTGGAACTGCCTCAACTGCTGATGCTGAAAGTGGGGCCTCTTGGCCTGGCCTCCGCTGCTGCTGCCCCCAACTGGGTCTCGCCCCCTCTTGAACCTAAGCTCAAGATCATCCTCTGCTAGCAAGGCTCCTGTCACGATCTCCTCGAACGTAGCATCCCGGTTGCCCTTGGTCAAGGACTTCACCTCCTTGACTAGACCCTTCCGGAACCTCTGGGCCTTCGCCGTCTCACTCAAGCCCTCTACAAACCTGCCGAGGCGGCCAAACTCCCTGGCGTACTCCTCCACTGAAAGGCTCCCCTGGACTAGGCTCTCGAACTGCGACTCCAAGGCTCTGAGTGCTGAATCTGGGAAGAACTTCTTCTTGAAGAAGCCCTTGAACTGCTCCCAAGTCTGCCCCGGTACCCCCACCCTGGGGTCCGACTGATACCAGATGCGAGCAAGATCTCGCATCCAGCTAGCTGCGGCCTCGATCTGAAGGTCTGCTGGAATCCTGGCCAAGCGGAAGATCTTCTCTATATGCTCGATCCACTCATCGGCATATAGGATCCCCTCTGTTCCCAGAAAGTCTTTGGGGCTCATCTTCTGAAATTGCTCGATCCCCGGTATCCTTGGCTGATGGACCAATGGTCGAGCTGCGGCTGTCATGACGGCCAACTCCATGCCTCTGTCCTGTCGAACCTGCTGCCGGTCCATGAACTGCTGGAAATACGCGACCATCTGAGCTGCGTCCACGTATCCAGGAGGCAGCTACTAGAAGGGATCCTCTGGAATGACCGGGTCCTGCCTCCGAGTCGGTGGATGCATACCCCCTGCTGCGACTGCCGAGGTCTCAATACGAGCTGAGGTGGCAGAAGCTGCAGTCCCTGGCCTCGCTGTACTGGATAAGAGGTAGCAGTCCCCTCTATAGCATCCTCATGAATGGCACGCTGCGATCGAGTCTCTACCATCCTGAAGATAGACAAACAA
The DNA here is from genome assembly GCA_029216955.1 of Iris pallida. NCBI lineage: Eukaryota > Viridiplantae > Streptophyta > Magnoliopsida > Asparagales > Iridaceae > Iris > Iris pallida. The sequence continues at coordinate 216,936 of JANAVB010026999.1, read as the reverse complement.
GAGTATCAATTTCTGAGAAAGACGTGAAATAACAAAGACGGACAGTTAAAAATTCAAAGGATCAGCTGACAATATGGATTTAGATGGCAATAAAAGAATTTTTCCTAAAGTGATTGAGTACCTTAAAATTAATGTCCTATGTCCTACTGCAGGCTGTAGTGATACTCTAATTCGAATACCACTACACTTCTAGTCTAGACCTGCATGGGCCACCACTAAAAACGTGTCACGACCCGCACCCTAGAGTGAGGGCACGAGACGTGGGTACGTCCAGCCTACGCCGCAGTGTCGACGGTAGAACGCTGTCCTAGGTCAACATACATGTACAATATAAATCTAAACAGTTTATACTCGCCGAATGGGGGTGACATAGCTGTAATAACTCAATCACAACTAAGAGAGAGATAGCACGATATGAAATAGAACTCAAGAAAATAAATAGATGAAAAGTAGACTAAGATAATCCCAGCAATATCCAGAAGTACATGGTCTCAGATACAGAATGAAAGAATATATACATCTCAGAACTCAGAATAAAGTCTAACTAAAACATGTCTTAAGACTACAAAAAAGAAGATAAGCCTAACTAGTCAAGTCTAGGCAATCGGGGTGATATCCTCAGCTAGAGCTGGGTCCTCCTGAGGGTCCAGCTCGCAGGTGTCATTTAAGGCTGCCCCATAGAAAGTGTCCAGGCAGGCCTCCACCTCGTTCTCTGTAATATTTTTAACAGGTCCAGTCAGGACATGAGCGAGTACAGTACATCTCAACAGTTCATAGCAGGTTAGAAAATATAATCATGCAGTAAAGTAAGATACATGTGCTGAAGAATACAGTATGTAAACAGAGAGAGAGAGAGAGAGAGAGAGAACTGTAATAGAAATATCTACTATAAGTAAGGAACTAACAGTGGCTAGTGAGTCAGAGTACAGGATAACACATGTGAACGGGACAGATTTGTACATGATCTACACTAAAGAGTTGTACATGATCTACACTACTATAGAATTGTTCACATGACTACTAGCACTCCCCCGTTCCCCAATTAATACACAAGGATCTAAGTAGGTTATGTTATTGTACATGATATCACATGGGGCCCTTGAAAGGGTGCACATGATAGTATACATGAAGGCTCTGTGAACATGAGAGTACATGGTTCACAAGAGTGTACATGTATGGTGAAAGCACAGGAGTACATGATGAAAGTGAAACACACATAACATGATGTACCCGATGCTCCCGAGGGGATAACATCGCATGAAGAGATCCGTATAGTACTAATCCGTGATAATGTCGTGATAGCACAAGTAAAGTAATTTAATGCAGGAAATAATTCTAAGCAGGATATGAAATGATCAGAGAATGTACTCGCCTGGTATCTGAGTGTCCAATATGAAAGTACTGTCCGAGGAGTGGTGTCTGGCTCCTAATCAGAACAACACAAGTCACAACAAGTCCAAAATGGTAAAATGAAGTTCTACTATGCATTCTACATGATTCTAGGTCAATCTAGGCCAAAGTCAACTCTTGGTCAACCTTGGTCAACCAAGGAGTCAAACCTAAGTCAACTATGGTCAAACTAGGTCAACCAAGTCTAAATTAGGTCAAACTAGTTATTCTTGGCTAAACAAGTCTATACTAGTCTAAACTAACCTACACTAGCTAGCACAAACCCTTACAAGGCTATGCAAGCCTATACTAGCTATATCACAACATAGCTACTAGCTATAAACTAGAATAAAAGTCTAACATCATTCATCATTACACCTATTGATTTAGATACTTTACATATAGTCTATAGTACAGTACACTAGGAACATCACATATTTGTATATATATTCCTAGGCTCAAAATACTATATATACATTAATGTATATAGCTACACTACAAGATTGACACATATATACATATAATATCTATGCATACATACATTACTTACATATGTAGAGAGAGAGAACATGTGAGTGTGTTGTGTACTAGTAAGAGTGGTGGAACATGTAAAGGTGTGTGATAAAAAACAGTGAGTGTTAGAGTGTTTTAGTGTGTGGGGGTAATGTTGTGAAACATGAATGAAATGTGGGTGTGGTATGTGTGAGTGAAGCATGAACAGTTAATAGGTTTTCCCCCAACAATACACATATCACAAAACTAGAAAGGGAGACCAACCACATAGATGTTCAGAAACTCACAGCAAGGGAAAGGAAAGGGATTCAAGACACCAACAAAAAATACTGAAACCCATTACCTGGTTCAGAATTCTGAACTACAGTTCCAGTTTTTTCCATTTGAACCCCAATGACAGCAAAAACAACACCAAATGAACCCAATTTCATCACATAGCTAGATTACCTATAGGAGAACACTAACTAGGACTAAAATCAATATTTAAGCAGTAAATAATAGGTTAAATAGGTGTCCAATTTGGATTTCTAAAAACTGGAAACAGAAAAATGATACCTAGTATCATAAATTGGAAAATTGGAAATTAACTAATGAAAAATTATTAAAAATCAAAATAACGAGTTGGTAAAATAAATATATGATGCATACATGCTAGATGTGGTGTTTGTGTCCAAACAAAAGGACACAAATGTGTCCAAATAAAATAGGACACGAAACAGTGCACACAGGCACTGTTTCAGTGCACTGTGTCGTGCACGTGTGCACGCGTGTCGTGCACACGACACAGCACGAATTAGGCCACGTGCTCGTGCACACGTGTACACCTATACTAGGGCTAGGACTAGGTCTACCTGCACCGTGTCATAGTGTCCACGTGTCCGACTTATACGTGCGTATCAGTGCTCGAATACACATGCACACTGCACAGGCAAAATCCCGTGCGTCGAGGATTTCTTCCTCGATATGCCACGTGGGCCCACGAAATTTGACACATGGCGTGTCAGTGGGTGCCCCGAGGCTTCCCCAAAGTCTCGTGTCAAAACTCGCCGTGTCGTGTCCGGCACAACACCCGCACAGCAGGGCATGCAGTCCCGAGCGCGCGCGAGCGTGTCCCCGTGTCCAAAACGACACGACACGTGCACGAATTCAACTCAGTGCACAAGAAATGTGTAAGCGACACTGAATAGCAAATTTACATTCGAAAATATTTCGAAAATAATACAAAAAATCCTACTGTGGCATTTCCACAAACATAAAGAGATAGGCATTGATACGTGTCCAGTTTGGACACGGAAGGACACGAAAACTTAGGGTTTCCTATTCCTACTGTTAGGTTAGGTCTAGGGCTCCCTAATGATGCAAAAATCCCAGGATTCTATGGTGAGAATAAGAAGTTACCTCTATGTATCCAAACCCCCAAAAACTTTAAAAAGAGATGCTCCTCTTGATGGTGAAACTCCTCCAAATTGATTTGAATCTGAGAATAAATTGTAACAACAACAAGAATACTCAAATTAAAACCTATTGCAATTTGTTTGGATTAAAAAGGAGGTAAAATAGATTTTCTCGGGATTTTTGAAGTAGGGAAAATACCTCTTTCTAAACTTGCTCCTTCCTAAAGAGGCTAGCCCTAATTTCTAAGAGATTATTTATAAGGGGGAATCCCTAGGAGGGTTAAGTTGGCTGGACAAAATTGTTAGGGTTAGGGTTTGGGCACTTGGCTAATGGGCTTTGGGCTTAGGCATAAATCAATGACTTAAAATCACAAGTCATGACTTGTGGTCAAAATCCTTCCATTCAAATCTCAAAATTCCTAATTGGTTTCCCTAACTAGAGTTTGGTTAATTTAACTTAACCTAGGATATCATATCTAGTCAAGTCCAACTTAACTAGGGTTAGGTCACAAAGTCAAAGCTAGTCAAAGTCAACCTAGTCAACCCTTATTCAAACAATTCTAAAATAATTCCTAAAAATTCCCAAAAATTCTAATAAATTCTAATAAATTTAAATTACCCCAAAAATGTCAAAAATACCCTCAAACTAGAAATATGGTAGTGACAAATCATGACAGTGTGCATACATTAGTTGCAATATGCCAATGTGTGTGTGTATTAGATGTGTACATAGCTATAGCTAATAGGGTACAGGAATTTGTGAAGTGTGTGGATAGGGTGTAGTGAAATGGAAACCTGTAGGGTGTTAGCTAACAGTGAAGGGTGTGTTAAAATTAGATTTTTGTGTGTGATACAGGAATGGCAGTACAATAACTCAGGATGTTTCACTTCTCAGGAATGACAGTTTAGATAGGTGTTCAGTAGGGTGCAGTGTGTAATATAGGAACTCAATAAAACAGTGAATTGCATATGGTGAATGGGTGTCAAAACCCAAGAAATTAGCTCTCAGAAGTTCAAGTACAGACAGTTTGGTTTTTCCAGTTTTAAACAGTTAACAGTTGCACATTCCATCCCAAAACCAATTAGAAAACCCAATTCCCTTGATATCATCCCAACCTAACATGCTCACAAACCTTTCATGCATAACTGAACTAATTATGGTAATTTAAACATTACAAAACAGTTAAAATATACAATTAAATTCAGAAATCGAATTAATAAAACTGTGTATCAGTGAAAGGGGAAAATGCTAATTCGACAGCTAAAGACAAGTTAATATTACAAATTAATGGTTGGTAATCACAAACACACATGTGCACGTGTCTCACAAGTCATCGCGTGTCTAGGTAACAGGACACGGCATGTCAATTAGCCACAAACACACACAGACACTCTGCGTGCACAGACTGCATCGTACACGCGTGCACACGTGTCAAGCACAGGACATAGGCCACGTGGAGACACGTGGCCGTGCACACGTGTACGCCAGGGGTAGGGCTACCCCACTGACACCCGACCCTGTGTCCAAACCAAGTGTCGTGCCGTGTCCAGCCACGTATCAGTGGCTAAAAACACGCGGGTCAGTCTGTGCGTTCGACTAGTGCGGGTCGGATTTAGAGTCCGACACAACGCGACTCGAATCGAGACTTAGGGGTTGACTTGTCAGTCAGTTCCCCCTCCTCGACGTCTAATTTTAGGCTGCCACGTGCCCTGTACACAGAGATCTAGCCATCGGGTAGCAGGACAGTGTCCCGCGGGTCAGTACTGCGTGTTCGTGTCCTCTTGTGGACCCGACATGACTCCAAAATCACAACCCAAGGACACGAATCAACAAAAAAAACCCTAGATCTAGGAATTCAATCAAAAATATTTCCAAAAATAGCAAAAAGAAATGGTTGTGGCATTTCATCGAACACCTAGCATAGGAAATTGATACGTGTCCGATACAAAAACGAAACCTAACGCAAACGACACCAATCCTTCACTACAGCTAGAGGACACCTAGATCTAGGCTACCATGCAATAAAATCATAATTAAAATAGAATTTGAGGGATTTACCTATAGGTTGCAAGGATCAAGAATATCCCCAAATCAAACGGTTCACGTTGCTATCCAAATCCTCCAAATTGCTCTAAAACTGAAATTAATCCTCACAATCAGCAAGTAGAGGTTGATTAGAATCATATGCAAAAGATTTGGGTCAAAAAGATTAAAAATGGAATTACTAGGAATTTAGGAAAGTGGGGATTTACCTTTCCTTCTAAAAACTTGGTTGAGCACAAAAGAGGCAATAACAAGGAAAGGGAACATTAAATAGGAGTGGGAAACCCTAGGTTGGCCGGCCATGGGTGGGCTTAGCTAGGGTTTAGGCTTAAGTCATAGGCCTATGGCTTAATTACATATGTCATGAAATCAAAGTCACAAGTCATAAGTCATTTCACTTAATCTTAATCCTCTTATTTAAAACTAGTTTCTAATGACTAAATAGAGGTTAACTTAAGTTAGACTAGGGTCACACCAATGTCTACCAAGTCACCATAGCTAGGGTTAGCTTCTAGGTCAGTCTATAAAGTCTCAACTAGCTAAAGTCAAAACTAGAAATCACTAATTCAATAAATTAAAATAAATTCAAAATTTTACCAAATGACCAAAATACCCTCAAGCTAAAATGTGGTAGTGACAGAATGCATTTTCGTGAATGTTTTTAATGGTTTTCTTTGCTTGCATTTTTGAACTCGCATTTACATATTGAACTCCTTGAATAACACAGTGTTCTAATCGGTTGCTCGTGCGATTTCAGGTAATCGCTTAGGCGACGACTAGCGCGACCAATAAGTCCCTCGTCTGGAACAAATATCAAGGTGAGTGGCTGACCCTTCTTTTCTCGACCCCCTTCTTAGTTCAATCGATAACATTAAAGCGAATAGAATGATAGATGCAAGGGCACGGACACGTCTAGTTATTTTATAAAAACTATGTTGAACAAAGGATTGGCTCATTGGACAAATTGATGACACGACAAGGTGGGATACGATAAAATGATTATGTTCTCAAAAGAAATGTAGACTATGCCTTAATAACTAAATTGTTCTAAGCACGGTCATAGACAATTTGTCGACAAGGTAAAAGTTTCCTCGAGCGGCAACACGGGGCCGCGGGACCGTTTCGGCCTAGGAGGAAACCGGGTATACCTGTGCTGGATGATAGCACGGGTTAGGTGGGGACTTACATTGAAAGGCCCCCGACTAACAAAGCTATAAGTTCAGGATGACTTGTGATGTCAGTCAACAATCACACATAAATTGCACACGCTATGCTAGCGATAACAATTGACAGGAAAGAACATGGTAAGTCTCACATTGTACGACACTTTCTGTCGTGGGTAAGTTCTAGCATAGTTTACATTATGCTTGTCGTATGCTTGTCTGAAATTTATTACAATGGTTAAAAGATTGACCAACTAATTCATATAAACTCTTCAACCAAATGAGAGCACGGAACTTAATTTGTCACGCACCAGTACAAAGTGTAATGTACTGATCCTCGCTCTTGATACAGGTACCCCGAACCAAGAAGGACGTACCACTTAAGCTCAAGACGGCGCAAGTACATTGAAGTCTCGTCCGTGTGTTGAAGGCTTGTTTTGAATCCTTTTAAAGACTCTACATTCAGTCCAAGAATAAATGGCGTCTCGACTCCCCACGATTCCAGGTCCTTGGGAATGTTTTGTTTGTAAAGGAGGATGTCACGTATGGAACGACTATCTAATCAATGTTTATTTTATAATTGAGTCATGTTATAGTCCGTACGGCAATGATTGTAATGGAGTCTTGTAAATGAAGTTTTATTATCAATGAAAACAAAAGTTTCTTTCATTTCAATGTGTTCAATTTCTCTGTGTACTCTATTTGATGTTGTGTTTCGGATAACCTTATGACTATGCCTTGTGCAATCGCAACTTAGGTTCGCACGGCATCACGCCTGGGAGACGACTATCGATTCTTCGGAATCGGGGTGTGACATAATGGTATCAGAGCACGGCTTTACATCCTTTGGCCTTCCGTCTAGAGTCTCAAACCTTTAACCTCGTGTCGATGAGATAAGTTGTTCCATATAATGAGTCCTTAATAATTTGAAACTGATGTGTGTGTCTGCGCATTGCAGAAGTGACGGAACCCATGGTGGAAACCGCGGCCGAGTAAGAACAAAGTACTTCGAGCGGTTCGAGCAGCTCGCGGGCCGGACCTTCTAACAGTGCCATCGAGAGGATGCTGCGCATGATAGAGGTGCAGCAAAAATAGTTTAAGAACCGACATCAGTAGACGGAGGCACGACATACCCAATTCGAGGCTCACTTCAATGCCCAAGCCAAGATACAGCGAAAGCAGCTTGATACTCTGCAGCAGATCGTCCAGACGATTGTGGCCAACAGAAACTCTGCAAGTATGCCTACTGTTACCGAGCCAATGGGTCAACCCATCGAAGTCGATCGAGAGGAGCCTAAGCATCAACCTGCGATACCAAAAAGATACAACTTTGAAGTGTTAGAATTCAAGAAAGTGTGCCGCACTTCCTTTAGTGGTACCGAAGGCCCTTCTATTGCAATCGACTGGTTGGAAGAGCTGGAAGATCACATTGAGCTCCTCAGCATTGAAGAATCCAAGCAAGTTGCCTGCGCACAATTTCAACTATGTTTGAACGCGCACGACTGGTGAGCCGTGCACAAACAAGCGATCCGACGTGACAACAACTCATCGCCGATCCCTTGGGCCACGTTCCGCAAAGCCTTTGAAGTCGAGTACTTTCTCTCCGCCGTTCGTCAAGAGAAGGAAAATAAATTTATGCAGTTGAGGCAAGGGAACCGGATAGTAGAACAATATGCCGTAGAATTCAACAAATTGTTCAAATTTTCTGGTGCGTTTCTTCCTACAAAGGAGTGTCATGTAAGACCGTTCGAAGTGGGTCTGCGGTGCTCTATTGGTGCTCATGTAGCGGTTCCGGAGTACAAGACCACGGGCGATGCTCTAAATCATGATGTTTGTATTGAGAGCCAGTACCCTCCCGTTGCTGCAGACATTGTGCACAATTCCAACCATAAACGTCCTAGCTATACGGGAGGCAACAATCACGCGTCTAAGCGTCCCAACCATTGCGGCTACCAGGGACATAACCTATCATCTCGTTGTGCCAAGTGCAAATCATTTGGACACAATGCCAACAAGTGCTTTGTCCTCAAAGAAGGATGCTTCTTTTGCGGAGAGATCGGTCACCAAAAGCGAGACTGCATGGCCCGAAGACAATATCTCAATGCTCCGCCCCAACAAAACTGTCAAGAAAATCGAGGACAGGCGCCCCGACCTCCTCAACCCAACAACCAAGACCGACGTACTAATGCTCAAGGGCGCGTCTATGCCATAATACGGGATGAAGCGTTCACCTCGGAGACGGTAGTGACAGGTATATTAAAATTCAATAATGTGCCTACTCGTGTACTATTTGATTCAGGTGCTTTGTATAGTTTTATATCGACGGACTTCGCCATCGAGCACAAATTTCCTATGATATCGTTAGACCTCGACCTTAGCGTAAGTATACCTTCGGGCGTACCACTACTCACGAACTTAGCCTGGGGTGGTGGAATCATCTGTATATGGGGTCAAAAGGTCGGTCTTGACGTGATAGTTCTAGATATGAAAGACTGTGACATCATTCTGGGAATGGATTGGCTCGACCCTTGCAACGCCACTATTGACTGCGCAGGAAAGAAGGTCACCTTCTGCATACCTGGAGTGCCCGAATTCTGCTACTTGTGTGGTGAAGCATCGTCGACGTGTATGGTGATTTCGACAATTTTTGCTTAGATCAGGATGCGAAGGCTACTTGGCATCCGTTCGAGACACGCGACTGGATGGTGCAAATATGGGTCAGGCTGACGTTGTGGCAGAATTTCCTGAAATATTCTCGGATGAGCTACCTGGAATGCCATCGGATCGAGAAATCGAATTCACCATCGATACATTCTCCAACACCCGGTCGATCTCAAAAGCTCCATACAGAATAGCCCCAACATAATTAAAAGAACTCAAAGTACAGCTACAGGAATTACTTGACAGTGGATTCATTCGTCTAAGTGTCTCGTCGTAGGGTGCGCCTGTGCTATTTGTCAAAAATAAGGATGGATCGATGCGGCTCTGTATCGACTATCGGGAATTAAATAAGGCCACCGTCCGGAACAAATACCCACTGCCTTGCATCGACGATTTGTTTGATCAGCTCCAAGGTGCCATGGTGCTTTCGAAGATTGATCTTTAATCAGATTATCATCAACTCAAAGTCAAGCCAGATGACGTACCGAAGTCTGCCTTCCACATTTGTTATGGCCACTACAAGTTCTTGGTGATGCCATTCGGTCTGATGAATGCCCCAGCCATTTTTATGGATCTAATGAATCGAGTGTTTCGTCCGTTTGTTGACAAATTTGTAGTAGCCTTCATTGATGACATCCTCGTCTACTCGAAGGATCGAGCGCAACACGTAGAACACCTGCAGGCGGTACTCTAGACCCTTCAAGATCATCAGTTAGATGCGAAGAGAAGCAAATGCGAGTTCTGGCTGAATAGCATCTCATTTCTTGGGCACATCATCTCCGCCATAGGCATTTCAGTTGATCCGAAGAAAGTCGAGGCTGTTGCTGATTGGAAACAGTCCGCATTTGTTAGTAAAATTCGAAGCTTTCTTGGTTTGACGGGATACTATAGATGTTTTGTGAAGGACTTTGCGAAGATTGTATCACCCTTGACTCGTCTCACCCAAAAGGGAGTCACGTTCTGTGGTCAGATAACTGTGACGCTTTATTCAAGGAGCTAAAATAGCAGCTCGTTTCGGCCCTGATACTCGCTCTTCCTGAAGGGAACGAGGGATTTCAAATCTTCAGTGATGCTTCTGGCCAGGGCTTGGGATGTGTGCTCATGCAACAGGATAAGGTGATATCTTTTGCTTTCAGACAGCTGAAGCTGCACGAGAAGAACTATCCCACACACGACCTAGAACTAGTGGCGATTGTATTTGTGTTGATGTTGTGGCGTCACTATCTTTATGGCATGGCGTGCATGATTTATATGGACCATAAGAGCCTCAAGTATCTCTTCACCCAGAAAGAACTGAATTTGCGACAGAGGCCATGGCTGGAACTGATTAAAGACTACGACTTGTCGATCGACTATACGTCGGGTAAGGAAAATGTTGTAGCCGATACGCTGAGTCGGAAGTACCTAGCTTCACTATCCATCAACATTCGACTGCTGCGTGATTTGGAAGGAATGAGCATTGAACTTCGAATTCGATTTAGAGACGTGGAACTGGCACTACTGTGGCTAGAACCGAGCCTATTGGAGAAAATCAAGTCTGCTAAGAAGGACGATCCATACCTGGAGAAGATGCGAAAGCTGATATCTACGGGAAAGGCGTCCGACTTTGTAAAGGACGAATCGGGAGTATTGCGAGTGAAAGGTCGGCTATGTGTTCCGGAAGACGCAGAACTTAGAAAGGAGATAATATCGGAGGTGCATTATGCGAAATATTCCTTACATCCTGGTAGCACCAAAATGTATAAAGACCTCTGTATTGTCTTTTGATGGTACGACATGATGAGGGATGTGGCACTCTTTCTGTCGTAGCGTATGGCCAGTTAGCAAGTTAAAGCTGAGCACTAACAACTGGACAGGGAGATGCAGAACCTTGCCATTCCAGATTGGAAGTGGGATCATGTCACTATGGACTTTGTTGTTGGCCTGCTAAAGACGCCATGGGGGAACGATGCCGTCTGGGTCATCGTCGATCGATTAACCAAGTCAGCGTACTTTATTGCCGTTAAAGTCATTTGGAGCGTCAACTGCCTTGCTCAGATATATCTTGAAGAAATAGTTTGGCTGTACGGGATCCCAGTATCTATCGTTTCGGATAGGGATAGAAGGTTCGTGTCACACTTCTGGTATAGCCTTCACCCAGCATTGGGGACCAAGTTGAAGTTTAGCTCAGCTTATTATCCTCAGACCGATGGCCAAACAGAACGGGTGAACCAGATTCTCGAAGACATGTTACGACTCTGTGCGATTGACTTGAAGTCAAGCTGGGACGTTCATCTACCGTTGACCGAATTTGTATATAACAACAGCTACCAGTCCAACATCCAATTGGCGTTTTATGAAGCTTTGTACGACCGGAAGTACAGATCGCCCATTTGCTGGAATGAAGTCGAGAAATGATAGATACGTGTCCCAGAGCTGGTGGAGCAGACCGTACAAAAAGTTAAACTAATATGAGAGCGATTGAAGATAGCATAGAGTCGGCAGAAGAGCTATGCCGACACCCACCGACGATCCCTTGAATTCCTGGAGGGCGATCACGTGTTTCTGAAAGTCACATCTATGCGTAGAGTCATGAGATTTGGAGCTAAGGGAAAGTTGAGTCCAAGACTTGTCGGTCCTTTTGAGATATTGAAGCGAGTCGCCCCAGTAGCTTACCAGATTGCATTACCACCAGTATTGTCGAATGTGCACAATGTCTTTCACGTCTTTCAGTTGTGAAAGTACGTGCACGATCCGAGCCATATGGTAGACTTTGGTAAGCTAAATCTGCAGGCAGACTTATTGTATGTTGAAGAGGTCGTGCAAATCGTAGAGCACAAGGATAAACTGCTTCAAAATCATTCCATCCCTCTCATTCGAGTGCTCTAGAAGAACTATGTGGCCGAGGAGTCGACCGGGGAACTGGAGTCGGAGATGAGGAAAAAATTTCCTTCTCTATTTTCCTAGCGGTAGGTTCTTTTCTTAAGTTTTGAGGATGAAACTATTTCTTAGTTGGTTATGGTGTAGTGCCTCGTCCATACATCGTGCCCTGTTCTCCATCCATGGGGTGCACGAGAAAGGAACACTGTCGCTATTGATTCGGTCGGAACCGATAGGTCGGGATAAATCAAATTGATCAAACGGGAACGATTGAATTAAGTTTTTTTTTCTCGTTATGGAAATGCTTCTTCGGAATCAAGTCCCATATTCAGCGGATTGCGCCTCGAGGATAGACTCTGCGGCTGAGTCGGGAGAGAACTCCTATTGCTCTGCTTTTCATGTCGTACTTGCTTCTTTGACTTTGGTTTTCTGAATGCATTTTCGTGAATGTTTTCAATGATTTCCATGGCTTGCATTTTCGAACTCACATTTACATATTGAACTCCTTGAATAATAAGTGTTCTAATCGGTTGCTTGTGCAATTTTAGGTAATCGCTTAGGCGATGACTAGCACGACCAACAAGTCTCTTGCCTCGAACAAAAATCAAGGTGAGTGGCTGACCCTTCTCTTCTTGACCCCCTTCTTAGTTTAATCGATAACATTAATGCGAATGGAATGATAGATGCAAGGGCACAGACACGTCTAGTTATCTTATAAAAACTGTGTTGAACAAATAATTGACTCATTGGACAAATTGATGACACGACAAGGCGGGACACGATGAAATGATTAAGTTCTCAAAAGAAATGTAGACTATGCCTTAATAACTAAATTGTTCTAAGCACGGTCATGGACAACTTGTCGACAAGGTAAAATTTTTCTCGAGCAAAAACCCGGGGCCACGGGACCATTTCGGCTTAGGAGGAAACAGGGTGTAGCTGTGCTGTATGATAGCACATGTTTGGCAGGGACTTGCAACGGGGCTCACTACTAGCATTGAAAGGGCCCCGAGTAACAAAGCTATAACTCCAGGATGGCTTGTGATGTCAGTGACCAATCACACATAAATTGCATACGCTATGCTAGCGATAACAATTGACAGAAAAGAACATGGTAAGTCTCACATTGTACTGCATCCTTTGCCATGGGTAAGTTGTAGCGTAGTTTACATTATGCTTGTCATATGCTTGTCTGAAATTCAGGATGGTTAGAAAGATTCACCAACTAAGTCATATAAACTCTTCAACCAAATGAGACCATGGAACTTAATTTGCCACGCACCCGTATAAAGTGTAATGTACTGATCCTCGCTCTTCACACAGGTACCCCACACCAAAAAGGGCGTGCCACTTAAGCTAAAGGTGATGCAAGTACATTAAAGCCTCGTCCGTGTGTTGAAGGCTTGTTTTGAATCCATTTGAAGACTCTACATTCAGTCCAAGAAGAAATGATGTCTCGACTCCCCACGATTCCAGGTCCTTGGGAATGTTTTATTTGTAAAGGGGCATGTCACGTATGGAACGACTATCTCATTAGTGTTCATTTTATAATCGAGTCATGTTGTAGCCCGTGCGGCAATGATTGTAATGGATTCTTATAAATGAAATTTTATTATCAATGAAAACAAAAGTTTCTTTCATTTCAATGTATTCAATTTCTCTGCGTACTCTACTTGATGTTGTGTTTCAGATAACCTTATGACTATGCCTTGTGCGATCGCAACTTAGGTTCGCACGGCATCATGCCCGGGGGACGACTATCGATTCTTCGGAATCGAGGCGTGACACACTTAGATGACAATAGTAGTTATCTTTCATATTATATTTTCTCTCTAATATTACTTGGCATGTATATTATGTACCTTGCTATATTCCCTGAGGACTTGGTGATCTCTCCAGGTACTTGCTTCTGCAGAATTTTTTTGTTGATCCGTGTGTTGTTGCTGTGTTCTGTAACACCCCGACCCAGAAAATCGCTCGTCTTCGCATCGATTTTACCGAATCATCATCCTCGCTGGGGCGTGATGCCATACGAGTCTGGAATTGTACTCGCACAAGGCAAGATGACAAGTTCTCAAATGGTTATCTTTGATTTGATATTTAGCAGCGGAAAAAATAGTCACAATTGAGTTTCACAGAGTATATAAAACAATTCTTTTTTATTCAATAAGCAGCACAACATTACAATAGCTTTCAATAGTCGAAATAAATCATGCCATATTGGCTTACAACACTCAGGTTCTCTCTTGTCGACAAAGTATTCCACCGTTCAATACATCATGTCTTCTATATCTCGGCTGCATGAATTCTGTTGCAAGTCCGAGCGTCAATGCGGTCACATATCTCAAAATGCTAGGACATTCCATGCCTCAGCACGTTCAAGCGAAGCTCCGCTGCTACCAGACCATTACCTGAACCTGCAAGCAATCTGGTGGAATATCAGTTCTAATCCTCTCGCGTACTGATTAGAGACCCACTTTACTAAACCGACATTAAGCAGATATATTGAATCATGTAGCTTAACTTGTGATCTTTCTTATTTGCCTTAAGATCAGTGTAAACCCCTATCCTAAATTTATACTTTTAGTAAACTTATTTTTCTATTATTAATAACCCAAGATAGAGACTTTTGTAGTTTGTAGAAATTTCAAACAAATATAAATTTAGTTTATTATAAGAAGAGAAGTTGTAAAATTCTTATTGCAGAGGGGCTTAACTGCATTTTTTCAAATTCAAACTTCTAATAGCCTAGATGACCAGAGATAATCGAATAAGGATTCGAATTCCCTCTTATCTCATCCTTCTGTGATTCAAATCTTGAGTACGATCCAAACTCCTACTCAATCCTATTAAATTCCTTGTATAAAAGATGCAAGGGTCGGTCAATCCCTCAATTCCCAAACCCTAGCCGCCTACTTCTTCTCCCTTACGAAGGAAACCTGGGAAGGAAATAGAAAGGGGTTCCAATTCGACCGAGAAACCATCCAACCTGTCATGTATATTAAGAGGTAACCACCTACCATCTAGATACTTGTAAATTTCGGTCATTAGCAAGTTGGGTCTGGGATTGATTTGTATTTGATAAAATTCCTAGAAGAACCTAAATGGGGGTATGACACAAAGGAGCGTCATATACCAGGATACGAAGTTTCTGTATCCCGAGTCCACTGCTTACCTATAATGATCAGTCCATATATATATTAGTTCAGTCGAGCCCCATATCCTATTCCTATTTCTATATGCTTAATCTTTTATGTATGTATCAGTTCACTTCATGATGTATCAGTCCAGTTTGTAAGGAAGGATTAATCTGAGATGAGATCTTAACCTACTGATTTGGTTCTTAGTTGGTATAGGTGAGATGTAAAGTCCTTAATATCGAATGGGACTGAGTACTGCAGGACTGTATCAAGCATTAGACATTGGTGCCAAAGACCTAGGAAAGGAGGGAAGTAGCTGTTACAAAGGAATAGTTAAGGTGATACTCTCATGTATCTGTAGGTGCAAAGCACAGGGTCATGTGTCCAGTTAATATCTGCCTTGTGGGAGTTAGATGTTGTAGGTAGGCATCAGAAATAGAGGTATAAAATAAGGTACCAACATCCCACCCACATGTTTTCCTGATGCAGACACAGGGGATGTAAGGGTACATGGGTACAACTAAGAGTAGGCTAGTCTTATGTGACAGACTTAAGAGAGATTGGGGAATTTTCATATCAGGTTGCAACAATAGGAGCCATGTGTGTTATACACCAATAAGGATACATCCATGTATCTGCATACCTGACCATGTGTCTAGTAATACGTGCAGTAGGTAGTAGGCAACATCCAATCATGACCAGGGCCTGTAACCTTAGGATTTGGTTGACTTATTAGAGTATGTAGGTTCCTGTAACAGCATCCAGGCTATGATGCAACCTCTGAAACCACTGGATACGATTGAGTACTGTGCATATAAGCCAATAGCAATATGCCTGGGCAGGGGTTAGGGACTATAGACAGGAAGTAGATTCTTTATATAAAGACTAAATCTGAGTTTGAGTGTGTGTATGCTACTACTACAGTACTAGGAGGGGATAAACTAGACCTGACACTACCACAGTACCAGGTAGGCATAGCTGGGTCCCTAGGAATATCAAGTGACAGTCCTTAATATCTAAAGGATGTTGATATGCTTATGGAAGCAGCTACCTAAATATAGGGAGGGTGTTTCATAAAGAACATGTTGAACTAGAAAGCCAGTCCTAGGAGCCAGTTGATACAGGCTGAGGAGTGTCCCTCATAGGCACAAGAAATTCCAAGATTTCATAGCAGTGACAAGGGTGGGGGACTGAGTATCAGTAGTATGTAGGTTACTGAGTTACTTGAGTAAACCAGGGTGGAGATGGATAAGGATTGGTATCAGGACAATGTAGGTTACTGTTTTACCTGAGGAAGTTATCTGAGGATCCACCAAGGCTTGAAAGTCGATTTAGTGACTAAGTAAATAGCCAATAGTAAGAGGTAGGTTAGTTGCACTTCATACCCAATAGGTACTGGCATATAGGCCCATGTCTCCCTAGGCCCTGTTTTAGAAACACTCTTGAATCCAGAGGAGGACCAACACACAGATGGTTACCTGGGGGTTTCTCTCCACATTAGCTTAGGATAACTTGAGATAAATTATCACTTGCATACATTAGAAGCCTATCATGGGAGGGTCCTTTGTATCTATTTGGATACCGACAGGAACTTAGATAGGTATGTTGAAGCATGGAAAAGAACATGAAAGTCCATGCGGCTCAAAATAGAAGGAGTCTCATGCGGTTCAAAGAATCTCTCAGAGCTTCACGTGGCTCAAGAATCCCCTAGAGCTTCATAAGGCTAAAAAATCCCCAACATAGCTATACGGCTCGGGTAAAAGCCACGTGGCCTTATGCGGTTTGCCTCTACAGCTGGACATCAAGCAGCGGCTTCATTTAATGCTCTGACGCAACAAGGCAGCTCTGACATAAAGAAGAATTGACAACTCTGACATGATGACTCTGACATAATGGCGTGCTCCTAGGGAAACAAAGAAAATCTCTATAGTTGGCACGATCCACCGAAATTCCAAAGCTCTTCATACGGATCGCTCCAAGGTCTTCCATGCGGCTCTGAACACGTGGCCATCCTTATGCGGTTCAGTTGGAGGCCACCCCCATGCGGCTGCTACTCTCATGTGGCTCAAATTTTGGGAGGCCACTCCCATGCGGCTTTGACACGTGGCCATCCTCATGTGGCTCAGATTCTGGAAGGCCACACCCATGCGGCTCTGACACGTGGCCATCCTTATGCGGTTCAGTTGGAGGCTACTCCATGCGGCTACTACTTCCATGTAGTTCAGATCATGGGGAGCCACCCTCATGCGGCTCAGTTTTTGGAGGTCACACATATGCGGCTGCCACAACTCATGCGGCTCGGATCATGGGGGGCACCATCATGCGGCTCAATTGCCAGACCACACGCATGCGGCTCTGTCAGGACACCCTGTCCATGCAGCTCGCGGTTATGACACGTGGCAGAAGATCAGTTAAGACTTAATCCCCTGCGTTCCTACGGCTTGCAGCATAATGACGGTTAGACATGTGGCACAAGATCGACAAAGATTTACCCACCCGGATTTGTTGCTATCAATAAATCACAACAATCAGATTTATTACAGTCATCATAATTACCCGGATCAATTTCCAACAAATGATACAGATTTGTGGCAATCAACATAAAAGCAAGATCAAGGCAAATCTTAACAAATCCCTAACCGCCTACTGTTTAAGGGGGCAATCATTGCAAACCCTACTTATCACACCCCACTCCTATAAATCGCAAGGTGCCATCCTTGTAAACCCTGGACACATAGAGAGACAGAGGTACGCACAGAGAGAGCAGCGGCGCACAGAAGAATCTCCCCACATATCCCGAGAGCATTTCTTCATTAGAGCCAAGACTACGTCCGATCGTCCAAGGAGTAAGGCAGAGTTGATAGCACTCTCCCGAGCCTCTACCGTCACCTCCAGAATAAAAAATAAACAATTGTACTTAGATTATTGTACATAGGTTTTTATTCCTAGGCTTTTTTTGTACGAGCGAATTTGTATTGTGAGTCTAAGTTCAGTCCTTCCATAAAACTGTTCTGTACTTTTATAATCAATGGCAAATACGATGATAACTCTGCTGGAGACCCACTTCTCCATGACTGAAGAGTTGGTGACACAATCGGACGCAGTCAAACTTGGCTCCACTCAACAGATGCTGGTCGCCCGGTTCGACCAACAAGCGTTTGAAGAAATGCTCTCCGACGGGAGCGCTGGCCTGATCCAGCGGCGAGCCCATACGAAGGTGGCCCGCAGAGAGTGGAGGCCCAAATCATTAGCTCCTCCCCAAGATCTCGAAAGAGTACTCTCTGTTGCCCAAGATGGCGGAGAAGTCTCGCAGGCGACCCCACTTCAGACCATAGAGGACTCTGCTGTCCCCATGTTCGACAGAGGAAAATACTACGATGCTGGACTTGCAGGGGCAAAGAGGAACTCTGTGCGATCCAAGAAGAAGCCGCATAAGGGCGTCAGCCACATGAAGACTCATGCGGTCATATAAGTCAGCCGCATGCAGAAGGCTCATGCGGCCAAAACTTCCAGCCGCATGAAGGAGGCTCATGCGGCCAAAACTTCCAGCTGTATGAAGGAGGTTCATGCAGCCACGACTGCCAGCCGCATACAGACTCCTTATGCGGCCGCCGCTACCAGCCGCTTACAGAAGGTTCATGCAGCCACACATGTCATCCGCATGCAGACAGCCTCTACGGCCACCAATCCCAGCCGTATACCATCTGCTCCATGCGACTCTCAGTCAGTCTTTGACCGCCTCTCATGCGGTCCTGACCTTAGAGGCTGTTTGCCATGAAATATAAAAGAACAGAACAATTATCGGAGGACCGGACTTTTACTTCACGTTACAGACTCGCTTGTACAAAGAAAGACTAGGGACGAAAACCTAGGCACAGCAGTCTAAGTACAATTGTTTATTTTTGATTCTGGGAGGTGACGATAGAGGCTCGGGAAAGCGACGGCCGCTCTGCCTTACTCCTTGGACGATCGGTATGCAGCCTTGGCTCGTAGAAGATCTGCTTGGCGTGGACGAAGAAATGCTCTTCTTGCTCTCCTCATGTGGCTCTCCTGGCTTCTCTCTCTGTGGTTATCGAAAAGGGGGGAACTCTCTCTGTATATCTGTCTCTCTCTTTTTTTTATTCTTTTGTTGCCAGAGTTTTTTATAAAGAAATGATGCTGGCTATTTATAAGAGTGGGGGGGTGATCATTAGGGTTTGCTAATGATCATTTGTTTGGAATGTCGGCGCTCCTTTAATCTATCTGAACCCTTGATCCTGATTACAATGAATCTAAGCCATTAATGCAGATAGCACCAAATCTTGTGAGCAATTAATGTTAACTGCTTTAAATCTTCATGATTGATTATACCAATGTCTGATTGCTCACCACGTGTCCCATTGGCTTGATGATAAATGATATGCCCTGATCTCAGTAATTATGATGATGATGTCAAATATATTTATTAGGATTCGGTTAAATCCTTGATTGATCCGATGCCACGTGTTTTAATTGTGGGTCCTACCAGAGCCGCATGGGATAGGCAAGACTTGAACCGCAGGGAGATAATCTTCATGAGCCGCATGGGACAGTACTTTATTGAGCCGCAGGGGATGAACTCTCAATGAGCCGCATATGCATAATCTCTACGAGCCGCATAAGCTAGCGTTGTAATGAGCCACAGGGACTGGGTTCTCGGTGGGCCGCATATGGCTGATTCCTGCTGGCTATATAGGGTGACTTCTTAGTGAACCGCATGAAGCTGTTCCCCATTAAAGCCGCATGAGACGTGCCACGTGGCAATCTAGGACTTCTGTCAGATCGGGTCAGAGATTTTCTTCTTTTTCCGAAGAGTCTATCATTATGGCAGAACCATTATGACGCTTTATGTCAGAGCCGTCACGGTCGTCGAATCGTGTCAGTGCATTAAATGAGGCCACTACTCAAATGGCCAACTGTAGGGAAGGATCCCAAGGGGGATGTGGCATCGATCGGGCCGCATAAACCGCATACACTCCCGAGCCACATGAGACTGAGAGTCTTCTTTGAATCGCGTAAGGCAGCTCCTGTATGAGCCGCATGGGCTTCTTTCCAGAGCCGCATGGACCATTACTCTGATATTTTCTATGCTTCTACAGCACCCCCTTCAAAGTTTTCAATTTTACAAAATTGAAACACTTTGAATAAGAAGTATGGCCCCGTACATACCGCATAAGTGTCTCAGCCGCATAGACTCATCTGGCCGCATAGGCTCTTTGCCACGTGTCTTGACTACGTGTGCAAATCTTTATTAAATGCTCTTGATTCATTTTGAATTAATGCCGTCTTTTGGGGAGGATCCCAAGGGTCGGTTTTGCTTTGACCGAAGCATTTTTGCCTTTATCTTTTGAAGCGGCGCGTAATCTGAGGCGTAATCCGAGACGTTGTTTGTTTTATGGGTCTCTTTCGCCTATAAATAAGAGACTTATTAGTCTCTTGGGGGTTGCTTTACCTTCTCTCTTTGCTCGAATTCCCTGTTGCCGTCTTTGCTCTTCGTCTTCTTCCTTCAACGATCGACAATGGCTTCCAAGAAGGCTGCTGCGTCGAAGGCCGCGAAGGATAAGGCGGTTGCTTCCACGACGACTACAGCGACGAACGTGGTCACTCCTCTGTCGACTGCTGTGCGTTCTATCCATCCCGACGTTCACCCGCCTATCGCTGGTAAGGGTCGTCTGAAAACCCTAACTGTTGCCATGGCTCTGCTGCATACTTTATGCACAAGCCGTATGTACGGGGCTTATCGATGTGATCGCATAAGCCCTTCACCCCATGGGGCTGCATGAGCTTGTTATACTCGATCTGAGCCGCATGTGTGTTTTCGATTTGGGCCGCATAAGCGTTGCTCACTTTTTGAACCGCATAAACTCGCTTGCTTGCATCCACATCCGCTCGCATGAGTCTGGCTTCATAGGCGTGCTTAACCTGAACCGTATGGGTCTATAAGCTCGTCTGAATTTGAGTTGTATGGACTTAGCTAACTCGAAGCCGCATGAGGCTGTGATGCACCGAATCGCATGGACGTATCTAATGCTGAGCCGCATGAGGCTGTGACGACCCGAGCTGCATAGACTCAGATGATCTTTCCAATGCTTCTATTTTTTGACTATCTTCTAACCTCGTTTCTTTCGTCTTTCTCCAGTGAATCTGCCCATAAATCCTGCTGGGGAGCTTATAGTGGGATCGAATCAATTCGCCCTGGGCGTGCGTCTTGACGACTTAATTAAGCATATGTTGAATCAATTCTCTACTGATGAGCCTTCGGAGAGGTTGAAGGCCATTGAGAATCAGACCCTCCATTACCTCCGTTCCATGATGAATACTGGGAAGCTGGATGGAAAATACCTGAAGCCTTTGTTCCTTTTTGGTGATGCTTTAATCATTAAGAATCCCCGAGTTTTAGAGATTTCCGAGAACTGGGATTTTTCTTTGGATGGGGTGGCAATCCATATTCCTCTCATGGAACGTCATTATCCTTTATCATGGTTCAATATGATGTTGCTGGACAGGAAGATGGTGTGTAACTTAACTCCCACTCAATCAGGGATGTTGATGGGCAACATCCATTATAATTCGAATATGCGGTCAGCGTACGCGGGTAAGGATTCCGTCCTCCGGTACATGATGGGTCTGGCCGCGGGCTCTTTCATGAATGTATACGGTCCCAACTTCACACTTACTCAAGCTGATACTTTCCTGAATCGGCTTGTTCGTAAGAAGTCTTATTCCGTTGGTAGGCTGGCACTGCCGAACTGGATAAACCCCACCTCTATCTGGGCCCAGTTGACTACTTGGGTTTTGCAGACCTACGGAGCATTCTTGCGGGAGGTGGGACTTTACCAGGCCATTCGGGGCACTTGTCTTGGGCTTCCTATCAATAAGCCACTGTTTGTAGCGCTTTTGGAGATGTATAGCCAGCGAACGGGGACGTTCTTTGCACCAGGAGGGGAGTTGGGGCTTGCTCTTCATGAAATGTATACTGTCTCCAAACTTTCTTGGGGGAATGAGCCTTTCGAGGTGTATACCCCGTCGAATGAGGAGTTCGAAGACTTGGACAGACAACTCCCAGGTTCCGTTGTGGTGTATCGGGAGTTGTTGTGCCATCATAGTGCTTGTCATCAAATGGCTATAAAAACGACGGATAGCTCCGAGGGGACCGCTCCCCACACTACATCCTGGATTAATTATCTTTTTAGAGTTGATCCTTCTGGCGAAGTTACTCCTCGAGCCCCTCGAACGCATGGAGAGGTAAGGGATCTGATGTCAAGTGTTAAGAAGTCGCGATCCAAGAGCGACATATTTGGGAGTCAAGCTGACTCTCTTAGCTATTTTTACTACGGGACCATACAGATGTCGGAGAAGGCGCTTCTGGCTGGATTTTTAATGATATGGCTACGGAACTGCGTAGTCTCGGGAGGAGCGGGTTCTATCGAGAGGATTGGTCGTTATTTCATCCTCCCTGCCGTTAAACTAGTATTCGAAGTTAGACTGGCCCTCCTTCCTGCTATGGTGTGCAGCATACACCATGGTCTTCGAACATTCTCGTCCAAGGTTATTACTCGCAAGAAGACTTTGGATTTTGAGCGCGTAGAACTGCCTTTCCACTATTTGATGGGGTGGTTGGCGATGCATTACAGGTCTTTGATGGGACCCGGGATAGCGGAAGATGCTACAGATGAAGACGCTTTCCTTTTCAAATGCCATCGCCGGTCTTGGGAATACAATACTATGCCAGCTTGTCGGAGGGCGCTGGCGAGGGTGGATGGGTGTGACTTTTTTGTGTCTGTTCCTCCCTTTTCTGATGAGGAAGTGAGGAAGGTACATCTTGACGGTACCGGGCCTTCTCATTTTCTATCTCCGGATATGCTTGCTTGGTTGCGCAATTTCCGCCCCGCGCATCTGGTTTATCACAACCGGGATAATGTGTACTTGGAGCCTTACCTACCTAGTAGGTTTTCCCGCCAATTTGGTTATAGCCAGTTGTTCCTTGATTGTCCCAACCCTTGTTTGGGTTTTGAAGGCAGCGTTCTTGACGGCGTCCGAGCGTGGAATTATTATGACGCTTATCATACTCGGGCTAGCTTCTCGGTTCCCGATGCTAAGGCGCCGAGGGAAATTTTGTACGTGGCTGCTTTGTATCATGTTATGGCGAACAAGCCTCCAGTTAACTTCGATCCGAGTACCAGTTTCATCGAGGTACCGGTTTAGAGGAGAAGCCCAAGGGGGCTAAGGCTAGAAAGCAACTGGCACTCCAGATTCCCCTTCCTGAATCAGAACCTTTCGAGTCGGCTGAGGAGGAGGATGATAATGATAGCGAAGGCTCCCTCTCTGGCGGGGGTAAAGAAGTAGCGGATAAATCGCTTCCCCCACCCGATGAACCGATGGAAGATCCATCGCTTACCACACAAGAGGGAGTAGTGAGAGAAGAACAACCTTCAGCTGTGTCTGGTCCCTTGCGTAAACGGGTCAGATACGAGTCTTCTGACAGTAGAGCGACCTTTTCCGTGAAGAGAGCTGCTGTTAGGTCTCGTAGATTACTTATCACCGAGAAGGGTGAAGGTACAGACGCTACTCCGGGGGTAAGACCAAGTCGTAGCCATCTCTTTGTTGTAGTTTTCTTTTCTCTCAGAGATATGACTTAATCACTTTTCTTTGTAGGTGCCCGATAAACCGTCCTCTCCCGAATCGTCTACCACCTCTGAAGTTGCTCCGGCCCTTGCTGCTTTGATTAGCGACTTGTGTGCCACGGTCCTTTCTGCGGGGGCTCTTTCAACGGCGGCTGACAGCTCCCAGTTTGCTGAGGTCTCGACCTGGGGTGACGAAGGTTTCCTTGGGCTCGTCTCCGAGACCGCTGAACTTCAGCAAGGCGACGTCGATCTCGGTGCACCCTCTCCCGAGGATGCAAGGGCGGAGGAGTCTATTATACCTGACTCGGAGGCTGTTGGTGAAGGGGCTGCGGTGGCTGCAGGTGAACCTCGACCTTCACACTCCTCCGCTGGTAAGATAAGCCAGATATTGACAAGTGAGGGGGCTTATTTGTTCTATCAACATATTCTTCGGGTCAAATCGATTCATGGTTGTCTTGGCCCTGCAGGTCCTGACCCTTTACTTCCTACCGTAGATGTTCTTGGGGAAGGCTAGGCCTGCCGTGATATGGGAGAAAGGAGCGTTCCTTCTTCTTTGCCGTCCCATGTCGAGGGGCCTCCTGCCAGCTTCAGACCGACGGGAATGGGGTTGGCGATGATCTCCGCCTCATCCTCCGTAGATTATACGGCTCCGGAGACTGACCTCTCGACCCTGCCGAGTATTCAAATTTTGCAGGCTGCCGAAGAGGAGTTGGCCGCTGTTCAAGCGTCCTTCCGTGCGGAGCTGGTTTCTCTTATGGCAGGAGCGGCAGATTCTGTTGCATCTTCTTTGGTGCTGCCAGCCACACTCCCGTTGACACCGGCCTCCACGGAGACTCTAGACGAGGTGACGCAGGACGTGGTCGACAGCTTCTATCGTCATTTGAAAAGGGGCGTAGATGCTGCCATGGAGCGGGGGACCCCATTTTCTCTATCTCTCCAGTGTGCCCGGGGTCAGATTGCAACCTTGAAGTCCCTTCCTGGCGGGGTAGGATTGGCTGCAATGCTGGAACCTAAGCTGACAGAAGCTGATTAGCTTGTGACCCAACTACTGGCGATACGACAGGCGGGCTTGCCTGCTGCGATCGAGCGGGAGCGGGGCTTCTTTCTTGCTGCTCGGGATAGGATTAAGCTAGCCCGAGATACGGCTGGGCCAGTTTTACGGGGAGACCTTGATAAGTTCTCTGCTTTGTATGACCAGCTGGGTCGTAGGAGTCAGGCTTGCCGTGCTCGGGAAGAGTCTGCTTCTCGTGGAATCGCTGACACAAAGGAGCGTATTCTTGGACTTCAGCGGGAATTAGCCTTCTTAGAGTCAGAGCTGGAGACTGCTCAGGCGGAGCAGGCGTCAATCGTTCGGGAGGCCGAGAAGGTTTTCCGATCTTCTGATAACCTGGAGCGGGCCTTTAAGAAATTTGAGGATAACTGGCAGGCTCACGCTCACCTGGAGGACGAGGTGGTGCTGACCCACGAGGCAGAGCGTCGAGCCTCCCAGAGGTTCGAGCGGTCGGTTGTTTTGCTGACGGACCGTCTCAGGGCGTTATGTGCCCCAGAGCAGTGATCAGCTGTATGTTTTCTTTGCTTTCTCTCTTTTTTTTTGTAGGGGATGTGATCCTAAATGAAGTAGTACGTTGAATTTTGAATAAATGAGCATGTTTCAACTCATCATCTCTTTCTTGTACTTGTGGCGTCTGTGAAATTAGACTTGCTGGGGGATTATTTGTGGACCTGTTATCCTAGGCGTACCTTAGTTTTAGGTACGGATAACAAGTTTGGACAGGATGTCCGGAACAGCCGTGGCGAAGTGGTCATGGATGTTCTCGGTGCTAGAAAAAAAGAATACCGTAGAGCAGCTGGGCTCCCGGGGCATGGTGGGGTGGTGGATTTATGCTAAGAAGCTTAGCAAAGGAATATTTGTGGACCTGTTATCCTTGGCGTACCCTGGTTCGGGATACAGATAATAGAGCGAAAGAAAACCAACATATTTGCTCAGAGGTTATGAGGACATGGCAAGCATGAGGGTTTTACCGTAGAATCTTCCTGCTCAGAGGTAATGAGGACATGGCAGGGGAGGTTTCACGGAAGATATTTGTGGTCAACAGCGGACATTTGTGGACCTATTATCCTTGTCGTACTCCGGTTGTGGGTATAGATAATAGATCGAAAGGAGACCGACATACTTGCTCAGAGGTAATGTGGACATGGCAAGCATGAAGGTTTCTTCAACGGAGCCTTCCCACTCAGAGGTAATGATGACATGGCAGGAGTGGGCTCAATGAAGAGGGGGTACATAGAACGACTCAGAGGTAGGAAAACGTGGAAGTTCTATGTGAGGGGGCGGTTTGTTTTTGGTGGAAGTGAAAACGACTCAGAGGTAATAAGGGCATGGCCGTTTTTTTGGAAATTTGTGGATCGATTACCCTTTTTTGTGCACTGGGAGTGTGGGTAGTGGATCATGAGGGAGGATCTCTTCCAGAAAGAAAGTTCAGAGGTATAATCGTACGTGACTTACTATCTGAAAGAGTGACCGGAATGTGAGTTCAGAGGCACCATCGGGTACATAACTCGGTAATTTACAATGTTGAGAAAGTGGGAGTCCAGCGGCACCAGCGGGTACATGACTCGATAATCTGAAGGGAATGTGGGGGTGAGTTCAGGGGCACCAGCCGGTACATGACTCGATAATCTGAAATGTTATGGGCGTGAGTTCAGTGGTACCAGCCGACACATGACTCGATAATCTGAAATGTTGAGGGTGTGAGTTCAGTGGTACCAGCGGGTACATAACTCAAAGACCTTGTAGCGAATGTCGTTTAGACATAATATTTCTTTAGGAACTTGCCGTTGACGGGCAGCATGAGCAAGTCTCCGTTTTGCTTTGCAAGGCGGTAAGCACCGTTGGAGAATATCGTCTCAATGATAAATGGGCCTTCCCACTTTGGCTGGAATTTGCCGGCGGTCTTGTGAGTCATGACCATTGGCCTCCGGACTGCCAAGACGAGATCGCCTACCTGGAATGTTCTAATTTTGACCTTCTTGTTGAAGGCTCCTGAGATGCGTGCTTGGTACAGCTCGATCCTTTGCTGAGCTAGGAGGCACTTTTCATCTAAGGCCTCTAACTCTTGCAGTCGACGTTGGTAGTTGTCGTCTGTCGTTAATTGATGTGTGAGGGCGACACGTAGTGAGGGGATCTGGGTCTCCAAGGGGAGGACTGCCTCACTCCCGTATACCAGGGAGAATGGTGTATTTCCAGTGGCTGTTCGGACTGTGGTGCGATAAGCCCATAAGCATTCGCCGAGCTTCTCGTTCCAGTCGCGTTTGTTGGAGGAGACAAACTTCTTGAGGAGTTTGATGATTGTTTTGTTGAATGCCTCTGCTAACCCGTTTGCTGCCGGGTTGTATGGTATCGAAGCGACATTCTGAATACGGTGCTTATCGCAAAACCGATAGAATGTGTGGCTTGCAAACTGCGGACCATTGTCATGGATGATCCTTCGGGGAAATCCAAAGAGGTGGATGACGTGATGCTTAAGGAAGCTGATCACGTTTGAAGTCTTAACTTCTGTGAGTGGGACAGCTTCCGCCCATTTGGAGAAGTAATCAGTGATCGCAAGTATGAAGCGATGTCCTCGGGAGGAAGGTGGGGTTATTGGACCAATGATATCCATTCCCCATGCTTCGAATGGCCAGGATGCCACTGTCGGATGCAGAAACTCTGATGGTTGGTGAATGAAGTCTGTGTGGACTTGGCAAGCTTTGCATTTTCTAGCATAGTCTATCGCGTCTGCCACCATCGTGGGCCAGTAGTAGCCCATTCGGCGAAGGCGATCTTGTAGTTTTGGGCCGGGCTGATGGGCCCCACAGACACCGTCATGAGCTTTTCGTACGGCTTCTTTGGCTTCTGCGTTCGACAGGCACCGGAGTAATAATCCGTCATAGGAGTGGCGATACAGCATCTTCGTCTCTGTATCGTAGAAAAATCTGAGAGAACGCCGTCTGACAGAAATGGCTTCCTTTGGGTTCTTTGGGAGGATGTCGTAGACGACGAAGTCGATGAATGGCTGTCTCCAGTCTGGTGCTTCGTCGACCGTCTGGGCGGAATAACTCGCCACGAATTGAACATTGTTCTTGGGGCAGACCAGTTCATGGCCTATCATGTCAACCAAATGATGAGCTTGGTTTGGCACTGCTAAAGAAGCGACAAGGCCTACTAGAGCATCGGCTTCGATATTTTGGAGTCTGGGGACGTGCTCGATGAAGAATCCCTCAAACGATAAGATAATGTTGATCGCAATTTGATGGTAGGGGATCATGTCTTCATGGCGGACCTCGTATGAGCCCCGGATCTGATTGACGATTAGTTGGGAGTCGCCGTACGCTTCAAGGTATTCTACCCCCAGCTCTCTTGCCAGTTGGAGACCAATGACCAGAGCGTTATACTCGGCCACATTGTTAGAGCAGGGTTCTGTGAGGGAGTAGGCGCGGTTGATCACCAGCCCAGTAGGAGAAATCAATACCACTCCGACCCCAACGACGATGTTTCCCTTGGGTCCGGTTCTTGAAGCGCCATCGAAGAACATCCGCCATATGTTGTCGTGGGTGGCTGTATTCGAATCGGCGACCTCATCTGGGATCTCTTCATATATTCTGGATGACTCCGATCCTGGGTGGGCTGCCAAGAAGTCTGCCAGGGCTTGACCCTTGACAGCCTTTTGCGGGACGAAGATCATATGATAGGGGGACAACAATATTGCCTATGTAGCGAGGCGAGAGCTGAGTGCCCCTTGTTTAGTCATAAGGACTCTGAGAGGGTTGACTCGGGAGATCACATGTATGGTTTTCCCTGTGACGTAGTGCCGCGTCTTTTGAATGGCGAACACCAGGGCGAGGCATTCCTTCTCCACAGCGGTGTATCGGTGTTCTGGCCCAATCATCATTAGACTGGGGTAATATATAGCTTGCTCATGGCCTGCATCGTTGTTTTGTGCCAACAAAGCACCAAGGGAGTGTTCCATTGCCCGTACGTAGAGCAGGAATGGTTTTCCAGGAACCGGGGCTACCAAAACTGGAGGATTTGATAAGTATTCTTTGATGCTGTCGAAAGCACGCTGGCATTCCTCGTCCCATACGAATGAGACTCCTTTCTTCATGAGGTACGTGAATGGTCGGCATCGCCCGGAGAGGTTGGAAATGAACCTTCTGATGTAAGCTAGCCTTCCTTGGAGGCCTCTAAGTTCGCGGAGATTTCTCGGGGGAGCCATCTCCATGATCGCCTTTGTTTTCTCGGGATCTACATGGATACCCCTGGTAGTGATGATGAAGCCTAAGAACTTTCCGCTGGATACGCCCATAAAGGACTTCGTGGGGTTCATCTTCAAATTGTGCGTTCGCATTAGATCGAATACCGTCTTTAGATCCTGCAGATGGTCTCCCTTGCTACGACTTTTAACGGCTATATCGTTAATGTAGCACTCCATCGTCTTACGTAAGTGGTCTCTAAAGATGATGCTCATGGCTCTTTGATATATGGCGCCAGCATTCTTTAAGCCGAAAGGCATGACTGTGTAGCAGTACGTGCCGATCGGTGTTCGGAATGATGTATGATTTTCGTCGTCAGGAGACATTTTGATTTGGTTGTACCCCGAGAAGCCATCCATGAATGACATGCGTTCAAAGTTGCAAGTATTGTCGATCATGATGTCTGTGATAGGAAGGGGGAATTCATCTTTGGGGCATGCCTCGTTCAGGTTGCGGAAGTCGATGCAGATTCGAATCTTCCCATTCTTCTTGAGGACGAGTACTATATTGGCAACCCAGTCTGGATGTTGCTCTTCGCGAATGAAGCCACTGGCTATCAGTTTGTTGACCTCGGCTTCGATCGCGTCCATGATGCCCGGACGAAAGCGTCGCTGTTGCTGCTTGACTGGCTTTGTATCCGACCGTATGTTGAGTTTGTGGAGAGTGATGTCAGGATTTAACCCTGGCATGTCTTCATAGCTCCAGGCGAACACATCAATATACTCTCTGACAAGTTCTAACAACGACTCCCGTTCTTCGTCAATTAGGCTTTTACTGATGAAAATCGATTTTGAAGAAGATTTGCTGCCGAGATCCACTTGTATGACCTCATCTTCAGTAGGAGGTTCTCTCAGTTCGAACCGCTTTTCCCATTGTGCGTCTAATTGTTGGGCCCATGGCTCATGCTCGAGGATTTCGGGGATATCTTCGTCTTCCTCGTAAGCGTCGGCGAATGCCATGTTGACTGACATGACTTGTCTGAATACATCTCCGATGCTGGTATCGGAAGTTGGTGACCCGGTTGAATGTGACTGCCAGTCGCATTCTTCGTCTAAACTTTCAGGGGTCGTAGTAGGCGTTACATACCCTAACCCGCATCGAGTTTTGTTATAGTAGTTCTGTAGTTTGCCCGCCGGTGCTGGCGACTTCAAAGGTAATCGTCGCCCAGTGCCGTAGTTTAATCCTGGCGTCGCCTCTAGATCATACCCCTGTTTCTGCATGAGATATTTGGATTGAGGGCTATAGAGATACAAAGGCAGTCTTCCAGCATCCGACCCGAGGTCGACTTCTTCTATGATGAGGGGATGCGGGTTATTCGTCCGGCCGAAGATGATCGGATGGTCTTCTCCCTCGAATATTCGGTAAGCGTCTTCTACTGGAGTAAGCTGGATCACGGTGTACATATTTGTCACTTGTGTGTGTAGGTGAACGCCTATACCGTATTCCATAGCATACATTGTACATAGCTTATTGAGTTCGGTGTAGTTCAAAGATAACCCTTTATTGATGAAGTAAGGTATCTTTTCTAGGGGGATTACATCATCAGCGGAGGAGACATCAGTGTGGGCAGCCACATACTTGGCTAGCTCCGGTTCCTCTTCGGCTACCCCCTGTGTGAACGAAGATTGAGAGGACGACCTGGGAAGCTTGATTGTCAGTGGTTCGGTTGATAGAACAGAGCGTGGAGTTGTTGGCAGACTAGCGACCCCCAGTTTGGCATTTGATGTGGGGCGAGGAGTGGCTGGTTCGCTAGAAGTGTCAGACCTCGTATCGGGGTGACGACCCTTCCTGGGAAGGCATATCGTCATGGGCCTATCCGAGGGGTTGAGCTTCCCTGCTTGTGGTTGGCTGACTCTTGGTAGCCTGATTGTCAGTGGCTCAGTTGTGGGTTTCGGCACTTGGTCGGACCTTGGCAGCCGGATTATCATTTGCTCCTCCTGCGCTGAGAGGCTGATTGCGTCCTTCCGCAGAGTGGCGGTAAGAGGTGCAGACTTGCCCGGCTTACGAGCTTGGAGGTGGATCGTCAAGGGTCCTTCTGATCCCGTGGCTATTTCGGTATGAGTTTGTGCGTCTCCTTCATCAAGGTGCCTCTTCGACTTTTCGTATAAGCAGGATACCGAGTAGTAAGATTCGACCCCTTTGAAGGGATCGATATCAGCAAATTCTGTCTTCACGAAGCCGTATTTGTCGACATATTTGAAGCACTGGTGTAGCGTGGAAGGCACGATCATGTAATTGTGTATCCATGGGCACCCCAAGAGGATGTTGTAAGAAGTGTCTACATCTATGACATAGCAGGTGACTTCGGATTGGAGGTCGCCAATTTGACACTTCAGACGAATTTTCCCAATAGGGTAGCTCCTGCCCGAATTAAAACCGCTGATGGCGGTGCTTGTAGGCGTCAGGCGATGCATTGGAATGCGGAGATGATGTAGCAGACCCTTCGGGATGATGCTTATGGAAGAGCCAGGGTCAATGTGCATCCGATCCACCTTCACATCGCCGATGTATCCCGTGTAGTATAGCGGGCGATCATGTAGGTTGGTTTTGATGAGCATGTCCTGCGGAGTGAAGACGATGTTGGGAATTTCTCCCGTGCAGGCGCTGTCTTGGAGATCTACAGCTGAGTCCTCCCCGATGAGGTTGGATTGAGCCAGATAAGCATCGGCATTTTGGAGTGCTTCGCTCAATGCAATACGAATGTCCTTGGAGAGCCTTAGGAGTTCGTATAGTGACAATTTGGCCGGAGTGTTAGCCAATTGTGCTAAGATGTCAAAGTTATAGGGCCTCTCTAGCCCTTGGGCTGCGTCCTTTCAGAGGGATTTGTCGAAGCGAGTCTCCTTCGGCCTAGGCTTGTCGATCGTTGAAGGCTGAGCCGGTCCCGGAGCATCAGTTGTAGTAGGTTGATGATTTTCAGCTGGGCTGTCAACCACAGGTTGTGATTGCGCTCCGGACCGTGTGACGACGGCTGTAGCTTCCTCGTTGTCTGTTGAGATTGTGTGGCAGGTCCTGATTTTTCTACTCTTCTTTTTGTTGGTGGAAGATAGTGTGGGCCGAGTTACTTCTGACACCAAATCTGGATGGACCCACATGATCTCCCCTCGTGAGGTGGTGAGAGGTACCAGACCAGCAGCCTGATCTCGGGGAGGTGGAAGATTGGTAATTTTTATTGTCGCCAGAGGGACGGGGATCACCCCGTCTTGAGTCTCTGTCGGAGGGAAGTTGCCGAATTATACGGACACCATATTGGCTGCTACGGTTACCTCTTCGAAGTCGATGGCCAGAGCGTTCGAATCGATAAGGCTTTGGATGTACCATTTTAGTTGGTAGCAGTCGTGTGTAGCGTGGTGTACATAACGGTGGTAATGGCAGAACTTTGGGTTCTCCAAATCAGCCGGCCGAGGCTTCCGCCTTGGTGGAGGAAGCTGAATTCTATCTCCTTGTATGAGCATGTCCAAGATAGGCTTGACGTGGCCGTCTTCGAAAGAGTAAGTGATCTGAGGCCATTGTTTGTCTGCTGGTTGTGACTCGGGCTTCTGGGCCGCGTCGGCCACCATAGCCTGCTTGCCTCTGTTGTCCCGATTGTTGGAGGGGCTACCCCCATTGTCGGTGTTGGCGCTGGGACGCTTGCCCTTGTTCTCTCCATCCGAGATATGCAACCCCAGTTGGCGAGCCTTCCTTAATCGTTCCTCGGCACTTGTAGCACTGATGATAAAAGCCTTCCAGTCCTTGAATTGACTTTCGCCCATCCAGAGACTAATTGTTGGGAGCAGTCTCTTTTGGCAAATTTCAATCAAGGAAGAATCCGGATTGCCGGATGGTAACTTCATTGCGGTTTGACAAAATCGCTCAATGTAATTCCTCGTCAGCTCTTTCTCTCCTTGGACGACGTCCATGAGGGTAGACATTGTGATGTCCTGGCCTACCTCGTAGAACCTCTCCAAGAACAAGCGTTTGAAGCCAGCAAAGGAGTGGATGCAATTGTCCGGCAGGTTACGGTACCAGTCGAAGGCGACTCCTTCCAATGCCCCGATGAATAACCGCGTGAGGATAGCGTCATCATGAGGCAGATGGTCGGTAGTGACCTCGAAGTAAGTGATGTACCGACTTGCTGAGGTCTTGCCATCATAGGGGTTGATATTGAACGGCTTATATCTTGGTGGGAATGGAACATCCCTCCATTCAGCAGGATATGGTTGCCGTATTATGAAGTCTTGAGAGTTTTCTCGGGCGTGGAACATGGCTCGGAGCTCTTGAACTTCTCTCCTTACTTCTCGGGTCTCATCTGTCGCAGTAGGAGCCGTTACTTCGGGAGGATTATTGCCCGGGTTCGGTGCCGCTGAATTTGAATCTATGTTGTTTGCGGGACCCGCGCTTGTTTGGCCAGGGGTCACCCCTTGCAGAGTAGGAAGAGCCGCTTTGATCTCGTCTACAGACTTGACCAAGGCGTGCAGTATGGCTTCCAAAGTGTCGATGCGTTGGCGTTCACTGGAACCGCCTTGATTGTTGTCCGTCATGAATACCGTCCTTACGTGAGGAGTGACGGAAGGGACGGTGGAGGGTGTGTCCTATGAGTCATACCCGTGCATCGAGAAATCATCGGGGTAGATGGGAATATTCTCTTCGGGTTCGGACTCGGAAGGAACAGTACCCCCAGCTTCGGAGCTTGCTTCATCTTGAGAGTCTTGGATGTCATCGGGGACGTCGACATCTGTTGTACCTGACGGGAGGGTTGTTTCCCCGGGCTCCTCTCCCTGAAACATCGGATTGTTGTGGATGTTCGGAGGAGTGCTACCCCCAGCTCCCTCGACCCTCAGTGGTGCGGACGATAAAACTCCCATTGCAGCAGATTTTATCTTTGAACGGGTGTGTTGGTATACTCCGGTGGAGGGCAACCGTTTAGCCGCCAATTTCTTAGCTGTAGTGGTTGATATTTTCGGACTGGAGATGCTTGTCTTCTTCCCTCTCCCCTCGGCGGGGACTTTCTGTGTGGAATTGTAGGAGACAACAGGAGGTGCCTCGTCTTCCGAACTCGGATGCTGTAATCTTTGGAGGACGGACGGCCGGTCTTCCGTCACTGCCGTGTTGTTGCAGCAGCAGTTGACGATGATCTGGGTGCAGTGACGTCCATGTGAGGACTCTTTGCACGCCGAGGCCCCTTCTCTTTCCTTGCGTTTATGGAGGATAGCCTCACGCAGGTCAGAGGAACCACTTTGTCCGTTTATCGCTGGGGACTGGACTCGAGCGGTCCTATACAACTTCCCATCAGAGGCCCGCGTGATAATCAGCGGGATGCCCCGATAGTCAGAGGTTGGGGTAGCTGTCTGGGCTTGATGAGCCCGCGCTGCCCTAGACTTCTTCTTCTTAGCATTTGTGGGTGCATAATAAGAAGAGTGCAAGTTGAATACCACAGAGTCTGGCTTATCATCCAGAGAATCATCAAGGTTCGGACCGTGCGAGAGACGGTCGAAAACTGATCGAGAGGAGCATGGAGCGGATGCTATGCGGCTGGGATTGGAAACCGTGCAGGCTGTCTGCATGCGGTTGTCTTCTGCCGTCGGATGAGTTCTTATGCAGCTAGGAGTCACGACCGTGCAGGCTTGCCGCATGCGGTTGGCATCTGTGGCCGTATGGGTTTTCTGCAAACAATTGACTTTGATAGCCGTATGAGTCTCATCCATGCGGTTGGCAACTGTAGCCGCATAAGTTATACGGCTGACAGATGTGGCTGCATAAGTTTTCTTCATGCGGTTGGCGGATGTAGCCGCATGGGCTTTCTCCCTGCTGCTAATACCCTTCTGCGGCTCGGATCGCGCAGAGTTCCTCTTTGCCCCTGCAAGTCCAGCATCATAGTATTTTTTCTGCCGGACTTGGGGACAGCAGAGTTGTCTACAGTCTGAAGTAGGGCCGCAGGAGAGTCCTTCTCGCCGTCTTGAGCAACAGAGGGTATCCCATCGAGGGCTTGAGGAGGAGCAAATGATTTTGGCCTCCACTCTTTGCGAGCCTTCGTGGTACGGGTGCGCTTCTGGACCGGGCCAGCGCTGCCTTCAGAGAGCATCTCTTCGAACGCCTGTTGGTCGAAGCGGACGACCATCTTCTGTTGTGTGGAGCCAAGTTTAGCTGCATCCGATTGCGTCACCAACTCCTCAGCCGTGGAGAAGTTTGTCCCCAGCAGAGTCGCCATCGTGTTTGCCATGAAATATAAAAGAACAGAACAATTATCGGAGGACCGGACTTTTACTTCACGTTACAGACTCGCTTGTACAAAGAAAGCCTAGGGACGAAAACCTAGGTACAACAGTCTAAGTACAATTGTTTATTTTTGATTCTGGGGGGTGACGATAGAGGCTCGGGAAAGCGACGGCCGCTCTGCCTTACTCCTTGGATGATCGGTATGCAGCCTTGGCTCGTAGAAGATCTGCTTGGCGTGGACGAAGAAATGCTCTTCTTGCTCTCCTCGTGTGGCTCTCCTGGCTTCTCTCTCTCTGTGGTTATCGAAAAGGGGGGAACTCTCTCTGTATATCTGTCTCTCTTTTTTTTATTCTTTTGTTGTCGGGGTTTTTTGTAAAGAAATGATGCTGGCTATTTATAAGAGTGGAGGGGTGATCATTAGGGTTTGCTAATGATCATTTGTTTGGAATGTCGGCGCTCCTTCAATCTATCTGAACCTTTGATCCTGATTACAATGAATCTAGGCCATTAATGCAGATAGCACCGAATCTTATGAGCAATTAATGTTAACTGCTTTAAATCTTCATGATTGATTATACCAATGTCCGATTGCTCACCACGTGTCCCATTGGCTTGATGATAAATGATATGCCCTGATCTCAGTAATTATGATGATGATGTCAAATATATTTGTTGGGATTCGGTTAAATCCTT
Source organism: Iris pallida (assembly GCA_029216955.1). Classification (NCBI taxonomy): domain Eukaryota; kingdom Viridiplantae; phylum Streptophyta; class Magnoliopsida; order Asparagales; family Iridaceae; genus Iris; species Iris pallida. The sequence goes on along the minus strand of JANAVB010026999.1, from coordinate 180,954 downwards.
GATTGATCCGATGCCACGTGTTTTAATTGTGGGTCCTGCCAGAGCCGCATGGGATAGGCAAGACTTGAACCGCAGGGAGATAATCTTCATGAGCCGCATGGGACAGTGCTTTATTGAGCCGCAGGGGATGAACTCTCAATGAGCCGCATATGCATAATCTCTACGAGCCGCTGTAAAACCCCTAAATTTCTACTGTATTTTTTTTATTTTTGGTACTGATTTAAAATTTTGTATTATACGTCGCGTAATCGTATTTTACGTCGCGCACGAAATTTTATTTTTTTTCATAATTGCTCGACGAGTGCGAATATGTGCGAGCGTACATAGTATTAGTTTAATTTTTTTTGTATGGTTTCAAGATAATGTATATAATAATTATTTTGTTATCTTCCAAATATTTCAAGTTGCTATTTTATTTATAAAGCCTTTCATTTCTCGAATTTTTTTATAAAATAATATTTATATTTCATACTAGAAAGGCATAATTATGAAAACAGTATTTATTCATACATATATAATTAGCAATTATTTATTAGTTTATTTTTAATGTAATTTTTGAAATTAATATTATTAGTATTTTAGAAAATATAATTTGAAATTATTTTGGCATCTAAATATTGATTTGAATTTATGGAGTTATTTAAATAAGTAAATAATTGTAATTTGATTTATCCCATTTGATTTCAAACTAAAAATCTAATTATATTTAAATTGAATTTGGATTTAGATTGGATTTGGGTTTGAATTTGGATTTAATTTATTTGTAGCTATTATCTAAATATGGTTCAAACAAACCCAAGCCTTATCTTAATGGGAATTCCCACATCCTATATATATAGGCAGGTACTCCTCCATCTACAACCCCATTGTGTACCGTGTCCATGCCTCCCATCCACTAAAATTTTCCCCACTACAAATACAATATATTTTATCTCGTCGGACAATTTCGGACGCACCTCCACGCCACCACCACCGTGTCGGACACACCCGACATGGCCATACCAATCAGACCCTAAACCTAACCCTAGCCCCCGTCCAGCCTAATTCGCCGTCCGCCGAAGTTTCCGACAGGGAAAGTCCCCCTACCACCACCGTCTCCACCCTGTCTCGGCCAGCCCGACCAACCCAATCAACATCACAGCCCTAGCCTTCCCTATTGCCTTCATCATCGCCGCCACCCCTACGGTAAACCGCCACCAAGATCATCCCCACTCTTTCCGACAACTCCCCCGCACCAGGGAACTCACCACCATCAGCAAAACCATCGTAATCATTACCACACCCGCCATCACCGTCGGAACAACCAACTCCTTCGGCGAACAACACCACCGCCACCACCAGAAGTAGGAGAAGTGGAGGGAAGCAAAACCTTACCTTTGCCGACCCGGCCTCGCCGCTTGCGCGCCCTTCCGCGGCGCTGGTAGCCGCCGTGTCCTCCACCACCGCCCTTCGGCTCCAGATCCGACCACACCTTCCTCCGCCTGTGCGTCTCCCGCCGACGCAGCGCTGCTCTGCCTCAACCTGCGAGCGCCGAGCCCCGCCGGAGCCACCAGCTCCTGGCCCCCTCCACGTCACTACCCCCTCCGACAGCCGCCAGGCGCTCGACACCACCGCCGAACTCCGTCTTTCCAACTCCGCCTCCACCCGGTCGGATAAACCCCTTCTTCCCGCCTCTGTGACCACCGCCGGCGAGATTTCTCCACTGCCTCCACCGAGCAACCCCGCGACCGTCTCCTCTCCGCCGTGTCCTTCGCTCCGCCAGTGCGCCGACCGCCGTGTCGCGCCTCCTCCCAGCCGTGCCGCTGGGCGTGCAAAACCCTCCGCCATCGTCCCCTGGGCCGCTGCCACCGCAGCCTCCTCGCGGAGCCCAGAGCCGGAGCTCCGCCCGCACCAGGCGCCCGACTCCTCCGCTCTCTCGCCGGCGAAACCTTGGTAAATTTTTTCTCTCACCTCTTCTCTCTCTCTCTCTCAGTTAGATTTAGGGAAGAGTAAAAGTCTGGATATATATTTATTATATATTATTATCATTTATTATTATTACTATTACTGAGTTACATACTGTTATTATTATTAGTTATTATTATTAATTATTAAGTTATTATTATTATTATTATTAGTATTATTATCAATTATTTTTATTACTGTTTTTATTATTATTATTATTATTATTATTATTATTATTATTATTATTATTATTATTATTATTATTATTATTAATAGTATTATTATCAAAGGTTGTTAGCAGTACAGTATTTTGCTATAGCTTTTATGATATTGTATTTTTATTATCATTAAAATTATTACTTTGAAGATTATATATTATTATTTTACAAGTATACAAGTTATCTATATAATTTCAATTGAGGTTCCTAGTCTAAGACAATTAAATTAGTTTTATCTAGTAAATCATAATTTCCAAAAAAATTACTATACAATAAACATATTAAATATTTCTCTAAAAAAAAAGAAAGTATTTTTGACTAATAAAATATGTTTTAAGTAATTACATAAATTTATTATAAAGGTAGTTTTCAAAAATTAGTACGTGTATACATTCCCACAAATTCTCTCCAACTATCTTAGCTGATCATGACTAATCGTACTTTTACTTCCTTCCCGATTTCGGACCTCTACACGTTGATCATAGATTTGGGACATTCATGGCTTGTCAGAGTATCGCACCCCACCAGGCGTCACCCCAGGCAAGACACCTTGCCTTTACTGTTTAAATTTCCTGCTCAATATCATGCATGTTGTGTTTATTTTTAAGTTGTTTTCTAAATTATATGTAGATGCAAATTACTATATTTATACAATTGGCTTAGAGTTAAGTGACTACCGTCAAATTTAGTGTGTCTTATTGACTTGTCACGATGGTACACGAGTTGTGTGTGAGAGTTGTGAGTATCATATAGTGGTCACTTGCGTGTTGGCTGATCACCCGTACGCATGCGTAGGAATAACTGTCAATAGAGGCATGTTAGAAGACTTGACAGTTATCGATTATAAACTCGTGTTGTGGAAACGACATGTGTTTGTGTGTCATGGTTACGACACACGTATAGTATCATTGGGGGGAGGGGACAGCTACTAGCGTAGGGGCTACTTTTATTTTACACACATTTGGGAGATAGTGTCTCGGATGAGCGCTACGTGTTACCCGGCCGATAGTGTCTCGGATGAGCGCTACTTGTTGGCCACTCTTTATTACATGCTTGAGACAGCCCATGCGTAGAACGTTGTCCTCTAAATTGAAATCCACATAGAATGGTTAGGAACCTTTATACATGCATACTTTTCTATTGAGCTTTATTTATTCAGTTTATTGGCATGATATTATGTGTCTTGTTACGTCCCTCTAAGGACCTGGTTTTTCTCCAGGTGTGTGTCTTCGTGATTTCTTGCAGGTGCTCTAGCTAAGGCCATGACTTGCGCTCTATTCCGTCTTGATGATTACTCTTGGATTCGTCACTTGCTCTCGCTTGCTAATTCTTTTCTTGTATATTTTTCCATATTTAATTTGGTTGGTAGTGGACTTTGTCTCCGCCCAACTATTGTGTACTTGACAAAACTCAAAGTTGCTTTTATATTATTATTTATCTTTGTGGATGAGATTTAGTTGTCTTGGATTACTACATTTACAGCTTATGTATACATACGAGGTCCATGTATTTCGTATGTATACAGCTGGCATGTCTACGTACTTGGTCCTACGTATTTTGGGACTGGGGCATTACATGTTTTTGTGGTGGCCCATACAGGTCAAGTTTGCCGTTTCGGTTACATGACTGTACCGAACGGGCCTGCAATATAGGATTAGAGTCTAGAATCTCATCCACCTGCTTGACATCCTTTCTTGACTTCAAATTTCGAACTCTCGTTCGACCTCCTTGAATTACATCTTGCTTGACTCCTTCTACCGTAAATTTCTTAGTTTCGTGTTTAGTAAGATGACTACACTAGTATATGCCCATAGGTTAAACACATGGCATGATGGATTGCATTGGCAATTAATAGGCATTGAGATTTTATTGAGTTATAAAGGCATTATTTTCCTAGAAATATGATTTTTAAGGATTAGTTATTTCCAAGTTGGGTAGTAGCATATTACGGCTTCCAAGGGATAGTTGAAAATTTTATTTTTACAAGGTGGTATACACAAGAGGATAGATAGATCGAGAAAACAAAATTTTTATGAATTTTGAAATTGTGAAATAGTTATGATTTATTAGGGATATATCTTGAGTTTTATATTATGACACTTGATTTACGGTTAACTTTAAGTTGGATGGTAATATGATAAAGTTTATCTCGAGATTAATTAAAGAGTTTAAATTATGATTTTGTAGATGACTAGAGAGATGAAAGTTTAGAAGTGAGAGAACTTGAGTTTTTTAAATTGCGCGTACGATTTATAAGTTTATTAAATTTTGAAGAAAAAAATGTTTAAATTTTTGGAAGATATCGACTTTGAAGGAAAATTTAAATTTCAAATTTCGTCCTATGATCTATGATTTATAGAGTTATTTAAATTTCAAGTTTAAGGCCTTTTTATGGATATTTAAATTTTAGTAAAAAGTATGTTCATTTTGCGATATACAAGGACTATTTCGAGATTGATTAGAGATTTCAATTAAATTTGACAGTCTAAGATAAATGGTAATGGTGGCGGAGTATCTTCGAGGAACATGAAATTTAGATTAGATTATATTGGTAGAGGACCAAGAAGCAAGGAAGGTCACCCTAGTGAGATAGAAGTATTGTACATTAGATTGCCATGCCACCTATGATTATGATATTGCATATACACAAGTATAGTTAGTCATCGACCAAACCGATGAACATATCTTTTGACTTACTCGACCTTCCCTCAATTCTAGATCTTTTGTCATGACCATCTAATCGTTGAAACTTGAGAAATGATTGGATTGTTCCTTGATCATACACCATCTAAGTGGCTATCATATCCCTAGAAACTGTACTCCTAATTTATTTTACCTTGATTTGTTAGAATCTAAGTTATCTTTATTTCATGCTTTAGCTCGGTCATTTATTTTGTTCGTTGATAATTATCTCATTAACTCCCACTTTCTACTTTAAGTTCTTTGGTGTCCCTATAGTGACTTTGATATTTGGAGCACAACACTAGACTTTTCCTTCCCACAACTCTCATATGTAAGACCTAGACGAGCCCACCTTCATATAGGTATATCACGTGCCACTAAAACACGTCTCCTTGTACTCTAATTTCATATTGCGACTTTAGGGTCAAAATGACTGGACTCAAATCCCTACCGTGAAACCATTATACTTTAAACTATAGATGAGACTCGACCTCGACTAAATTCTTTCCCAAGGAGTGCTTGTGATTCATTTAATTCCTTAAATACTTAACTTGTGGTTTATCTTGAATACTAAATCCATTGTTTCATCACGCTACTAGCTTAACTCTTGCAAGTTAAGTAGGATGCCTCACAGTTTAGTATTTCCATTGTCCTTATGACTTATTGAGGAAATTAGACTGTTTTTTTACTATCTAGCGTACTTATATTTTGACTAGCTCGACTAAAACGCCACAATGTAGTCTAGTTTTGCAAGCTCACCCTTTATCAAGCTTGTTCACGACATATGTTATTGGAAGAGCTCCCACTAACATATTGTCTAATCAGAACCGGTGTATGATGGTCTGATCAACCATAGTGCACTTGGTTCGCCTTTTGTATATTGTTCAATGTGGATGGAGACGTAGTTAACTTGGCCCTAGAGTCTCCCCGCGACTGCCTTGGCAATTCTTTTTGAACTTATTTTGACGCCTTTGAACCACGTATTCGTAATTGATGGTATCGTCAGTTGAACTCCTTAATTACGTTCGCTTTCAACTTTTTAGAATAACGAAGGCGTTGTACTATAACTTCCTCTAGCCATCCGATCGATTACGACCATATCGTATTATTTTCCTATGATCTAGATCGTAAATTTTTACGACATGATTTTGTTATTAATTGTTCATTCATCGATACCCCTTGTGTCTTCTCACCCCCCAACAAATTTTTAATTTCGAGGACAAAATTCTTTTAAGTTGGGTAGGATGTAAAACCCCTAAATTTCTACTATATTTTTTTTATTTTTGGTACTGATTTAAAATTTTGTATTATACGTTGCGTAATCGTATTTTACGTCGCGCACGAAATTTTATTTTTTTTCATAATTGCTCGATGAGTGCGAATATGTGCGAGCGTACATAGTATTAGTTTAAATTTTTTTGTATGGTTTCAAGATAATGTATATAATAATTATTTTGTTATCTTCCAAATATTTCAAGTTGCTATTTTATTTATAAAGCCTTTCATTTCTCGAATTTTTTTTATAAAATAATATTTATATTTCATACTAGAAAGGCATAATTATGAAAACAGTATTTATTCATACATATATAATTAGCAATTATTTATTAGTTTATTTTTAATGTAATTTTCGAAATTAATATTATTAGTATTTTAGAAAATATAATTTGAAATTATTTTGGCATCTAAATATTGATTTGAATTTATGGAGTTATTTAAATAAGTAAATAATTGTAATTTGATTTATCCCATTTGATTTCAAACTAAAAATCTAATTATATTTAAATTGAATTTGGATTTAGATTGGATTTGGGTTTGAATTTGGATTTAATTTATTTGTAGCTATTATCTAAATATGGTTTAAACAAACCCAAGCCTTATCTTAATGGGAATTCTCACATCCTATATATATAGGCAGGTACTCCTCCATCCACAACCCCATTGTGTACCGTGTCCGTGCCTCCCATCCACTAAAATTTTTCCCACTACAAATACAATATATTTTATCTCGTCCGACAATTCCGGACGCACCTCCACGCCACCACCACCGTGTCGGACACACCCGACATGGCCATACCAATCAGACCCTAAACCTAACCCTAGCCCCCGTCCAGCCTAATCCGCCGTCCGTCGAAGTTCCCGACCGGGAAAGTCCCCCTACCACCACCGTTTCCACCCTGTCTCGGCCAGCTCGGCCAACCCAATCAACATCACAGCCCTAGCCTTCCCCATTGCCTTCATCATCGCCGCCACCCCTACGGTAAACCGCCACCAAGATCATCCCCACTCTTTCCGACAACTCCCCCGCACCAGGGAACTCACCACCATCTGCAAAACCATCGTAATCATCACCACACCCGCCATCACCGTCGGAACAACCAACTCCTTCGGCGGACAACACCACCGCCACCACCAGAAGTAGGAGAAGAGGAGGAAAGCAAAACCTCACCTTTGTCGACCCAGCCTCGCCGCTTGCGCGCCCTTTCGCGGCGCTGGTAGCCGCCGTGTCCTCCACCACCGCCCTTCGGCTCCAGATCCGACCACACCTCCCTCCGCCTGTGCGTCTCCCGCCGACGCAGTGCTGCTCTGCCTCAACCCGCGAGCGCCGAGCTCCGCCGGAGCCACCAGCGCCTGGCCCCCTCCGCGTCACTGCCCCCTCCGACAGCCGCCAGGCGCTCGACACCACCGCCGAACTCCGTCTTTCCAACTCCGCCTCCACCCGGTCGGATAAACCCCTTCTTCCCGCCTCTGCGACCACCGCCGGCGAGATTTCTCCGCCGCCTCCACCGAGCAACCTCGCGACCGTCTCCTCTCCGTCGTGTCCTTCGCTCCGCCAGTGCGCCGACCGCCGTGTCGCGCCTCCTCCCAGCCGCGCCGCCGCGCGTGCAAAACCCTCCGCCATCGTCCCCTGGGCCGCTGCCACCGCAGCCTCCTCGCGGAGCCCAGAGCCGGAGCTCCGCCCGCACCAGGCGCCCGACTCCTCCGCTCTCTCGCCGGTGAAACCTTGGTAAATTTTTTCTCTCACCTCTTCTCTCTCTCTCTCTCAGTTAGAATTGGGGAAGAGTAAAAGTCTGGGTATATATTTATTATATATTATTATCATTTATTATTATTACTATTACTGAGTTACATACTGTTATTATTATTAGTTATTATTAATTATTAAGTTATTATTATTATTATTAGTATTATTATCAATTATTTTTATTACTGTTTTTATTATTATTATTATTATTATTATTATTATTAATAGTATTATTATCAAAGGTTGTTAGCAGTACAGTATTTTGCTATAGCTTTTATGATATTGTATTTTTATTATCATTAAAATTATTACTTTGAAGATTATATATTATTATTTTACAAGTATACAAGTTACCTATATAATTTCAATTGAGGTTCCTAGTCTAAGACAATTAAATTAGTTTTATCTAGTAAATCATAATTTCTAAAAAAATTACTATACAATAAACATATTAAATATTTCTCTAAAAAAAAAGAAAGTATTTTTGACTAATAAAATATGTTTTAAGTAATTACATAAATTTATTATAAAGGTAGTTTTCAAAAATTAGTACGTGTATACATTCCCACAAATTCTCTCCAACTATCTTAGCTGATCATGACTAATCGTACTTTTACTTCCTTTCCGATTTCGGACCTCTGCACGTTGATCATAGATTTGGGACATTCATGGCTTGTCAGAGTATCGCACCCCCTCAGGCGTCACCCCAGGCAAGACACCTTGCCTTTACTGTTTAAATTTCCTGCTCAATATCATGCATGTTGTGTTTATTTTTAAGTTGTTTTCTAAATTATATGTAGATGCAAATTACTATATTTATACAATTGGCTTAGAGTTAAGTGACTACCGTCAAATTTAGTGTGTCTCATTGACTTGTCACGATGGTACACGAGTTGTGTATGAGAGTTGTGAGTATCATATAGTGGTCACTTGCGTGTTGGCTGATCACCCGTGCGCATGCGTAGGAATAACTGTCAATAGAGGCATGTTAGAAGACTTGACAGTTATCTATTATAAACTCGTGTTGTGGAAACGACATGTGTTTGTGTGTCCTGGTTACGACACACGTATAGTATCTTTGGGGGGAGGGGAGAGCTACTAGCGTAGGGGCTACTTTTATTTTACACACATTTGGGAGATAGTGTCTCGGATGAGCGCTACGTGTTACCCGGCCGATAGTGTCTCGGATGAGCGCTACTTGTTGGCCACTCTTTATTACATGCTTGAGACAGCCCCTGCGTAGAACGTTGTCCTCTAAATTGAAATCCACATAGAATGGTTAGGAACCTTTATACATGCATACTTTTCTATTGAGCTTTATTTATTCAGTTTATTGGCATGATATTATGTGTCTTGTTACGTCCCTCTGAGGACCTGGTTTTTCTCCAGGTGTGTGTCTTCGTGATTTCTTGCAGGTGCTCTAGCTAAGGCCATGACTTGCGCTCTATTCCGTCGTGATGATTACTCTTGGATTCGTTACTTGCTCTCGCTTGCTAATTCTTTTCTTGTATATTTTTCCATATTTAATTTGGTTGGTAGTGGACTTTGTCTCCGCCCAACTATTGTGTACTTGACAAAACTCAAAGTTGCTTTTATATTATTATTTATCTTTGTGGATGAGATTTAGTTGTCTTGGATTACTACATTTACAGCTTATGTATACATACGAGGTCCATGTATTTCGTATGTATACAGCTGGCTTGTCTACGTACTTGGTCCTACGTATTTTGGGACTGGGGCGTTACAGCCGCATAAGCTAGCGTTGTATTGAGCCGCAGGATCTGGGTTCTCGGTGGGCCGCATATGGCTGATTCCTGCTGGCCATATAGGGTGACTTCTTAGTGAGCCGCATGAAGCTGTTCCCCATTAAAGCCGTATGAGACGTGCCACGTAGCAATCTAGGACTTCTGTCGGATCGGGTCAGAGATTTTCTTCTTTTCCCGAAGAGTCTGTCATTATGGCAGAACCATTATGACGCTTTATGTCAGAGCCGTCACGGTCGTCGAGTCGTGTCAGTGCATTAAATGAGGCTACTACTCAAATGGCCAGCTGTAGGGAAGGATCCCAAGGGGGGATGTGGCGTCGATCGGGCCGCATAAACCGCATACACTCCCGAGCCGCATGAGACTGAGAGTCTTCTTTGAATCGCGTAAGACAGCTCCTGTATGAGCCGCATGGGCTTCTTCCTAGAGCCGCATGGACCATTACTCTGATATTTTCCATGCTTCTACAGAGGCTCTCAGGAGGCTGTGCCAAACTCTGTGATGCACCACTTGGACTCTTCCTACTATGCACTCTCGGGTGCTAGAGAGAAGAGGTCTAGGACAGCGCGAGCTCGTCGAGCTCAGTCAACTGTCCCAACTTCTGATTATCAGGGCGTCCCGCTGACTATTACGCGGGCCCCTGATGGAAAGTTATATAAAATTATCCGTATCCAGCCTCCGGCGGCCAACAAACGGGATAGTTATCAAGAATCTCCCAACAATGATCAAAGGCAAATACTCGTACTACCCCCACATCAGGGAGCAGGCAGGATGCCAACACACTCATGTGCTCAGGACTCCCGGGCCCACAAAATGAGTGACTTGTGCAACGTGATTCTTCACAAACGTAAGGAAAGAGACGAAAACTTGGTGTGCAGAGAGTCCTTTCATGGACATTACTGCACTCAAGTCATTATCAACTGCTGCTGCAGCAAGGCGGCCACACAAGAGGAACGACGATCCATCTTCCAACGACTGCAACACCCAAGATCAGAAGATGAGGCAATTCTCGTCGCCTCCTGCAATTCTGCTCAGAAGATCCCTGGCAGCGGGAGAGAGAAGAAACAAACGTCTCCAGCCCGAAAATCTCAACCAAGAAACTCTCTTGTAAGCAGTTTTCCACAACCGTTACGGGAGGAGTTTTCCAAGGTACTCACTCAAAGACGAAATCTGCCACACTTGGCGATTCGTCGTCCACATCTCTAGGAGGCACTGGAGCTGGAGGTAGCACTCCTCCAAATATCCACAACAATCCGGTGTTCCAAGAAGATAATCCCGGGGAAACGATTCCCCTAACAGATGACGTAGGTTCCGACATCCCCGAGGACGTCCACAACTCTCAAGATGAGGCAAGCTCTGAAGCTGGGACTACCACTCCTTCTGAGTCCGAACCAGAGGAGAACATTCCCACATACCCTGACGACTTCTCTGTACAAGGGTATGACTCAGAGGGCACGTCCTCCACCATTCCTTCCATCTCTCCTCATGTGAGGACGTTGTTCATGACGGATAGCAACCAAGACGGTCCCAGTGATCGCCAACGCATCGACACTCTGGAGGCCATACTGCATACCCTGGTCAAATTCGTAGATGAGATCAAAGCGGCCCATCCAACTCTGCCAGGAAGAATACCTAGCCAAATAAACTTGGGTCCCACGGTCAATACGGGCTCAAACTCAGCTGCACCGAACCCTGATGATAATCCTCCTAAAATATTAGCTCCCACCATTGCAGACGAGGCCAGGGAGGCAAGACGAGAGGTCCAGGAGTTCCGGGCCATGTTCCACGCTCGAGAAACCTGCCAAGACCTCAGAATACGACAACAGTATCCTGCTGCATGGAGATATGTTCCCTTTCCACCAAGATATGAACCATTCAACATCAATCCGTATGATAGGAAGACATCTGCAAGCAGGTACATCACCTACTTCGAAGTCACAATCGACCATCTGCCTCATGATGATGCCATCCTTACGCGGTTGTTTATTGGAGCATTGGAAGGGGTCGCCTTCGACTGGTACCGCAACTTGCCGGACAACTACATCTAATCCTTCACCGGCTTCAAACGTATGTTCCTAGAGAGGTTCTACGAAGTAGGACAAGACGTGACGATGTCCACCCTCATGGACGTTATTCAGGGAGAAAAGGAGCTGACAAGGAACTAGATTGAGCGGTTTCGCCAAACCGCGATAAAATTGCCCTCTGGTAATCCAGATTCATCCTTGATTGAAATCTGCCAAAAGAGGCTGCTTCCCACAATCAGCCTCTGGATGGGTGAAATTCAGTTTAAGGATTGGAAGACGTTCATCATCAGTGCCACTAGCGCAGAAGACAAGTTGAAGAAAGCTCGCTAATTGGGACTGCACGTCTCGGAGGGAGAGGATAAGGGTAAACATCTTAATGCCAACAACAACAACGACGGTAATTCCTCCAACAACCGAGATAACAAGGGCAAACAGGCTATGGTGGCCGACACAGCTCCGAAGTCCAAACCGAAGCCGGCAGAAAAGCAGTGGCCTCAGATGACCTACTCCTTCGAGGACGGCCATGTCAAGCCCATCTTCGAAATGCTCATACAAGGAGGTCGAATTCAGCTCCCTTCTCCAAAGCGTGAACCCCGTCCTGCAGAGATGGAGAGCCCCAAGTACTGCCATTACCATCGCTATGTTCACCATACTACACAAGACTGCTACCAACTGAAGCGATACATCCAATATCTCATCGATTCTAAGGCCCTGGCCATTGATTTTGAAGAGGTGACCGTGACAGCCAACATGGTGTTCATACAATTCTGCAGCTTTTCACCGACAAAGACTAAGATGGAGTAGTACCCATCCTCAGAGCAAAGATGGAGGTCGCTAACCTTCCACCTCCCCGAGACCAGGCTGCTGGTCTAGTATCCCTCACAACATCATGAGGAGAGGTCATGTGGGTCCATCCGGACTTGGTACCTAAAATGACCCAGTCCGCACCACCCTCCACCAGCAAGAAGAAGAGTAGGAAAAATCAAATCATGCCGCACAATCTCGACGGAGGTCAAGGAAGCTACGGCTGTTGTTACCCGATCCGGCGCACAAATCCAACCTCCATCGGGTAATTCGGCCGAAGATCATCAGCCGACAGCTGCTGATGCTCCAGGACCTTCTCAGCCTTCGACGACCGACAAGCCTAGGCCGAAGGAGACTCGCTTCGACAAACCGCTCCGAAGGGAGATGCCTCATGGGCTGGAGAGGCCCTACAACTTTGACATCTTGGCACAATTGGCCAACACACCGGCCAAGTTGTCATTATACAAGCTCCTGAGGCTCTCCAAAGATGTTCGCATCGCACTGAGCGAGGAACTCCAGAATGCCGACGCATATCTGGCTCAGTCCAATCTCACTGGGGAGAGCTCACCTCCAGATCTCCAGGACAGCGCTTGCACAGGCGTAATGCCCAACATTGTCTTCACTCCGCAGGATATACTTATCAAGACCAACCTGCACGATCGCCCTCTGTATTATACTGGGTACATTGGCGATATCAAGGTGGATCGGATGTATATTGACCCCGGTTCTTCCATAAGCATCATCCCGAAGAGCCTGCTACACCATCTGCGCATCCTAATGCATCGCCTGACGCCGACAAGCACTTCCATTAGCAGTTTCAATGCAGGCAGAAGCTATCCGATTGGAAAGATTCGTCTGAAATGCCAAATCGGCGACCTTCAGTCAGAAGTGACCTGCTACGTCATAGATACGGATACTTTCTACAATATTCTCCTGGGACGTCCTTAGATATACGATTATATGATCATTTCTTCCACACTGCTCCAATGCTTCAAGTACGTCGATAAGCATGGCTTTGTGAGGACATAATTTGCTAACATTGATCCCTTTAAAGGGGTCGAATCCTACTACTCCGACTCATGCTTGTACGAGAAGTCGAAAAGGCACCTTGTCGAAGAAGATACTCAAGCTCCAACTGAGGCGACAACTGGATCGGAAGAACCTCTAACGATCCACCTCCAAGCCCGTAAACCTGGCAGAACTGCACCACTTACAGCCACTCTGCGTAAGAATGCAATCAGCCTCTCTGCACAATAGGGACAGATGATAATCCGACTGCCAAGGTCTGGCCAAGTGTCAAGACCCACGACAGAGACACTGACAGTCAGGCTGATGCGAGCGCACAATTTGAAGATGAACCCTACAAAATCCTTGTACTAAGAAAGATCATCTGGCGCGAAGGCCATGGTGTATGCTTGTACTAAGGAAGATCATCTGCATGATCTGAAGACAATGTTGGACCTGATGCGAGCGCACAATTTGAAGATGAACCCCACAAAATCCTTCTTGGGCGTATCCAGCGGAAAGTTCTTGGGTTTCATCATTACTTCCCAGGGTATCCACATAGTCCCAGAAAAAACGAAGGCAATCATAGAGATGGGTCTCCCAAGAAATCTTCGTGAACTCCGAGGCCTTCAAGGGAGACTAGCTTACATCAGGAGGTTCATCTCTAACCTCTCCGGGCGATGTCAACCATTCACCCACCTCATGAAGAAGGGCATTTCATTCATATGGGATGAGGAATGCCAGCGCGTCTTCGACAGCATCAAAGAGTATCTGTTGAACGCTCCAGTCCTGGTGGCCCCGATTGCTGGAAGGCCATTCCTGCTCTATGTGCAAGCGATGGAACATTCTCTCGGTGCTCTGCTAGCACAAAACAACGATGCAGGCCATGAGCAAGCTATATACTACCTCAGTCGAAAGATGATGGGGCCAGAGTACAGATACACTGCCATAGAAAAGGAGTGCCTTGCTCTAGTGTTCGCCATTCAGAAGACGCGATACTACGTCACGGGATAAACCATCCATGTCATATCAAGAGTCAACCCCCTCAGGGTCCTCATGACTAAGCCAGGTGCACTCAGCTCTCGCCTCACTACCTGGGCGATATTACTGTCTCCCTACCACATGATCTTCGTCCACAGAAGGCTGTTAAAGGTCAAGCTCTGGCAGACTTTTTAGCAGCTCATCCAGGTTTGAAAACAACCAGAATATACGAAGAGATACCAGACGAGGTCCCCAATTCAAATGCGGTCTCCCATAATGCCATATGGCGAATGTTCTTCGACGGCGCTTCGTGAATTGGGCCGAAGGGCAACATCGTCGCTGGAGTCGGAGTGGTGCTGATTTCTCCCTCCGTGCTGGTGATCAATCGGGCTTACTCCCTCACGGAGCCCTATTCAAACAATGTGGCCGAGTACAACGCTTTGGTCATTGGCCTCCGACTTGCAAAGGAGTTGGGGGTAGAGTATCTTGAAGCATACGACAATTCACAGTTAATCGTCAATCAGATCCGGGGTGCATACGAAGTTCGTCATGAAGATATGATCCCTTATCACCAAATAGCGATCGACATCATCTCGTCCTTGGAATGATTCTTCATAGAATTTGTTCCCAGACTCCAGAATATTAAAGCCGATGCCATAGCAGGCCTGGCCGCTTCCCTAGCAGTACCATATCAGGCTCATCATCTGGTTGACATAATAGGCCGTTAATTGGTCTGCCCCAAGAATAATGTTCAATGTGTTGATAGTTACTCCGCTCTGACGGTCGACGAAGCACCAGACTGGAGACAACCATACATAGATTTTGTAGTCTACGACATTCTGCCAGAGAATCCAAAGGAAGCCACTTCTATCAGAAGACGTTCCCTCAGATTCTTTTATGTTACAGAGACGAAAATGATGTATCGACGATCATACGATGTATTACTACTTCGATGTCTGTCAAACACAGATGCCAAAGAAGCTGTACGTGAGGCACATGACGGCGTCTGCGGGGCCCATCAGCCTGGCCCAAAATTGAAAGACCGCCTTCGCCGAATGGGCTATTACTGGCCCACGATGGTTGCAGATGTAATAGACTATGCACGAAAGTGCAAAGCCTGTCAAGTCCATGCAGATTTCATCTATCAACCATCCGAGTTTCTACATCCGACGGTGGCATCCTGGCCCTTCGAAGCATGAGGAATGGACATCATTGGTCCGATCACTCTGCCTTCGTCCAGAGGACACTGCTTTATACTCGCAATCACAGATTACTTCTCCAAATGGACGGAAGCTGTTCCGCTGGCAGAAGTGAAGACTTCAAACGTGATCAGCTTCCTCAAGCATCACGTCATTTATCGTTTTGGACTTCCCCGAAGGATCATCCACGACAACGGTTCGCAGTTCGCAAGCCACACGTTCTATCGGTTCTATGACAAACACCGGATCCAGAATGTTGCTTCAACGCCGTACAATCCGACAGCAAATGGGTTGGCAGAAGCGTTCAATAAAACTATAATCAAGCTGCTCAAGAAGTTCGTGTCCTCAAACAAACGTGACTAGAATGAAAAGCTCGGCGAATGCTTATGGGCGTACCGTACTACAGTACGGACGGCCATCGGGAATACACCATTCTCTCTGGTGTATGGGAGTGAGGCAGTTCTCCCACTGGAGACTCAAATCCCCTTGCTCCGTGTCGCCCTCACCTATTGACTGACGACGGATGATAATCACCACCGCCGGTTACAAGAGCTGGAAGCCCTAGATGAGAAGCGCCTGTTAGCTCAATAACGAATCGAGCTGTATCAAGCCCGAATCTCCGGAGCCTTCAACAAGAAAGTTAAAATCAGAACATTCCAAGTGGGTGATCTCGTTCTGCCAGTTCGGAGGCCGATAGTTATGACTCACAAAACCGTCGACAAATTCCAGCCAAAGTGGGAAGGCCCATTTGTGATCGAGGCTGTATTCTCCAATGGTGCTTACCGCCTTGCAAAACAAAACGAAGACTTGCTCATGTTGCCCATCAACGACAAGTTCCGAAAGAAATATTATGTCCGAAATGACATCCTCCAAATCTTCCAGATTGTTGAGTTATGTACCCGCAAGTACCGCTGAACTTATACTTTGGTCACTCCAGATGAATCTATATCGCATCTTTTGGGTAGTAAGTCATATATGATCCAATACCCGTACTTTCAGTACATAAAAAGGGTAACAGATCCACAAATTTCCTGAAACAACCACGTCGATGTTACCTCTGAGTTGTTTCCCTTATATCAAAAACAAACCACCCCTCACGTAGAACTTCCATGTCCTTATTACCTCTGAGTTGTTCTATGTACCCTTCATGGAGCCCACTCCTGCCATATCCGTATTACCTCTGAGTAGGAAGGCTCCATCGAAAATACCCTCATATTTACCACGTCCTAATTACCTCTGAGTAAGTATGTTGGTTTTCCTCTCGACTTATTATCCGTACCCAAGATCGGAGTACGCCAAGGATAATAGGCCCACAAATGTCCTCTGTTGACCACAAATGTCCTCTGTTGACCACAAATGATGTACTAAGTACATGCCCCTCATTTCTTATCATGTCCCGGGAGCCCAGCTGCTCCATGGCATTCTTTTTCCCGATACCAGGAACGTCCGTGGCCACCTTACTGTGAAATTGTTCTAAGTATCCCCATCAAACTTGTTATCCGTACCAAAAACCAAGGTATACCAAGGTAACAAGTCCACAAACAGTCCCCCAGTGAGGCAAATACCATAACACCACAAACGCAATACGTAATACAAATAAAAGGTAAAATAAAACATACTCTTTTATTTGAAAGTCAAAAGTACTACATGTTCTGGGACCACGTCCCTCTCAAAAAAGGAAAAGAACATAAACAAAAGAAGGAAAAGGCCGACTATGGTTCGGCGATACATAATTCCATGAGACAGTCCCTCAGCAAGACAGTCGACCGCTCAAACTTCTGCTTGGCCCGGCGCTCGGCTTCCTGAGTCAGCCGCTCTGCATCCTCCAGATGCGCATGAGCCCTCCAGCCATCTTCAAGCTTCTTCAGAGCACGCTCCAGGCTAGCAGAAGCTCGGGTGACCTTTTCGGCCTCCTGAACGATCAGCTCTTTATCCGCACGGGAAGCTTCGAGCTCAGATTCCAAGAAAGCCAGCTTCCTCTGGAGCTCGAAGATCTGCTCCCTTGTATCAATTATTCCACGGAAGGCGTCCGCTTTCCGAGCCATGCAATCCTCGCTCCTGCGGCTCAGCTGGTCATACTGGAGAGATAGGTCGCCGAGGTCCTTCATTATAACCGGCTTAGACTTATCTCGTGTAGCCTTTACCTTCTCCAGGGCAGTGGTGAAGAAGTCACGCTCTTGATCTATGGCCGCAGACAGATCAGCTTGCCGCGGCACTTGAAACTGGGCCACGAGCTGATCAGCCTCTAGCAATTTGGGTTCCAGAAGCGCAACTATCTCTGCCCCACCAGGAAGGGTTTTAAGAATTTTAATTTGGCCACGAGCGCATTGTAGGGCCAAGGCAAAGGGGGTCCCCCGCTCCACAGCAGCTTCGACCCCTCTCTTCAGGTGGCGGTAGAAACTGTCAACTACATCCTGTGACGCCTCATCCAGAACTTTCGTAGAGGACGGCGTCAAAGGAAGGGTAGCTGGCAATGTCGAAGGAGACGCACCAGAAATTGCCACCCCTGCCTCCAGAGAAACAAATTTCGAGCAAAAAGATGCTTGGATAGCAGCTAACTCCTCCTCCGTGGCCCGAAGAACCTGGATACTCGGCAAGACAGAAAGGTCGACCCCCGAAGCCACATGAGCAGAGGAAGACGCAGGGACCATTGCTCCTTGCCCTGGCTGTGCCGCCATCTGACCTCCCGAACTCGATCTAGCGAAAGGCCCTTTAATATAAGTCGAAAGGGGAGGGGACACACTCCCTTCTACCAGATCCCCGCTGGCAGAGCCTACCCTGACAATATCCGCCATTGGCAGTGAAGAGGCAGGACCTGTATGTCCACAGCAACCATCAATCAGCCTAACCCGAAGGATGTGATGATAGAGCAAATAAGCCTCCTCACTAGTCAAGATTTGGCTTATCTTACCAGGCGAGGGTTGTGGAGACTGAGGTTCGCTCACAGCCGCCGCCGTCCCCTCACCAGCGACCTCCAAGCCAAATTCAGCTGGTTCCTCTGCCCCAGCTGCCCCGGAAGGAGATACGACTGGATCAGCGTCACCCTGCTAAAATTTAGCCGTCTCGGGGACAGGTTAAGCGGAACCCCCGTCGCCCTGGGTCGAGACCTCAGCAACGTGAGATCCCTCTACCGCCGCCGAGAGAACCTCGGCAAAAATAATCTCGGCACACATGTCACTAATCAAAGTGGTCAGGGCCGGATTGACTTCAGAAACAGCGGCCAGTTCTCGAGAGTCCGAATCTTCTGACGCCTACAGAAAAGAAAAAAATGATTAGATCATAGTTCAGGAAGAGAAAAAAACTAAAGAAGGAGATGGTCACAATTCAATTCACCTCCTAAACGGTATCATTACCTTCGCCTCTCTCCTTAATGAGCAGTCCGCGACGTCTTACCACAGCCCGCTTCACGGAGAAGGTTATGCCGCCAATAGACTTACGCCTGCCTCGCTTGTATGAAAGGTCGGGTGCGATAGGCGGTTGATCTGCCACCACCTCATCTGGCACAATGGGCGGTTGATCTGCTACCACCTCATCTGGCACAACAGGCGACTGATCCGCCACCACCTCTTCCGCAAGAATGAGGGAGTTATCGGCATCGTGCTCGTCATCCTCTTCGTCCGTATTGGTGGACTCCGAGTCAGGCACAGGAACCGTATTCGCCCTCTTCTTCCTTGTTTTAGACCCCTTGGGCTTCTCTGCCAAGCCAGTACCCACAATGAAGCTGGTACTCAGGTCAAAATTAACGGGAGGCTTGCTCGCCGTAACATGGTATAGGGCTGCCATATACAGAATCTCCCCTGGCACCTCAGTCTTAGGAACCAAAAAGCTGGTTCGGGTATAAACCGCATCATACTAATGCCATGCCCTGATACCGTCAAGGACGCTACCTTCAAAGCCCAGGCAAGAGCTGGGACTATCAAAGAATAGCTGGCTATACCCGAACTGACGGGAAAACCTGCTGGGCAAGGAGGGCTCCAGGTAGACATTGTTGCGGTTACGGTATACTAGGTACGCTGGACGGATATTACACAACTAAAGGAGCATCTTCTAAGGCAAGAGGTGAGGAGGTCCGGTACCATCAATATGTACGCCCCTCACTTCTTCAGCGGTAAAACAAGGAACAGGCACAAAAAAGTTGTATCCGTCCACTCTCGCCAGCGCCCTCCGACAGGCTGGCATAGTGTTGCACTCCCAGGACTGATGGTGATATTGGAAAATAAAAGCATCATCAGCCGTAATGCCGTCTTCTGCTCCAGGCCTCATCAAAGACCGACAGTGCATCAATAGCCACCCCATTAGATAATGGTATGGCAGCTCTATGCACTCAAAATCCATCGCCGTGTCACGGGCGATGACCTTGGATGAAAAGGCACGAAGGCCGTGGTGTATGCTGCAAACCATGGCCGAAAGAAGGGCCAGTCTGACCCCAAAGACCAGCTTTACGGAAGGGAGGATAAAGTGGCGGCTGATCCTCTCAATGGAACCCGCCCCTCCTGAGACCACGTAGTTCCATAGCCACACCATCAGGAATCCTGCCAAGAGTGCCTTTTCTGATAGTCGCTGAGTACTATGATAAAAATAACTAAAGGAGTCAGTTCGACTCTCAAATGTGTCGCCCGTGGCCCTCGATCTCTTGGCAGTCGACGCTAGTTCTTGTACCTCCACCTGGGTTTGAGGATCTCGGGAGGAAACCTGGCCTGAGGCGCCTAGTGTAAAAAGGTATGAGGTCCAGGACGTGGTGTAAGGAATGCTCCCTTCCGAGCTACCATACTTCTTGATGGACGTCTGGTGACAGGTACTGTGGTGACATATCAATTCCCGATATACGGCAACAAAACCCGGGAACTGCCGATCCAAATCCTCGAGTTCTTCGCTCGTAGGGGTGTACACTTCAAAGACTTTTTCCCTCCAGGGCAGCTTGGAAATGACATGCACCTCGTGGAGAGCGAGCCCCAGCTCCCCTCCAGGCATGAAGAAGGTTCCTGTCCGCCGGTTGTACATCTTCAGAAGAGCCATGAACAACGGCTTATTTATGGGTAGACCATGATAAGTGCCCCTAATGGCGTGATAGAGGCCGATCTCACGCAGGGGAGTCTCATACTTCTGCAGAATCTACGTTGTCAAGTTGGCCCACGTAGATATGGGGTTTATCGAGTTCAGTAGCGCCAACCGGCCAACGGGATAGGACCCCTTCTGAGCAAGCTGGTTCAAGAAGGTGTCAGCTTGAGAGAACGTGAAATTGGGACCCGATACGTTTATGAAGGTACCCGGAGCCGGCCCCATCACGTACCAACTGACCGGTTCCCTTCCCGTATACGCTGACCCTAAATTCCTGTTATAATGGATGTTACCCACAATCATCCCCGACCTGCTTGGAGTGAAGGAGTCCACTATCTTTCTGTCCAACGGTAACATGTTGAACCATGATAGAGGAAAATGACGCTCCATTGGAGGGATATGGATCGCCATCCCGTCAAGAGTGAAGTTCCAACTCTCAGATATATCCAGCACTCGGGGGTTCTTCACAGTCAGAACATCCCCAAAGAGGAACGCCGGCTTCAGGTATTTTCCCTCCAATTGTCCCGAGTTCTTCATAGCACAGAGAAAGTAGAAGGGCTGGTTCCTGATAGCATTCAGCCTCTCCATAGGCTCGTCTGTGGGGAGCTGATTTGCCACATATTGGACTAAGTGGTCGAATCGCATACCCACAGCAGATTGGGCCGAACCCACCAGGGGTTCTCCCGCTGGATTGACTGGCAGATTCATTGGAGAAAGACAAAAGAAACATGTTAAAAGATGGCTAAACAAAACCACTTAGTGTTTTTAGGCTTATGCGGCCCAGTCCATATGAGCTTATACGGCTCTGATTTGGTGGGGGTCTCATGCGGCCCATTTTTAGATGAGCTTATACGGCTTTACACGAGACTATGCGACTCTGTTTAGCGCGAGCTTATGCGGTTTTGTTTAAAAGAGATCATGCGGCTCTGTTTGAACATGAGCTTATGTAGCACTAATTAGCATAAGCTTATGTGGCTCTGTTTAGCGTGAGTTTATGCAGTTCTGATTTGATGGGGTCTCATGCGGCCCAGTTCAGATGAGCTTATGCGGTTCTGCTTAGTGGGGCATTATGCGGCCCAGTCCAGATGAGCTTATGCGGTGTTGCTTAGCGAGTCCTTATGCGGCTCAGTTCAGAGGGACTTATGCGGCTCTGTTCGACGTGTCCTTATGCGGTTCAGCTTGCAAAGTGATTATGCGGCCACTAGACGACTCTCATGCGGCTCGGACATGGGGTGTACCCCCATGCAGCTCGTACATGGGATGTACATGCGGTACATATAATTTGAACAGACGAAGAAGGCCCGCGCATAAAATATACGACATAGCCATGATGGTTAGGTTCTGAGTTCATGCAATTTCTCCTAAAATCCTTACCAGCAATGACGGAGTGAACGTCGGGATGAACTTTAGGCGCCGCAGTCGACGTAGAAGCCACTCCCTTACCCTTCGCCACAGCCTTGGAAGTCTTGGGGGCCATCGAATGATCGTAGAAGAAGAAGAAGACGGCAGCCTAGGGCAAGAGAGGTTCGAATAAAAGAAGAAAGTAAAGAGTTTCTCTAAAAAGTTACTCTTATTTATAGGCGGACAGTGGGGCTCATAGTCCGATGGACGCTTCGATCCGTGTGCCGCCTAAAGAACAAAATTGATGCTTCGGTCATCGAGGAAAATCTGAGTATTTAAAACTGACCCTTAGGATCATGCCCCAAAAGGCGACTTCAAATCAGAAACAAATTAAGACAAAATCAAGGGTCATTAAATGAGACGCATACGTGGCAGAGAGGACAACATGCGGCCAGAACAGTCTATACGGCTAAGAAGTCAATGCGGCCAGGCAGTCCATGCGGCCAGGCAGTCCATGCGGCTAGGAAGTCCATGCGGCTAGGACGTCCATGCGGCCAGAACATCTTATACGGCCAGAAGAGCTTATGTGGACATAGCCATACTTCTTATTCAAAGTATTTCAATTTTTCAAATTGAAAACTTTAAAGGGGGTCTTGTAAAAGCATGTAAAGAAACAGAAAAGTCCATGCGGCTCAAAACAGAGGGAGTCTCATACGGTTCAAAGAATCTCTCAGAGCTTCATGCAGCTCAAGAATCCCCTAGAGCTTCATACGGCTAAAAAATCCCCAACATAGCCATGCGGCTCGGGTAAAAGCCACGTGGCTATATGCGGTTCGCCTCTACAGCTGGCCATCAAGCAGCGGCCTCATTTAATGCTCTGACGCAACAATGCAGCTCTGACATAAAGGAGAATTGACAGCTCTGACATAAAGCTGCAATGATGACTCTGACATAATGGCGTGCTCCTAGGGAAATAATGAAAATCTCTATAGCTGGCACGATCCACCAAAATTCTAAAGTTCATCATGCGGATCGCTCCAAGGTCTTCCAGGCGGCTCTGAACACGTGGCCATCCTTATGCGGTTCAGTTGGAGGCCACCCCCATGCGGCTGCTACTCTCATGCGGCTCAGATTCTGGAAGCCCACAACTATGCGGCTTTGATATGTGGCCATCCTCATACGGCTCAGATTTTGGGAAGCTACACCCATGCGGCTCTGACACGTGGCCATCCTTATGCGGTTCAGTTGGAGGCCACCCCATGCGGCTACTACTTCCATGCAGTTCAGATCATGGAGAGCCACCCTCATGCGGCTCGGATCATGGGGGCACCATCATGCGGATCAATTGCTAGACCACACGCATGCGGCTCTGTCAGGACACCCTATCCATACGGATCGCGGTTAAGACACGTGGCAGAAGATCAGTTATGACTTAATCCCTCGCGTTCCTACGGCTTGCAGCATAATGACGGTTAGACACGTGGCACAAGATCAACCAAGATTTACCCACCCGGATTTGTTGCTATCAACAAATCACAACAATCAGATTTATTGCAATCATCATAATTACCCGGATCAATTTCTAACAAATAATACAGATTTGTGGCAATCAACATAAAAGCAAGATCAAGACAAATCTTAACAAATCCCTAACCGTCCACTGTTTAAGGGGGCAATCATTGCAAACCCTACTTATCATACCCCACTCCTATAAACAGTAAGGCGCCATTCCCTTGCAAACCCTGGATACATAGAGAGATAGAGGCATGCACAGAGAGAGCGGCGACACACAGAAGAATATCTCCACATATCCCGAGAGCATTTCTTCCTCAGAGCCAAGGCTACGTCCGATCGTCTAAGGAGTAAGGCAGAGTTTGTCACGACCCGCACCCTAGAATAAGGGCACGTGACGTGGGTACGTCCAGCCTACGCCGCAGTGTCGGCGGTAGAACGTTGTCCTAGGTCACAACATCTAACAATTGAAGGTATAGCAGTTATACTCCCCGAATGGGGGTGACATAACAGAATATAAAACTCAATCACAGCTAAGGTAGAACAGGTAAGATAGATAGATAATGAAGATAAATATCCAGAACAGAGAAACACAGGGATACAATCCAGAACTCTAAGTGACTAAAATAAATACATCTCAGAATATCCCTGAATCTAAATACAGTAATCCCAAAATAGTAAGACAATCCTAAACTAATGAAAGTAACACCAACTGCTAGCAGGTCCAAGTCACTAGTGATGTCTAATGCTGCACCAAGAGGGATAGACACCAGAGCCTCATCATTCACTGTAAAATTTTCAACAGGTCAAGTCAGGACGGGAACGAGCACATATCTCTCAAAACAGTTCATAGCAGGTTAGGAGTATAAATCATACAATAGAGTAAAATACAGGAAGGGCTGAAAAGGAAGTACGAGTAAACATGAGATATTTTGTAACTGAAAGTAAATACATGATAGTAGAGACTGTAAGTGGCTACGTGATTTAGAGCATGATGGTTATGTAAACGGCTTGGGGGCACATGAATACAAATAAGGAGGCACATTTATACAGCTACTGGGGATAGTGTTCACATAACCAATTCTACTCACCCCGCCCCAACCAGTACACAAGGATCCATTCAAGTTACGTTATAAGCACATGAATACAACTAAGATACGTGAACTCATGTAATGAGTAGTACATGAGGCACGTGAAAGCACATGAGAACATGTAAAAACATGAACTAGTACGAGTACAAGGAGTACCTGATGCACATGATAAAGTACATGAACATGAAATACCCGATGCACCCGTAAAGGGATAACATCTCAGGAAGGGATCCATATAGTACTAATCCGTGAAGATACGTGTCAGCATCATGTAGAATAATCTAGAGCAAGAATATAATCCAGGTAAGTATGAAAAGATCAGAGAATGTACTCGCCTGCTAACTGAAAGTCCGAGATGAAAATACTGTCCGAGGAGTGGTGTCTGGCTCCTATTAGAACAGCACAAGTCACAACGAGTCCAGAATGGTAAATAATATGCACTACAATGTGTTCTACATGAATCTAGGTCAAATCTAGACCAAAGTCAACTCTTGGTCAACTCTGGTCAACCCTAGAAGTCAAACTAGGTCAACCAAGTCAAACCTAAGTCAAACTAGTCTACACTAGGTTAACAAGTCTAATCTAAGTTTAATAAGACTAAACAAGTCTAAACTAGACTCACTAGCTAAACAAACACAACCATAAGCCAATAGACTATACCACATTCAGTTCCATATCCAAAATAATACACAAGTACAATATGACTATAAACTCTAATGTAGGAAATCACACATTAACTAGTTAGATAGGCTAATAGAATAATCACATGTTGGTGTGCTATACAAAACAACTTATATGGTAATTCATATAATATACACATAACATATAGCTACTTATTTGTATACCACCCATACATTATATATAAAATACATAATGGTACACACATATTATATATAGGATACCTATATATATATATATATATATCTCAATACAACTATATAGATACATATGAATAGAGAAAAGGGGAAACACATGTACTCAAAAGTGTGTGGGTGTCACAAGTTTGTGTGACAGGGAACAAAAGGATGTCAGGAGTCCAAATATGTGTTTATGTGTGATGGAGTATATAGGCTAATAATGTGAGTGGGTGGGTAATGTCATAGAGGGTGTGTGTGTCATTAGGTGACATGTTCCTGTGTAGTGTCATGTGTACATGAGAGAACAATGACAGAAATAATGAAACATGTGTGTGTATAATATTAGAGACCTGTGTGTAGGTTCTCATCCATGTGTGTGTGTAGGACTTAGGCTATAGGCTTGTGTTCTCAGATTTGGTTAAGGAAATTTCAGTTAACAATGGTGTACAGATATTGAACATGTGAAGGGTGCCTGTGCTCATGAGGTTCCTGAAAACAGTAGAAAACATATGTGCTCATGTGTGCATGACAGGGTATGATAAAGTAAGGAGAGAGTGTATAGTGTTCAATAAACTGAAAAAAAGACAGTGATTAATCCCAGGTTTCTTAGTTTACAGTGGCAACATATATTAAAACCATCCTCAGTTTTTACCCTATCAGTAATAGCAGTCAAGAAAACAGAGAGCAATCAAATTCAGGGATGAATAATGTCATTCCCAGGTGATGAAACTGGGAACAAGTCCATCACAGGTTTGTCCATGGACTGAGATTTAAATCTCAAGTCCCATTCTCAGGTTTTAATCATGAATGTAAGGGAATTAAATACCAGGTCTTAAACCTGTGAATCCCAGATTTCAGTTTGAATACATACATAGGTTTAACAAAGCATGAACTCAGATATTAACTTAACAGTGAAACATCAGTTAAAGGGAAGAAAGGAAAACTGGGAAGTAATCAATTAAGTAATGAACTATCATTCTCTATTTTTAAAATACCATACAAACTTACCTAATTCAGATTCCTGAACACCCTCCCTATATCATAACAGGTTTAACAAAACATTTAACAATCTCAGGTTTACTAAATAACAGTTAACAAGGTGTGTGTGGCAAAACAGTGAGAACAATGAGTGAGAGAGAGAGAGTGATAGAGTAAGAGTGTGTGTGTGTCAAGAGAATCATGGCAGTGGTGTGAGGGGTGTGTGTACTAAGAGAACAATGACAGAAATTAAACATGTGTGTACTGTTCAACAAATGGAAGAAAACAGGGACAAATTGCCAGGTATCAAACAAGGAAACTAGATTTGAATTAACATCAGAATTCCTGAACACACCCACTCTCCATAACAGTTAACAAACTCATCTCAGGTTTGATTGAACTAAAACTCAGATTTTTAAACATTAACAGTAAAGAAAAGGAATAAATGAACTAGTTCAAAGAACATCTCAGGTTTTGCTTAAAACAGTGAAGGGAATCAACAACCATTTCCCAGGTTTTACACAGCAGTGAAAGGGAAGTTTAACTCCCAGGTTTGAAAACTGGAAACACAACTAAAGCCCACACTCATCAATTAGCAGGTTTACATAATCTCATAGCACACCAAAACTCAAAATCGAATGTGAAAGCCTAGCTAACATTGGATGTAATTCTCAGGAAATGCATATAGTTAAATGAAGAATATTAAATCACAGGTTTAAATGGAGGGAATCAGTTCACATTAAACAGGAAAATCAGCTTTAAAGGAATGACAGTGAACACATTGAAGAATCAACCCAACTATCCAATTTCTATATACACAAACCCAAGCCAAAATTCGAATGCCCAAGCTAAGCTAACATATATTATGACATGTAGGTTCAAATTAACTTGAGAAAACATAACAGGAAAGGGGTGTTAAATTGTTTGGAAACAGGAAGAACCTAGTGTCAGTGTTGGTATCAGAACACACACTGTCTACACAACAAATCGAACCAAACACCATACAAACTCAAACAAATTAATTAGCACAGTGTACAGAGATTTAACTACTCATTTAGGATCTAAATATTCATTAAAACATAATTTAGAAACATTAAAATCGATTAATAATCAGAACACAACACACAGCCCACGCACGCACACAGCTATTCCCTGTGCACACCCAAGAACGTGTCCGACACGACACGAGGACTCGTGAAACTTGACGAGCCTCGTGTCAGCCATTGCCCCTAACCTCTAGCCAAGTTTCTCGTGTCGGCGTCGCGTGTCCAGCGCGCAGTAGCCCCCGAGTAGCAGGGGAGCTACAGTGCCGTGCATGCACGCCCGC
This sequence comes from Iris pallida, assembly GCA_029216955.1. Taxonomy (NCBI): domain Eukaryota; kingdom Viridiplantae; phylum Streptophyta; class Magnoliopsida; order Asparagales; family Iridaceae; genus Iris; species Iris pallida. Next base: position 153,145 of record JANAVB010026999.1, on the reverse strand, counting down.
ACACGCGTGTCCCGTGTTCCCCACGACACGACACGACTCACAAATCAACACAGGACACTGGGAAACCCTAGACGACACTTAGATCTAACTTTCCATTCAAATAGAATAGAAAAACTCGATCAAACAGTCCTTTGGGACATTTCGTCGAGCACCTAATACACAGCTCAGATACGTATCCAATACGGACACGAAACGAGACCAAAACTTAGGGTTAGTCTTCCCTACAGTTGGGTGAGGGCTAGGGGACCCTAAAAATGATTTTTACAGGATTTTAGGAGCATTAATAGAGATTATACCTATAGTTGTCCAAAGCTCCAAAAAGCTCCAAAGAAGAGGATCCTTCAAAACACCAAAAACTCCCCAAATTGTTTGCTCCCTGTCAAAACTCAATCCCAACAGCAAGAGCACAATATTTAGAGCCTATAGGAATTTGTTTGAAGGAAAAAGGACTTAATTTGGATTTACTATGAATTTATGAAGATGGAACTTATCCCTTTCTAAAAACTTGATGAACCCTAAGAGAGAGGCTAGCCCTAATCCCTAGGAGAGTATTTATAGAAGGGGGGGCTGTCATGTGGCTGGCCATATGGTTTAGATCTAGGGTTTTGGCTAGTTTGTTGAGTCCTAATTAGTTTAAGTCATGATTTGACTTGTGACTTCACAAGCCATTCTTAGACTAAACAAATTCCTAATTTCACCAAATTAATCCCAATGAGTTCATCCTCATGAACTTAAGTCAACCTAGGTTCTCAAATCCTAATCTCTTAGTCAAGACCTAGGTTAGCCACTAGGTTAGTCTACAAGGTCAACTTAAGTCAAAGTCTCTAAAACACCAAAACAATTATTCTAAAAATCACTCAAAAATCACAATAATTATAAATAATAATAATAATTCAATTTAAATTCTAAAATTTTGAAAATGACCAAAATACCCTCATTTGGAAAACTGGGTGTTACAATCCTACCCACCTTAGAAAAATTTCGTCCTCGAAATTAAGATGATCGCACCCATTCTAGGTCAAACCCCCACAATCAAAATCTCAGAACCTATTTAATCATTCAGTTGGAAAATGTAACCTATGGGGTCATGGCATGTAGTATCAGTTTGGGGTCTCATCTAGTTACACCAACATACTACAGTACTAGGCAATCACAAGATATCAAAACATACAACAATATGGTAGGGTGCATAAATTTTCAAAGACTGGCTAAGCTATAGGTCAAGGACTCACCTCCAACTAGGTCTAATGGCTGGGACTCCCTCCCGAAGGCAGAGTCCTGGCTGGGATAAGTGCAGCAGGACAGTCTCGCAGTCTATGTGCAGCTGACCCACACAATAGGCACACTCCTCTTCTCTTTCTACAGATGTCCCACACATGTCCAGGCTTCTTACAGAAGGCGCAGGTAGGCACTCTCTCAGCTGGCCTCTGCTGAACAGGAGTCTGGACTGGGTAGGCTGGTCTAGGCTGATAGTCTGGGTGCTCACGGGGCTCTGGGTATACACTGCTCCTCGGCCTCTTAGAACTGGGCTCCCCTCCTGAAAGTACAAAATCCCACAGCAGTTGGATTCCACGACCCTGCTCCCTCAGGATCTCAGTCTGAACTCTCTGTGTCTCCAACACATCCTGGAGAAGTTTGGATATCTGAGCTCCGTCAGGAAACAAACCTGCCGAGGGTATGGTATGGGGTACTGCTCCTAGAGGCAGAGGAGGAGATGGGGAAGAACTCTTGGTCTCAGATGAGACTGCCACTCTCTCCTGAGTAACAGGTGGTGGAGGAAGACTCTCTGGTAAGGATGCTGACACCTCCTCGATGGCGGAAGGTGCCACTACCCTTGGGTCAGCCTGAGGGGTCACTACCTCCTGAGCAATAGGAGGTGGAAGCACACTATCAGTAGCTGCAGCTGCTCTCAGGCGACAGGCTCGGGTCATGGGTGCCATACTGGAAAGGATAAACCACAACAATCATTAAGGTTGTACAGCAGTCTACCATCCTATCTGTAAAACTGGTATCAAGAAAATAAAATAAGACAACTACCAATCATCTATAAAGGGGTACTATTTAAGAAAAATCAAAACCAAAAGTTTAAGGAACGAAAGTCAATAGCATTGAATTCAATCACAATCTAATATATATAGAAGAGAGAGTGTTAGAGGAAGCTAACATTAAGCAAGGGTCATGTGGTTTGTGGCATATACATGAAGGTGTTATAAGAGGATTTGGGTCTCAACTATAGCTATCAAGTTATACTATTCATGGCATATAGGTTAAGCAGTCTACAAGGTACAAGCTATTTACTCATAACATGTATGGCTAACTGTATATATAAGCATATCTATATGGCTACATGAACATAACATAGAGATGAAGGGTTAGGTTTTCATGGCAGTTGTGAACATTAGTGTAGAGTGTTAAGTGTACATGGGTTAAGACTTGAAATAAAGGGGTTCAATCATTCAGTTTAGCTCATCATTACATATTAGATCTGAAATTGAACTACACATATTGATAGCAGTGTAAAAATGTTAACATGAATTCAGTTTTCAGAATTTTGGAGAATTCGAACATCAAAACCAACTCAATGTTTACCACAACCACAACCTAACATGTAAGAGTATGAACCTAACATTATATACCTGCACACAACCATGTATACGGCTCAAAACATTACAATTTAAAACTGCAATTGAACTAAACTCTTAGAATCCAAGGTTAAGGGTTTACTATGTACACAGTCTCAGATTTGACAATTCAACACAAAACTCAACCAAATTTTTTTTTTGAAATAAAGCCCTGTATATAACATACATGTGTAGTGATGTAAGCAACTAATAACATGAAATTTAAATTTAAATTATGAATTTAATATGAAGAGCATAGAACTAGTCACTGATACTGCACTATATTGGAATACTAGGATTTGAGAACTTAACATTAATCATGTTAACATGCATTTAGATAGGTTGGTAAACAAGTGTAGTATGCATACGTGTCAGGCAAGTATCTGTGTCCACTATATATTTTAGGGTAATACAAGAATCAATGACAAGAAGAAAATAATGATAAAATCCGTTCTGCCTATCTGTTTAAAGAATGAACTATTTGAAACCAGAGCTATAACATCAATCTAAGTCAAGGTCTAGCGAACTCACCAATTCATTGTATTAGGAAGAAATTATAGCAAGAAGTTACACAATCTTATAATAATAGCTAAGCTACTCCTACTCATACTCCTACTCCTAAGTCATTTGATGATGGGGTACAATTTATACAACAAAATGGTACGATAGAGATGATATGTTTAAAACCTTCTCAGGATACAATCTGATATTCATATGCGTCTGTCCAAAATTATGTTACTCAGAGTCCTCGCCATGCCAGTAAGCAAGGCTGCGAATAACAATAGATTCCATAACTAGGGTATACACCTCTACAATCATGTCGTCTGGAAATCTCGATGTGCCGACTAGTATAGCTGCAAGAAATTCCAAATCTCATAACCAAGATACGTACATCCGAAGCCAGGTCTCCATGTTTTCGCCACGCCAGCTAATATGGCTGCGATAAACTACAGGTTCCATAATCATGTAGACGTTTTACCATCCCTGTATTCCCGTCAATATATGTTATCAGAAAATATCGTAATTCTGGCTGTAAAATTCATCTCGATAGGAAAAATTAAAATCAACAACGATCCAACAAATTAAATTCAATAATCAAGGAGTGAGTGCAACAAAACAAGGGAAAGGATTTCAAATTGAAGTTTAAATAAGATTCTCAAGGGTCGTCCCAGGAATCTTTCAAGGAATCCTAACTGTGATTGAGTATCCTTAAAATATATCATAATCCTACTGCAGGCTGTAGTGATACTCTAGTTCGAATACCACTACATAAACTCGAATTGCATGGGCCACCACTAAAAACGTGTCACGACCCGCACCCTAGAATAAGGGCACGTGACGTGGGTACGTCCAGCCTACGCCGCAGTGTCGGCGGTAGAACGCTGTCCTAGGTCACAACATCTAACAATTGAAGGTATAGCAGTTATACTCCCCGAATGGGGGTGACATAACAGAATATAAAACTCAATCACAGCTAAGGTAGAACAGGTAAGATAGATAGATAATAAAGATAAATATCCAGAACAGAGAAACACAGGGATATAATCCCGAACTCTAAGTGACTAAAATAAATACATCTCAGAATATCCCTGAATCTAAATACAGTAATCCCAAAATAGTAAGACAATCCTAAACTAATGAAAGTAACACCAACTGCTAGCAGGTCCAAGTCACTAGTGATGTCTAATGCTGCACCAAGAGGGATAGACACCAGAGCCACATCATTCACTGTAAAATTTTCAACAGGTTCAGTCAGGACGGGAACGAGCACATATCTCTCAAAACAGTTCATAGCAGGTTAGGAGTATAAATCATGCAATAGAGTAAAATACAGGAAGTGCTAAAAAAGAAGTACGAGTAAACAGGAGATATTTTGTAACTGAAAGTAAATACATGATAGTAGAGACTGTAAGTGGCTACGTGATTTAGAGCATGATGGTTATATAAACGGCTTGGGGGCACATGAATACAAATAAGGAGGCACATTTATACAGCTACTGGGGATAGTATTCACATAACCAATTCTACTCACCCCGCCCCAACCAGTACACAAGGATCCATTCAAGTTACGTTATAAGCACATGAATACAACTAAGATACGTGAACTCATGTAATGAGTAGTACATGAGGCACGTGAAAGCACATGAGAACATGTAAAAACATGAACTAGTACGAGTACGAGGAGTACCTAATGCACATGATAAAGTACATGAACATGAAATACCCGATGCACCCGTAAAGGGATAACATCTCAGGAAAGGATCCATATAGTACTAATCCGTGAAGATACGTGTCAGCATCATGTAGAGTAATCTAGAGCAAGAATATAATCCAGGTAAGTATAAAAAGATCAGAGAATGTACTCGCCTGCTAACTGAAAGTCCGAGATGAAAATACTGTCCGAGGAGTGGTGTCTGGCTCCTATTAGAACAGCACAAGTCACAACGAGTCCAGAATGGTAAATAATATGCACTACAATGTGTTCTACATGAATCTAGGTCAAATCTAGACCAAAGTTAACTCTTGGTCAACTCTGGTCAACCCTAGAAGTCAAACTAGGTCAACCAAGTCAAACCTAAGTCAAACTAGTCTACACCAGGTTAACAAGTCTAATCTAAGTTTAATAGGACTAAACAAGTCTAAACTAGACTCACTAGCTAAACAAACACAACCATAAGCCAATAGACTATACCACATTCAGTTCCATATCCAAAATAATACACAAGTACAATATGACTATAAACTCTAATGTAGGAAATCACACATTAACTAGTTAGATAGGCTAATAGAATAATCACATGTTGGTGTGCTATACAAAACAACTTATATGGTAATTCATATAATATACACATAACATATAGTTACTTATTTGTATACCACCCATACATTATATGTAAAATACATAATGGTACACACATATTATATATAGGATACCTATATATATATGTATATATCTCAATACAACTATATAGATGCATATGAATAGAGAAAAGGGGAAACACATGTACTCAAAAGTGTGTGGGTGTCACAAGTGTGTGTGACAGGGAACAAAAGGATGTCAGGAGTCCAAATATGTGTTTATGTGTGATGGAGTATATAGGCTAATAATGTGAGTGGGTGGGTAATGTCATAGAGGGTGTGTGTGTCATTAGGTGACATGTTCCTGTGTAGTGTCATGTGTACATGAGAGAACAATGACAGAAATAATGAAACATGTGTGTGTATAATATTAGAGACCTGTGTGTAGGTTCTCATCCATGTGTGTGTGTAGGACTTAGGCTATAGGCTTGTGTTCTCAGATTTGATTAAGGAAATTTCAGTTAACATTGGTGTACAGATATTGAACATGTGAAGGGTGCCTGTGCTCATGAGGTTCCTGAAAACAGTGGAAAACATATGTGCTCATGTGTGCATGACAGGGTATGATAGAGTAAGGAGAGAGTGTATAGTGTTCAACAAACTGAAAAAAAAGACAGTGATTAATCCCAGGTTTCTTAGTTTACAGTGGCAACATATATTAAAACCATCCTCAGTTTTTACCCTATCAGTAATAGCAGTCAAGAAAATAGAGAGCAATCAAATTCAGGGATGAACAATGTCATTCCCAGGTGATGAAACTGGGAACAAGTCCATCACAGGTTTGTCCATGGACTGAGATTTAAATCTCAAGTCCCATTCTCAGGTTTTAATCATGAATGTAAGGGAATTAAATACCAGGTCTTAAACCTGTGAATCCCAGATTTCAGTTTGAATACATACATATGTTTAACAAAGCATGAACTCAGATATTAACTTAACAGTGAAACATCAGTTAAAGGGAAGAAAAGAAAACTGGGAAGTAATCAATTAAGTAATGAACTATCATTCTCTGTTTTTAAAATACCATACAAACTTACCTAATTCAGATTCCTGAACACCCTCCCCATATCATAACAGGTTTAACAAAACATTTAACAATCTCAGGTTTACTAAATAACAGTTAACAAGGTGTGTGTGGCAAAATAGTGAGAACAATGAGTGAGAGAGAGAGAGTGATAGAGTAAGAGTGTGTGTGTGTCAAGAGAATCATGGCAGTGGTGTGAGGGGTGTGTGTACTAAGAGAACAATGACAGAAATGAAACATGTGTGTACTGTTCAGCAAATGAAAGAAAACAGAAACAAATTCCCAGGTATCAAACAAGGAAACTAGATTTGAATTAACATCAGAATTCCTGAATACACCCACTCTCCATAACAGTTAACAAACTCATCTCAGGTTTGATTGAACTAAAACTCAGATTTTTAAACATTAACAGTAAAGAAAAGGAATAAATGAACTAGTTCAAAGAACATCTCAGGTTTTGCTTAAAACAGTGAAGGGAATCAACAACCGTTTCCCAGGTTTTACACAGCAGTGAAAGGGAAGTTTAACTCCCAGGTTTGAAAACTGGAAACACAACTAAAGCCCACACTCATCAATTAGCAGGTTTACATAATCTCATAGCACACCAAAACTCAAAATCGAATGTGAAAGCCTAGCTAACATTGGATGTAATTCTCAGGAAATGCATATAGTTAAATGAAGAACATTAAATCACAGGTTTAAATGGAGGGAATCAGTTCACATTAAACAGGAAAATCAGCTTTAAAGGAATGACAGTGAACACATTGAAGAATCAACCCAACTATCCAATTTTTATATACACAAACCCAAGCCAAAATTCGAATGCCCAAGCTAAGCTAACATATATTATGACATGTAGGTTCAAATTAACTTGAGAAAACATAACAGGAAAGGGGTGTTAAATTGTTTGGAAACTGGAAGAACCCAGTGTCAGTGTTGGTATCAGAACACACACTGTCCACACAACAAATCGAACCAAACACCATACAAACTCAAACAAATTAATTAGCACAGTGTATAGTGATTTAACTACTCATTTAGGATCTAAATATTCATTAAAACATAATTTAGAAACATTAAAATCGATTAATAATCAGAACACAACACACAGCCCACGCACGCACACAGCTATTCCCTGTGCACACCCAAGAACGTGTCCGACACGACACGAGGACTCGTGAAACTTGACGAGCCTCGTGTCAGCCATTGCCCCTAACCTCTGGCCAAGTTTCTCGTGTCGGCATCGCGTGTCCAGCGCGCAGTAGCCCCCGAGTAGCAGGGGAGCTACAGTGCCGCGCGCGCATGCCCGCACACGCGTGTCCCGTGTTCCCTACGACACGACACGACTCACAAATCAACACAGGACACTGGGAATCCCTAGATGACACTTAGATCTAACTTTCCATTCAAATAGAATAGGAAAACTCGATCGAACAGTCCTTTGGGACATTTCGTCGAGCACCTAATACACAGCTCAGATACGTGTCCAATACGGACACGAAACGAGACCAAAACTTAGGATTAGTCTTCCCTACAGTTGGGTGAGGGCTAGGGGACCCTAAAAATGATTTTTACAGGATTTTAGGAGCATTAATAGAGATTATACCTATAGTTGTCCAAAGCTCCAAAAAGCTCCAAAGAAGAGGATCCTTCAAAACACCAAAAACTCCCCAAATTGTTTGCTCCCTGTCAAAACTCAATCCCAACAGCAAGAGCACAATATTTAGAGCCTATAGGAATTTGTTTGAAGGAAAAAGGACTTAATTTGGATTTACTATGAATTTATGAAGATGGAACTTACCCCTTTCTAAAAACTTGATGAACCCTAAGAGAGAGGCTAGCCCTAATCCCTAGGAGAGTATTTATAGAAGGGGGGCTGTCATGTGGCTGGCCATAGGGCTTAGATCTAGGGTTTTGGCTAGTTGGTTGAGTCCTAATTAGTTTAAGTCATGATTTGACTTGTGACTTCACAAGCCATTCTTAGACTAAACAAATTCCTAATTTCACCAAATTAATCCCAATGAGTTCATCCTCATGAACTTAAGTCAACCTAGGTTCTCAAATCCTAATCTCTTAGTCAAGACCTAGGTTAGCCACTAGGTTAGTCTACAAGGTCAACTTAAGTCAAAGTCTCTAAAACACCAAAACAATTATTCTAAAAATCACTCAAAAATCACAATAATTATAAATAATAATAATAATTCAATTTAAATTCTAAAATTTTGAAAATGACCAAAATACCCTCATTTGGAAAACTGGGTGTTACAGAGTTGATAGCACTCTCCCGAGCCTCTACCGTCACCCTCCAGAATAAAAAATAAACAATTGTACTTAGATTGTTGTACCTAGGTTTTCATTCCTAGGCTTTCTTTGTACGAGCGAGTTTGTATTGTGAGTCTAAGTTCAGTCCTCCCATAAAACTGTTCTGTACTTTTATAATCAATGGCGAACAAGGTACATGGCTATAGATGGTTCTTTAGATCAAATGGACACTTCTATGGTCAACACTCTAGTATAAGAGGTGACATTATACAGCAGTCAACTGAAGAGACAAATACAATATAGGCTTCATTGTATAATCTAGATATAAAGGATACATGGGTTCCTTGGGAGGAGTCACAGCTGGGTTCTACTACTGAGCCCTCTAGATGTCCTTGACCACACTTAGACACGACAGTGGGGACCAATCACAAGGATGTGTGTGTCCCTATACCCAAATTTCTGTGATGCTATCCCTGGTACAGGAGGATAGCTAAGAATATCACCACAGTTGTCTAGGAGAGAGTTAGACTCAAGGGCATAATATGGGGTATAGCCAGGGGGTAGATACTATATCAACTGGTAGTATTCTTTATATACTAAGGTAATGTACAAGTGTGTCCTAGCCAGAAATGGGTAACAGGGAGTTAAACAGCCTGATAACTCATGTTCTCTTGACTATGAGCATATAAGAGTAAGCCAAAGAGGGAGGAAATCATGTTGGAAGGGGTATTAGCTTTCCAGGATATGGAAGTGTAATCTATATTACCAATTTGTGCATGTAGGATAATTAGCCTCTAACCCTCAACATAACAGGTAAGTGATACAAGAATATAGGAAGTACCAATAACATAAACACCACATGAACAGAGTTATCTTGATATAAATTGCTCATTATTTTATAAATTTTATAAAATAGGTTACTTGGACTCGAGTTTTGCATTGGATCCATACCAGCAGCTCAGGACCTAAGGCAAGTATACCTTGCCTCCCTCTACAGTTCTATTTACATGCATTACATTTTATTATTCAGTCTTTGATTGTTTATGGACATGTGCTCTTCGTATTATATTCTGTTGAGTTATTTTCATTGCATATAGCCGTGTTCATGTTTGGCCTTATAGTCACATTTGGAGTTGTTCTTACCAGTACCTTGCTTGAGTCGTGTTATAGAACGAGTGCGTGTAGTTGAACAACTAAATCTTTGATTATCGTTTACACAACCAGAGAGTCCACACTCAGGATGAGGGTTGACCAGTGCACCAGAGAGTCCACTCTCAGGACGAGGGTGTTTGTCATGTTCATTGGCACCAGAGAGTCCACACACGGGACAAAGGTGTTTTACCTTGAGCTAACCAGAGAGTCCACACTCGGGACGAGGGTTAGTGCTTAGTTCAAATCTGTGAGTCCACACTCGGGATGAGGGTTTGGTTTTCCATTGATCTCGTGTTCATTGTTCATCAAGCAGTTCATTTATGCGTAGTGGTTCTAGTATCCATGTTCATAGTCACTTGTCGTGGTTCTGTCTTTCTTGCTTATTTTTCTACGCATGATAAAATTGTTAGATAGGCATGTTTATATATATCTTGCTATGTCCTCTGAGGACCTGATGATCTCTTCAGGTTTAGCCAAGTTTGAGTCAGGAGCAGACGAGCGGTTGTGAGCCAGCATCAGACCATGGTGCCTTACAGTTGAGGTAGTAGATTTGTGTCCACCAGACGTGACTTTGATTCTTGGAAACATTCAGTTATTATTCATTATTTTTTAGTTTTATGGATATTTATTGATCTTGGTTGTATCTTGATTTTTCTGTGGATGAGATATAGATTTCCAAGTGTTTCTAGATTCAGTGATTTGTGAGTTATAGACAACGTTCTACCGCCGACACTGTGGCGTAGGCTGGGCTTGGACACGCTTCGTATCCGAAAAGCGGGTGCGGGTCGTGACAATCAGTTTCATGGCATATTCAAAAGAAGTAAATCATGTTATCATGGCAAGCATATTATGTTTGATTTATGTAAGCAAACAGACAGGCAACATATAGCACTCTCGTATTTGTTTTGTGGCACGACTTCTTACCAACATCGAACGCACTCACCCTTGTACCGACACAAGGTGAATATGCCTACCATCCTTTCCTGTCATGTTATAAGTGGTCATGTGCAGGATCTTTGTGTGCCTGCACTTTCAACCCACCATTCTTTAACTATATGAAGGTCGTTGGCGTATTCGCGCCAGAATTGACTAATTATTTCCCTTTCCAAATTGGGTAACCCAGCATCCTCCCCGTACGTGTTGCTAGCCTCCAAGTATCCGAAGGTCGTCGAACTTACCATCAATTACGGCTTATCACATCAGTAGCAGATCATATTTCATGCCCAAAAGATGTGTACCGACAACGATTAACCATCTCTCCTAGGCCGAACGGTCACGGTTCCTCGGCCAAAAATCGTTCGAATGAAATTACCACACCCGTGCACAGGCAATATCTCAAGTCCATTCGACCATGCAATGCGCATCTTATTCAAACAACCAAACATAATCTTGAGTCTGAAACTCAGACATCACATTGTCTTGAATTTGTCCACTTTTTAAAGTTTTCACTCTTTCTTTCTCTTTCTATGTTCTCAATCTTTCTTTCTATGTTCTCACATTCTTTGTACAATTTTATTCTTCGTTTTAATGTTTTATAGCAACATGCCCCAATTCAATGTTCATCAAACGAACGATCCGAAGGTTCCGAGGTACCATACAACATTCGACAGTTTTGTCACATTCATGCCACAACTGTTCTCTTCGCAATGAAGCCATCATTTATAAGTCTAGTGCACATACGCACGCTAAGATACAAGTATTCTTTATCCTTCGAGTCGTGCATTTCGATGCACGCCTCGATATTATTTTTCCATGTTCTATGCCTTAGTGTTCAATGTTCATGGCTTATGTACTAGGGCACTCGCCTCCATTGTCTTTCAATATGCTAGCCTTCTAACTCGTTCATGGGGGCACGAAATAACTCATGCACTAAGGCACTTCCGATACAGTTATCCGTTGTTCTTATGGCTTACGCACTGAGGCGCTCGCCGTTGCGATGTTTTGATGTTCAGTAGCGGCTCGTACATTTGATGCACATTTTATTTCAATTATTCTATCTAGTATTCGACACGCACCACGATTTCTCTTTATGCCACGCCTGTGGACTCGATAATTTAACTTAGCATACAATAGTTTATTTTACTTAAACATGAAGGAGTATGAAAGAAGGGTCAAAGTCCTCCCACTTTAAGCCGATAGGCCTTATCGTTTCGCCGAGCCGATGCGGCTCAATTTCATAACTTTGTTGCACGGCCAACTCCTCTGACTTAGCCATTCGAGCACTTCGTACTTTATTGAATTATCCGATCGATTTGGCTTACCGTGCCTATGCCTCAGTCCGTTGCGAGGCAATGATTTAGTTTTGCGGACTTCATTACAAATAAGAAAAAATGTCGACCTCTTATATTTTAGCGTAAAACTATAGCCTGCACACGAAACCAACTAAAATCAGTATTCGTTCGAATCAGAATTGTGCGTTGCATCAATTCGATTTTCTAGAATCTTCGAACCGACTTAATACTTTCTCGTTCGTGTTTGCCATCGAAAACAGGTTGTTTTGAATAAACTGTATATTTCAATTACAAACAGAACATAGTACAATATTGGACTTAGATATAGTCCTAGGAGTACACTTTTATTTTTATTTGGGAACCGTGGCGATGGAGTGAGCGGTAATATGTTGACTCCGTTGACGATCTGACGATGATCTCGAACTCTCTGAAAGTCTAGATTTCTCTGGAACGGGCAGTGACTTGAAGAGGATTCTGACTCTTTCAAGTGCTCTGGATGTTGATCTACTTTTAAAATGCTCAGGAAGTGGGCTTGAGCTTGGAGTGTGTGTGTGTGTATGCGAATGAAGGGATGATCTTTCTATTTATAGGATGTAGAATGATCTGCTTATCCGTACATGTGTGCTATGTGCTGGAGAACTTATATGTAGAGACACCACGTGGCTGATGCTAATGGGCGCATGGTTGATGCGCTCTGAAGTTAGAGCTGAATCTGTTTGAATTGTTGGACTACGGTGGAGCTAACATGTGGCAGTCGTAGGGATTTAGTTGTTGCTGAGATCTTAGGTGGTTAGTATCCATTCGTAGTTAGAACTGAGTTAAATGAACTTTTCACGTTTTACTTTTCTTTCCCCATATGGAGATGAACTTGACTGGTCCTCTTTCTTGGCGAGATGCTGTACTGTGGGTTGCAGATCTCTTCGTTCGAAGAAGTTTTGATGATGAACTCCTTCAGAAGACTGAGATGCACCGAGTTTGCTATGGACACAACATCTTATGTTCGAACCCATTGTCGACAGTATTTTTTTCTTCGAGATGGTGTTGGGTGCCTGTTGCATCGAAAGATTGCGGTCGTCATGCCCCAACTTTCGTTATGTTGGAAGAGAGCCACCGGGTTTGGATTGATTTCCAACCCGTATTCTGCTCAATAAATACTTCATTAGCCGAAGCACTCGAAGAAGTGATTCGCTCTGACAAGAAAGAGTGGTGTGCCTACACTGAGATGTTAGGGTGATGCGCCTGCAAAGTGATGTGCCTAGCTGTAGTTTAGGCTTTCTTCTTTGTAGTAGACTTTTGTTGTATTAGAACATGTAATAGACTTTTTATATGGAATAAAAAATCAATCATCATGTGCCTCTTCTGCTTGCTGTCTTCTGAAATGATGTGCCTACATTATGTCTTTGAATTCTTTGGCGTATAATATGTTGGGGCGCATGGCATTTTAGGGCGCATAGGCAGTTTGACTCTTAGATGCGCCTAAAATTCTATGCTTCTACAAGACCCCCTTAAAAGTTTTCAAAACTTTCTGCTGAGTTTTGGAATACTTTGAACCAAGAAGCATAGTCAGTAGATGCTGTGGGTGCATGCCTCGTCTGGGCGCCTGGCTGCTTCGTGCATGGGCGTATTGGCGCATACTCTTCCATATTAAATGTCAAGAAGATAACACCTCGTTTTGCGAGTGATAATGATAATATTTTAGAAGATATGGAGCCGTCGGTTCCACGAGACCCGAAGTATCTGTTGCTGATGTCACGTTTCATCGGTTTACCCGCGTGGCAGAGCCTATAAATAGGTGTGTAGAAGCATGGAAAAGAGGATATTCTTTTAGTCCCATATTGGAAAGGCGAAGAAGAAAGGGCTCACTCCATTCTATATATAGAGCCCTCTTCCCTCCTTTGAAAAGGGCACCAACTTCCCTTCCCTCCTTCAAACTTGGACTTTTCCTACTACGCACCATCGGGTGCTAAGTCGAAGAAGTCTAGGGCAGTGCGGGCTCAACAAGCCCAGTCAACTGTCCAATCTGCTGACTGTCAGCGGGTACCATTAACTATTACACGGGCCCCTGATGGAAAGTTGTACAGAACCTCCCGTGTCCAGCCCTCTATGGCAAACAGACAGGACAGGTCCGAAAAGTCTCCCTACAACTGTAGGATGTGGAAAATTATGATACGCTGTCATTTTCATCTATACGCTTAAAGACAGATGTCAGTTGAAGCCATACGCTCAAACAGAAGTCATACGCTCAAGGCTATACGCTCAGTTAAGAGCCATATGTTCAGTTCAGAGTTGTACGCTCATTCAAAAGCCATACGCTCAGTAAATATTTTATTATTTACTGAAGTGACAGCACAGCATATGTTTAAATGAGGAATGAATCTGACACTTCATCTTTCGTGCAAAGACAGCTGTCACGAGAAAAGTAACCGTCGTATAGGTTTTCGAAGAGTCGGTTTTATCTTTTACGAGGACAACTCAGCAGCCTTCATAAAATACAAAAGCCATCATTACTGTCAGTTTTGACAGTCTGTCAGCCGTCAAATCCGCAGTCATGACGCTCGAGAAGATTTTGTCAGTTATGGGAAGATATGGTGTACCAAAGAAGATTGATGATAGCCACGTGGCCACTTCTCCAGTGAGCGTATCGACCTCGCATGACTCCTTCTTCACCCAGCCAAGTGAGCGTATGGACCTCACATGACTCCTTGCCCATAAAGTGAGCGTATGGATTTCCTATGGCACTACGCTTTCCAAATCAGCGTATGACTCCTCTTCAAAAGCTAGCGTATGACTCTACAGCAGTTGTATCCAGGATGATTTTCAACATACAGTCAACAAACGTTCTCACGTGTCCTGTACTCAGTTACCCATTTATTCAGAAGTTATGCAATGTGGCCTTCATGCCATCAATCTCTCCTGAATGTGCTCTACTACTCTTAACCGCACGCCAACGTGTCTTCGTCAGAATTTGCCACGCGTCCCTGCAGTTTTGCACACGTCAAGTAACTACCTGAGCGTATGGTTCAGGACAGTTATCCAGACTCTATAAAAGAGAGTTTCTTCACCTTCATGAAGACAGGTCATTTTTTTTAGAGAGAACAGAGAGATTGCCCAGTTGCTGTCCAAGTTCTTCGAAGTTCGAGTTTTCTTTATTGCATCGTCCAAGGGATAAAGTAATCGTCTTCTAGATTAGATTCCCACAGTTGTAATTTTCCCAGATACACAATAAATAAAGTGAATTTATTTATGGAAAACAAATTGGCGACTCTGCTGGGGAAAGCTGTCTCCTCCAACGAGATAGCAACAACTCAATGCGATACTTCGTCGATCGGCTCGACGAAGAAGACGATGGTCGTACAATTCGACCAATCTGCTTACGAAGAAATGCTCAAGGCGAAGGAGGGCCGAACTGCTTCCTCCGCTCTTCCTGCTGCCAAGAAGACGGGATGCTCTGTCTATGTCCCCAAGTCTTCTTCGACAGCCCGAGATGTTCCTGTCACTTCTTACGTTGACAAGAACACATCTTCAACTTCAACAAAGCACACTTCTGCTTCCCTGAACACAGCAACAATGGTTTCCCCTAGTCATGCTGACAAAATTGGTTCTTTAACCAAGTCAGTGTGTCCAAGGAAAACCATCTCTGGACATGTCAAAGTCCCTTCTCCTTCTGCTCTTACGACAGCAGTCGGCTCTTTAGCCATTGATGACTCTGTGCGTACAGCAGTCAGAGGGCAGCATGCGGCAAAGTCAGCGTACGCTAAACAAAAGCCAGCTTATGCTACCAAGAAGGCAGCGTACACTGAGCAAAGACCAGCGTATACCAACAAGAAGGCAGCGTACGCTAAGCAAAAGCCAGCATATGCTAACAAGAAGTCGGCGTATGCTGACAGATACAGTCCTTTGACTGATTCTCAAAATCAGACTGGGGGTTCTCTTTCACAGAACCTACAAATGATTCCCCCACAACTTGCGCATCTTGTGCCAACCAAGGAGAAAGACTCTTTAGTCGATTCCTCTACTTCTGAGGTCTTTACCTCTGGAGTTAATTTGATTAGTACTTTTACTAGCTCAAACAAAGGAAAACGCCTTTTGGCTAATTCCTCTAAAGATGGATTATTACCGACTCCTAGTCGGAATAATACTCATCTCCCTTCTCTCAAAATTTCTCGATCTGAGAAAGGCAAGTTACAAGTATCCAAGACTGATACCAAAGTCATATCTCCCACGGATCTTCGTAACAAGCTTAATCAAAATCACCACAGTTATGCTTCTGGAATTAAAAAGTCTTATCAAATTGAGACAAGTGTACTAGACCCTGATGTTGAATATGCCAGAAACTATGTGGCTCAAATTAATCGGTCTCTATACACTCAAGAACCAAGAAGACAGAAGAACAAAGGACAAGTTTCTACACAGAAACTATCTTCCAGTACTTCCCAATCTATCCCTACAGATCTCCGGGAATATTTACAAAACAAACGGAGAATCGACACTCCATCTGGCTATGACATTGCCCATATTCGTCATAAAAAGCATGGTTGTGACTTCCAACCTCGGGTTGTCATCCAATGTTGTTGTTCACCGAAAAGATGGTCTGTTTTCGAACGGATCCAATATGAACCAACATCAGATGAAGATGAACCTCTTTATGCTTTTGTCAACATGACCTCCAGAAATATTGGGGGTAGAATCCGGTCTGACGCTATATCAGATTCTGAAGATGGTGTTTATCTTGGCACCCGATCCAGGACCAGAGCCTTGGCCAGAATCTCTTCTTCTTCTCATCCAAGTAATAATCCGGAGATCACGGAAGATTTCCTTGGAGAGTCCAACTTTCCGGCATTAACTCCTGTAAACAGTCCCGGGAAAGATACTGATTCTTACAGCGATAATTCAGAGCAAACTGTTTCATCGTCTATCCCTCGAATGATTACCACTTACATGGCAGAAGGTGATCATGAACCTTCGACTAGCAATGAGGCTCATGAACAGAGAATTTCTTCTTTAGAACAACAATTGCGAGCTATGGCAGATACATTGAGTGCTATGCACACTCTAATGCAGGCTCAACAACAGACAGCACCACCAGTGGTATTGAATACCCCTGTTGTTCCAAACCCCGAACCCTCTACTATTCCGGGGGTACAATCTAATGTTCCTGTACAAACCACCCCAAGTCACTCTGGAGCTGGGGGTGGTACATATGCTGCAGTCCCTCCTCCCAATTACACTCAACAAGTCTCAACTCCACAATCCTCTAGAATTGTTACAGAAGAGTTAAAGAATCTCAAAACTCAGTTTGAGGCATTCAAATAGAAGGATGGTTTACAAAGGTTAGGTATCAAGCAACCTTACCCGATAGAGTGGAAGCAAGTATCATATCCTCCTAAATACAAGCCTCCGACTATCTCCTTCTTTGATGGGACTACTTCCCCAAGTTAGTTCATTAATCACTTTGAAGTAATGACTGATCAATTGCAACCAAACGATGCCCTCCTTACTCGGGTGTTTCTTGGATGTCTCAAAGGAACGGCTTATGAATGATACAGAAGTCTCCCTGACGGGTGTATTACTTCATTTGCCGATTTCAAACAAATGTTCCTTGAACGATTCTACGAAGGGCTCAATGATATGACCATGTCGGCCCTCATAAGAATCAAACAGAAGAATAATGAGACCACTGAGGAATTCATTGAGAGATTCAGAAGAGAAGCCCTCAAAATGCCTCTTGGAACTCCCGATGCTGTTACGATCGACACTTGCAAGTCGAACCTCTTACCAATTATCAGCATGTGGACAGGGTCCACTCAGTTCCAAGATTGGCCTTCATTCATCGTCAGTGCCAAAGCTGCCAAAGTCAGTGCTGAGACCTTCAAAGGTCTGGGGGTACAAATGGCTCCCAAAGAATCAAATCAGAGTGCTAGCAATAGTACTCGATCCAACAATCGCAAAGGGAAAGAAGCTCTTGAAGTTAATCTCCAAAGCAGTAGTCAAGAAGTAAAGACTACCCAAGCTACTTCAGCTCCAACAAATCAACAACAGAGATCTCCTCGGCCGAAAGAAGAATATTCTTTCGATGATGACGATGTTCAGGGTATCTTTGAATGCTTGCTCAAAGGTAATAAAATACAATTGCCAGAAATTAAAAAGCCTGATAAAGCCAATAAGACAGATCATCCAAAATACTGTCCATATCATAGAATGCTGGGTCATACAATCCGGTCTTGCTATGTATTAAAAGGGAAGATTCAAGAGATGATTAAATCAGGAGCTGTGACATTAACACCCAAAGACAAAACAGTCACAGCAAATGTAATTTCAATACAGTTCGGTGACTTCCCTCCCTTAATGGTGGAAAGTGGGATTGTTCCTATCCCCAAAGCAACTCTCGAAGTTATAAACATCCTACCAGCACAGAATGACGGACTTGTTCCTGTCACAACTAAGAAGGGAGAGATCATGTGGATTCACCCGGATTTAATGACGGAGTTTGAAACATCTTCCTCTTCTCCTCGGAAGACTTCCTCATCTAAAAAGAAGCTCGGGAAGACTAAGTCATGCAATGTGACTTCTAGTTTCACACCCGATTTTTATCTAACCTCTACTTTCATCTCAGCAGGAAATTTACTCCCTACGAAAATAAAATCTGTATCTCAATTTGAAGATAGGTACAAGCCTGCTTTTCATCTATACAGTTCACAATCTCGTGAATTGATGGTGAAGATGAGGATGATTTTGAAATATCACCTGAATCAGAACAATGGGCTCAAAGATTAGATAATCAATGGGAATTCAGGTTCGAACAGAGGGAACCTCCTACTGAAGATAAACTGATCCAAATTGATGTTGGTGAAGAAGGTTCCCCTAAACCAATATTCATCAGTGAGAGTCTTTCAGAAACAGATAAGCAAGATATGATCAAGCTTATTCGTGATTACATCGATGTCTTCGCCTGGAGCTACGAGGATATGCCAGGACTAGATCCGAAGATCGCAATGTACAAGCTTAATATTATGCCAAATGCTAAACCGGTCAAACAGCAACAGCGACGATTTCGTCCAGACATTATGGATGCAATTGAAGCTGAAGTCAACAAGCTTATGGCTTCCGGATTTATCAGAGAGGAACAATATCCTGAATGGGTGGCTAACATCGTTCATGTCCTCAAGAAGACCGGCAAGATCTGAGTCTGTATAGACTTTCGTGATCTCAATGCTGCTTGTCCTAAAGACGAGTTTCCTCTTCCAATTACAGATGTAATGATTGATAACACATGTGGTTTCGAACTAATGTCATTCATGGATGGGTATTCGGGGTATAATCAAATCAAGATGTTTCCAGATGACGAGAGACATACTTCTTTCAGAACACCGATCGGTACATATTGTTATACAGTGATGCCGTTTGGTCTCAAAAATGCAAGAGCAACATATCAACGAGCAATGAGCACTACATTCCGTGAACATCTCCGAAAAATAGTCGAATGCTATGTTGATGATATTGCAGTCAAAAGTCGACGAAAGGAGGATCATATCCAAGATTTGAAGACTATATTTGATTTAATGCGTCAGCATCAACTTAAAATGAACCCTACTAAGTCCTTCCTAGGCGTCTCTAGTGGCAAATTTCTCGGCTTCGTTATTACCGCTAAAGGTATACACGTGGATCCCGAGAAGATCAAAGCCATCCAAGAGATGCGTCCTCCACGCACCTTAAAAGAGCTACGAGGATTTCAAGGAAGGATTGCTTATATCAGGAGATTCATTTCCAACTTATCAGGACGCTGCAGACCATTCCTCAAACTTCTGAAGAAAGGTGTATCTTTCATCTGGAACGAAGAATGTCAAAAAGCATTTGACGACATCAAACAGTACCTCATGAACCCTCCAGTTTTGGTACCTCCCGTCTCGGGAATACCATTTCTCCTATATGTTCGAGCTATGGATCATTCTCTTGGTGCATTACTCGCCCAGAAAAATAAAGATGGTCATGAACAGGCCATTTATTATCTCAGTCGCACAATGACAGGCGCTGAACCGCATTATTCTCCAATCGAGAAAGAATGCCTAGCATTAATGTTTGCTGTTCAGAAAACGCGACATTATATTATCGGTCAGACGATTCACGTCATTTCCAGAGTGAATCCACTCAGGATTATGATGAAGAAACCCGGTATTCTCAACTCTAGACTTGCTAATTGGGGAATCTTGTTAGCCCAATACGACATGCATTATATTCCTCAGAAGTCGGTTAAAGGACAGGCTCTTGCTGATTTTCTAGCAGCTCATGCAGTCCCAGAAGATTCTAAATTATATGATGAGATTCCCGATGAAGTTCTGGATTCAAATATGGTTTCTGAAGAAGTTCCTACCTGGCGTCTATTCTTTGATGGAGCATCTAGAATAGGTCCTAACGGCGATATTGTCGCCGGAGTTGGAATTGTTCTTGTATCCCCAGAGGGATTAACTATTCAGAGGGCTTATTCTCTGGATCAATCATGTTCAAATAATATTGCAGAATACAATGCGTTGCTCATTGGTCTTCAACTCGCTAAACATCTGGATGTTCAATATTTAGAAGTTTATGGAGACTCTAAGCTTATCATCAATCAGATCAGAGGAACGTATGAAGTTCGTCATCAAGATTTGATACCTTATCATCGAACAGCACTCTCTATGGCCTCCTCCTTTGAAGGTTTCTTTATTGAACATGTTCGACGAGCCTATAATGCAGAAGCTGATGCTTTGGTTAATCTTGCTGCTGTATTAGCCATACCAATCAGACGTCAGCAAGTGATAGTGGTTTATAACCGAGAACTATTCTGCGTTGAAAATAATCTGGCTTTGGCTTTTCCCCATAATCCAGACGAAGATTCTCTCAACTTTGATGCTGAATTAAAGTTTGACAAAGTGTCCTTGTCTTCTTCCGATTCTACTATAGAATATGTCTTTTCTAACAAAATAGACACCGTAACTGAAGACTGGAGACGTCCGTTTCTGGACTTTGTGTTGTATGACATACTTCCTGATAA
This sequence comes from Iris pallida, assembly GCA_029216955.1. NCBI lineage: Eukaryota > Viridiplantae > Streptophyta > Magnoliopsida > Asparagales > Iridaceae > Iris > Iris pallida. Next base: position 131,968 of record JANAVB010026999.1, on the reverse strand, counting down.
CCCGAGTGAAGCAGCATCTATCCGGCGCCGGTCTCTCAGATTCTATTATAATCATACTACGAAGACACTATATCGTCGAGCCTATGATGGTCTTCTCCTTCGATGCATCGCTGGTGAAGAAGCACAACAGATAATCCATGAAGCACATGATGGCGTCTGCGGAGCTCACCAGCCAGGTCCAAAACTTCAAGATCGTATCCGACGTATGGGTTATTATTGGCCCACGATGGTAGCTGATACCATTCAATATGCTCGGAAATGTAAAGCCTGTCAAATTCATGCAGACTTTATCCATCAACCATCAGAGTTCTTACACCCAACAGCGGTATCATGGCCCTTTGAAGCTTGGGGCATGGACGTCATCGGTCCTATCAATCCACCATCATCAAAAGGACATCGGTTTATTCTAGCAATAACTGATTACTTTTCTAAATGGGCTGAAGCAATCCCGTTATCTGAAGTCAAGACTTCTAATGTTATCAACTTTGTCAAACATCATGTCATCTATCGATTTGGTGTTCCTCGGCGTATTATCCATGATAATGGACCACAGTTCGTCAGCCAGAAATTTACTCGATTCTGTGATGATCATCGGATTAATAATCTGGCTTCTACAGCATATAATCCAGCAGCCAATGGACTAGCAGAAGCTTTCAACAAAACAATCATCAAACTCTTGAAAAAGTTCGTTTCTTCCAATAAACGTAACTGGAGTGAGAAGCTTGGTGAATGTTTATGGGCTTATCGCACCACAGTTCGCAATGCGACCGGATGTACACCTTTCTCTTTGGTATATGGGTGTGAAGCTGTTCTTTCCCTCGAGATACAAATTCCTTCTTTGAGAGTTGCAATCTCCAATGAATTTACAACAGAGAATAATGATCGACTTCGACTTCAAGAGCTGGAAGCTCTAGATGAAAAGCGATTGTATGCGCAACAAAATATCGAGCTATATCAAGCCCGAATCTCAAAAGCTTTTAATCGGAAAGTCAAAGTCAGAACATATCAGAAGGGAGAATTGGTCGTTACTGTCAGACGTCCGATGACCATGACACATATGAGCAAAGGCAAATTTGACGCGAAATGGGAAGGCCCATTCGTAGTAAACAAAGTCTTCTCTAATGGAGCATATCAGCTTGCCTCTATGGATGGGAAAGTTACGATGATGCCTATCAATGGCAAATTCTTAAAGAAATATTATGTATAAATTTCATCAATATATATAATATTTTCATTACTCCCCAGCAAGTGTAAAATCAAAAATTTATTCTTCTCTACAAAAGCTATTTCGATGTCGTTATCCCCAGCGGAAACTGATATTCTACCATGTATCATTTTTCCAGAGAATTTGATATTTTGTCTTATTAGATTCCCAGTGGATTTAATAAAGATCTTGTATAGAAAATCATGTCCATATCACCTCTGAATTTTCTATCTCAGTATGTATCATATTTTCTATCATATGAAAATGATATTTAGTCTTTTGATTTCCAAGTTCAAAGATCATGGAAAATAGAATCCAAAGATATCTTTATATCTGAATTCTGTTTTCTCTCACCAGTATTAAACTAAAATTACCTTTGGTTTAATATCGTGATAGAGTTACAAAGTTTATTTGTATATTCTATTCTACTGAAATATGTCATGTATCATTTACCTCTGAACATGTTTTCTACAAAAATATCATCCACAAAATTGAAGTCAAATAAAGATATTCATTTCAATCAAACTCAGAACATTGATTACAAATGGTATCAAGACTTCAATATATGATAAATATAAAAAAAAATCTATTTAGGAGGAGCGATTATCTCCTGAATATGAACAATTACATTATTCATCTTCTCATCATGGGCTTTCTTGAGACGCTCTGCTGTTTCAGATACAATCATCCGTTGATCATATTCCGCAACAATAGAACTTCGGCGGTTGGTCTCTTCAATCTGATGGGTTTGCATCTGTTCCCGCTCTTCCTGTAAAGATTGATAACGTTCAGCTTCAGATTGACGATCAGCTGCAATCTTTGATCGTTCTTCTTCCACGGAGGCAATTTGTTTTTGGAGACGAGCTAGCTCTTCCCTCAACTTTCTAAGATCTTCAGCCCTTGACGATTCATCTTTCTCTAAACGCTCCATATTCTGACGAGTATTTAACATCTCTTCGTCTTTTGCCATTAATTCCTTAGAAGACTGAACGAGGAATTCTGTCAGAGCAATATGTTGAGCTTGAGCTTCGCTCTCCAATTGAGAAATTTCAGCTGCAGTCAGAGACTCAACATCCTCCTTCTTAATCTCCCAATATTTTTGGATGTTGGCTTCTAAATCATTCAAGAGATGTTCAAAGAAGACACATTGAGCCTCGTAACCAGATTATCTCAAGGCTGAACATGGGAAACTAGTCGCCTCTCGAAGACTCGAAAAGGGCATAGTCTCATCTTTCATGAGTCGCCTCGAATATGTATCCAGATATGTATAAATAATATCTGAATACATCCCCATGACTTTGGCTATCCCTGTGTCAAAACTGGGAGTCGCTGCAATAATAGGGGAAGGAGCAGGAGGAGCTTCTATTCTTGGAGCTGAAGTTAGTGCCTTTGGAGAACTCGGCAGATGGGAACTCCCCTCACCCACCTCAGTTTGAACAAGTGGGGCTTGAGTAGAACTCATAGCCGGTGCAGTTCCTACAGCTGTTGAAATAAAAGAAGCATGATCAAAACCAAAAGATAATAAAGCAGAGACAAGACAAAACTTTGATGAATAAAATATTACCTGGAGTTGGTTCATATTCAGTCTCCTTCGGATCATTCAATCCGGCTCTTAGTCTGTTCAGAGTACTTTCTGACATGGGATTTATTTCACTGCTTCCCGCCCCAGAAGTACCCGGAATTTGAACTTCAATTTCCAAATGCCTCTCCGGCTCTGGTGTCAACCCAGAGTGTTGACCAATGGTCTTCAGTGCATCTATTGGTATTTTAGACAATGATTCATCGTCTATCTCCATGTCTTCTTCTCCAAAAGAATGAGACGACGGTTCATAGTCAACTTGTTCGCTCTCTGAAGCTTCAACAATTGGATTGAGAGGAGTGGCTTCCTTCCCTGATTCTCCCTAAATCAGTAAGTCATTAGCCGTTTCAGTCTGATGCTCGGCCTCTACCGCAGGTTGACTAATTTCCTGCGCATCATCGACTATTGGTGGAACTGAGCCTACATCAAAATGTCTAGAAGACCCAGCAGTTTCAGGAATATCTTCTTCTTCTGTCTTTACAGAGAAATCAAAAGTAGCTTGCTTTTCTGCAGCCAATCGCATAGCACGATCTGTGGGACTCTCTGCATCCAGACAAATTACGGATTTAGTTTTTGAAACTATTACTTTCCTTCCTATTCTTCTGGTTAAAGGAACAGTAGGATAAGTGTCTAATGGATCATTACCTGTTTCATCAATATTTCTGGCTCGTTCAGAAATAGGAGAATTCCCGGGAATAGAAATTCCTCCGCGACTTCGAGTCTCTGCTCGAGTAGCTCTTTTTGCGGCAGGACCCGCAGTACCTTTACTCCTCTTCCTCTTCGGTGTATTATCAACAGATATACTTTCTTCAGCACTCCCGATAGGCACATGCAATGGTTGATGAAGGTCATCAGAGAAGAAAGTTTCCAAAACATCATCATCAACTTCATCGGTGGCCAGAGGATCTTCTTTGTCGTGACAATCCCTAGGCAAGGCGGATTTAGTTGATTTCTTTTCAACATGAATAAAGCTTTTACCTAAGATGCTAAATTTTTCATCAAAGGTATTAGCTGATACATAAAATCTGGCATAGGACGCCAATATCTTAGCTCCTCTCCGATAGTTGACCGGATCTGGCATAGAAAAGGTAGCTCCTGTACCTTTGGCAATGTAATATAGCCAAGCTCTGGCACCATCAACCAACCCGCCTTGATGAGCAAAACACGTCGTTGCATTGCCCACATGCAACTGATCGTAACCAAATTGACGAGCAAATCTGCTCGGAAGATATGGCTCTATATATGTGATGTTGTCACGGCGGAAAATTAAATGAGATGGCCTGATTCTCTTTAGCCATTCATGTTGGACATCATCCAACTCAGTAGCACCAACGCCGTCAATCAATCTCCCGGGCATGGTCTCATAACCAATAGGGGGAGGAACACAAGCGAAGCTCCAGAGTTCTCCCCTGTTCAAGATGGTTCTGCAATCAGTTAAAGTATCATATCTCCATTTCGGTATGTGCTTGTACCTTTCAAGGAAAGTGTCATCTGGCCTAGCCATCCCAGCACTCATCAGAGATTCAAAATGAAGAAGCAGCCATCCAAACAAGTATGTAAAGGGCATTTCTACCCGGGGAAAGGACGTCAAGCTCTTCCGTGCCAATTCGAACATCCTATCTGTGTATGCCCTTAATCCGGCATTCAGACGGCAGGTCATTGCCGTTAATAGATCCATTTTATACCCAAAAACCAGACGGACTACTGTGAAGACGACTCCTCTGTGCATCCTGTCTGCCGAACAGGTGCCAGGAACTACGAATTTCCTCAGCCAAAGAGATATAAAACCGGCCAGATGACCTTCATCGGACAATTCTCGGCCACCCTGCTTAATATAGGTTTCTAATCTATCACCGGCCTTGTAGCTGTTGATGTCTTCTTCGACGACAATGTCATCATGATTAGTCTCCCGGATTAATCGGTTAATCTCGGCTTGACTCAAGGGCTTGAATTTTCCGACATACTGCTCGGTCTTTTTCTTCTTTTGGACTTCGTCAGTACGGCCTTGAAACAAATAAGCCATCCACTTCGAAGAATAGCAATTGGAGTCCCCCTCTCCACCTTGTCCCTTATAAAAAGCTTTACAGATGCTATAATGACACATTAATTCTTCAAATACATAAAGAATTAGTGGGTTGGCTGCAGAAATCTTATTCATTTCGTCAACAAAAGGGATATATTCTTCATATGGCAAATCTGCCGTGGGTAGCTGAGATATATATGCCATTTCATGAAGGGCGAATCCCATCTCGCCCTTTGGGGTCATGAAGGTGCCAGTCCGATAGTTATATCTCTCCGCTAATGCCAAAAACAGATCCGGGTTTGGTTTGAAACCATAAGCAGTACACTTAATGGCATCATATAAACCTATCGCCTTCAACTGTGCACCGAAGTTCCGCAAAATCCATCTCACTAGAGCAGTCCATCTAGTGTTCTCTGGATTTACTAGACCAGTCAGCCTCATTGACTGTTTTGGGTAGATGGCATTCTTTAATTGAACAAATTCATTGGCAAAAATTGGGACTCTGACTGGCTTCAGCAGTGCCGAGTCCTCAGGAGGGATGGTGGCAGGTAACAGTCCTCGCAGAGATGTGACATGTGGTTCAGTACCACTGCGGAACCTTCCTTGACGATATCCAATCTACCCAGCCTTAGCTTGTCGGGATGGAGTAATATCCCACTTCATCTGTCTTTGCTGGCCCGAATGGAATAAACGGGCTATGTTGATACTCTTTGTCAAACCAGTCAAATACATAGGCTGATTTACATCACCATCCCTATAGTAACTGTATGATACTTTGTCCAGAGCAGGCTGGGAATTCATGTCAATAGCATCTCCAAAAAGGAATGCTGGCTTCAAATGGGCAACACCATCTACACTTTGTAACGGCAGTCCACTCATTAGGTTCAGCAAAGTATCATCCTCCTGATTGGTCAACAGAGCTATTCTTGTGGAAGGTCCGTCAAATTGGGGAAAATGAACATGTGATAGATCACTTCTATAATTATTTCCCATACTTCCTTCAAATTCTGCTTCCTGAGCCAGAATATCCACTGCAAATGAAGAATAAAGTATTAAAAATCTTCAATGTCAAGAGATGATAAAGTTCAACATACGCTCAGTTTTTTACTAAGCGTACAGCTCAACTTACGCTCAGTTTTTATTAAGCGTATGGCAGACTCAAGGTTCAGCATACGCTCAATTTTCTTTAAGCGTATAACAGATTTTATCTTAAGTGAATGGTTTTTAAAGTTCAGTTTATGATCAGTTTGAGCATATCAGCGTATGGTTGACAAGATGATCATCAAAAGTTTACGCTAACACAGGAGTTAGCGTATCTCAATGAGACAAATTGCTATAGCATATTCTTTTAAAAGATAGTGTATTTTGATATCTCTATCAAAAATACGCGTATCTTACAGATATACGCTCCAAACATACTTTTCGTAAAAACGAAAAATATGGAATACAGCTAAACCCTAAAGAGGGAAGCGTATTTGCTGACGTATTGACCCTAAAGAGGGATACGTTTTCTGAGTTTTGTTCTAACCAGAGCCCTAAAAAGGGAATAGTTATTTGTTCATCATCATCTTCGTCCTCACCATAAAGAGGTTTCAATGGCCGTTCACTGCGTGAAATACGCTGACTGGCCGTTCTCTTGGTAGTGGCAGTGTCGACGGCAGGATGAGATGACTCTTCAGGGGTTTCCCCTTTCCTTTCGAAGCAGCATCAATCTTGGGTGCCATTAATGGAGATGGAGTTGAAGACGAAGAAGAAGAAGAAAGATCTTGAGTTTCTGAAAGCTCTTTTCTCTCTCGAAGGCAAAAGCTCTGGTAAAGAAATAAAATAGGTTTTGGGAGACTTATTTATAGAAGAAAGAAAGAAGTTCAAAACGGCGGATATTTTCTAAACAAAATCCCTAAAGAATTGCACTGATATTGAGGAAGATAACAGACTCATGCCAGCGTGTCAGGACTCATTCCCACTTTCTGTTCAAAGTAATTTCGAACTTTTGAAACTCATAAAGTTCGAAAACTTTGAAGGGGGTCTTGTAGGATGTAGAAAATTATGACACGCTGTAATTTTCATCTATACGCTTAAAGACAGATGTCAGTTGAAGCCATACGCTCAAACAGAAGTCATACGCTCAAGGCTATACGCTCAGTTAAGAGCCATATGTTCAGTTCAGAGTTGTACGCTCATTCAAAAGCCATACGCTCAGTAAATATTTTATTATTTACTGAAGTGACAGCACAGCATATGTTTAAATGAGGAATGAATCTGATACTTCATCTTTCGTGCAAAGACAGCTGTCACGAGAAAAGTAACCGTCGTATAGGTTTTCGAAGAGTCGGTTTTGTCTTTTACGAGGACAACTCAGCAGCCTTCATAAAATACAAAAGCCATCATTACTGTCAGTTTTGACAGTCTGTCAGCCGTCAAATCCGTAATCACGATGCTCGAGAAGATTTTGTCAGTTATGGGAAGATATGGTGTACCAAAGAAGATTGATGATAGCCACGTGGCCACTTCTCCAGTGAGCGTATCGACCTCACATGACTCCTTCTTCACCCAGCCAAGTGAGCGTATGGACCTCACATGACTCCTTGTCCATAAAGTGAGCGTATGGATTTCCTATGGCACTACACTGTCCAAATCAGCGTATGACTCCTCTTCAAAAGCTAGCGTATGACTCTACAGCAGTTGTATCCAGGATGATTTTCAACGTACAGTCAACACACGTTCTCACGTGTCCTGTACTCAGTTACCCATTTATTCAGAAGTTATGCAATGTGGCCTTCATGCCATCAATCTCTCCTGAATGTGCTCCACTACTCTTAACCGCACGCCAACGTGTCTTCGTCAGAATTTGCCACGCGTCCCTGCAGTTTTGCACACGTCAAGTAACTACCTGAGCGTATGGTTCAGGACAGTTATCCAGAACTCTATAAAAGAGAGTTTCTTCACCTTCATGAAGACAGGTTATTTTTTTTAGAGAGAACAGAGAGATTGCCCAGTTGCTGTCCAAGTTCTTCGAAGTTCGAGTTTTCTTCATCGCATCGTCCAAGGGATAAAGTAATCGTCTTCTAGATTAGATTCCCACAGTTGTAATTTTCCCAGATACACAATAAATAAAGTAAATTTATTTATGGAAAACAACAACAATTGAAAGTAGTACTTTACTAGTCTCAGATCAGAAAGCAAATATGATGGTCCCAAAAGTTTCCCTACAACGATCGAGAGCAGTGCTTTACTAGCCTCAGATCAGGGAGCAAATATGATGGTCCCAAAAGTCTTTCTACAACGATCGAGAGCAAGTACTTTTACTAGCCTCAGATCAGGAAGCAAATATGATACCTATGTACCCAGGTGCTCGGGATTCTCGGGCCCATAAAATGGATGCAAAGGTAGATCAATCTGCTCTCGACTTGAGAGAGGTGGTCATTCACAAACGCAAGGAGAGAGAAGTAACCTTGATGTGTGAGGAGCCCTTTCAAGGACATTACTGTACCCAAGCCGCCATCAACTACTGCTACCACAAGACAGTGGCTCCACCACCAAGGCAGTCTGTGTTTATGCGGATCATCACCCCATATGACTAAGTGGACTCGAGCCGCAGAAGCAAGGCTCCTGAAGATCCCATGCGGCCAGGTTGACTCGAGCCACAGAAGCAAGGCTCTCGAAGAACCCATGCGGCCAAGTGAAACCGAGCTACGGAAGCAAGGCTCTTCGAGACCCCATGCGGCCAAGTGGACTTTAGCCGCAGGAAGAAGACTCTTGAGACTTCATGCAGCCAAGATGATCCGAGCCGCAGAAGGAAGTCTCTTGAAGACCTCATGCGGCCAAGCCAATTTGAGCCGCAGAAGGAAGACTCTTGAGACCTCATGCGGCCAAGATGATCCGAGCCGCAGAAGGAAGGCTCTTGAGATTTCATGCGGCCAAGCCGATCCCGGCTGCAGAAGAAAGACTCTTGGTACCGCATGTGGCTAAGTCGACCCGGGCCGCAGAAGCTTGATTTTACTCTGTTGCGGGGGGGGGGGGGGGGCACATGGCAATTTGGCCAAGTCACAACCACCCATATTTGCTATAACAAAGAAATATCAACAACCCCCACCAGCTGGCAGCCCAAGATTGAGTCTTCGTGTGTTGTTGCAGACACGTGGCCACGTGGCCCTCTATGCGGCCCAAAATCTGCTATTGCAGGGATCACTATAAATAGCAGGGTACCACACCCATGCTAGAGGTTGGCAATCAAAGGCTAGCAAATTTCTTCGAGAGCGAAGACTGTGTCTGATAGTCCAAGGAGTAAGGCAGAGTTGCTACACTTTCCCTAGCCTCCATCGTCACCCCCCAGAATCAAGACTAAACAATTATACATAGATTGTTTCCTAGGGTTTCTTTCTAGGCTTTCTTTTGTACAAGCAAGTTTGCAATCAAGTTCAATTCCTCTGTAATTTCTGTTCTTGATATTTAATGGCAAACACGATGGCGACTCTGCTAGGGACTTCCTTTTTCTCTGTTGAGAATTTGGTGATGCAATTCGATGTGTCCAAGCTCGGCTCTACACAGCAAATGCTTGTGGTTCGTTTTGACCAACAGACATTCGAAGAAATACTCTCTGAAGAGAGCACCAGCCCGTTACAGAAGTGAGCCAACCCGACGAGAACCCGCAGGACGTCGAAGCGCAAAACTGTTGCCCCTCGCCAGGTTCTCGAAGAAGCTCCTTCTGTGGCCCAAGACGGTGATCAAAACTCTCCTACGGCCTTACTTCCGATCGCAGAGAACCCCATTATCCCCAAGTCCAGAAAGGAAAATACTACGATGCTGAACTTCTAGGGACACAAGGGAAATCCATATGGACGAAAAAGAGGCCGCATAAGAGAAATAGGTAGTCTGCCTATGCGGCAGCCAACTCTGGCCGCAGGCCGATGACCCATGCGACAGCCAACTCTGGCCATAGACAGATGGCCCATGCGACAGCCAATCCTGGCCGCAGACAGGCTACCTCATGCGGCCCTGCCAGAAGCTCTATATTCGACCGTCTCTTATACGGGCCCGACGCCATGTGGCCCATTAAGAATATGGAGTGTTCGAATCTGGACACTTCTTACTATGCGCCTTCGGGTGTTAAGTCGAAGAAGTCTAGGACAGTGCGGGCCCAATAAGCCCAGTCAACTATCCAACCTGCTGACCGTCAGCGGGAACCGTTAACTGTTATAGGGGCTTCTGATGGAAAGTTGTACAGAACCACCCGCGTCCAGTCCTCCAGGGCAAACAGACAGGGCGGGTCTTAAAAGCCTTCCAGTTATGAGCAAGAGCAAGTGCTTTTACTAGCCTCGAATCAGGGAGCAAATATGATATCTACGCACCCGTGCGCTCAGGATACCCGAGCCCACAAAACGGATGCAAAGGTAGATCAATCTGCTCTCGACTTGTGAGAAGTACTCATCCAAAAACGTAAGAAGAGAGAGGCAACCTTGGCATGCGGTGAGCCACCCTTGGACATCACTATACCCAAGTTGTCATCAACTGCTGCTGCGATAAGTCGGCAGCACTTGAAGATCGGCAGTCCATTTTCCAACGACTGTACCATCCAACACCTGTCCGACGATAACTCGAGTGTCACGCCCCAGTTCCAAATAATCGGATCGGAAACACGTGGCATGCCAGCTGTACGATCAGACATAGTTAACCCAATTTAATGGACTATGACTAGTCGTATTACGCTGAAGTAAGACTAATAATATTAACAACACAGGCAGGTAAAATCTAGTCTCATCCCTGAAACAAATAATAGATAACTGTAAAGAGAGTCTCCAGAGTCACAATAAATGTCAAAAGAAAGACCAAACACTGTACAGTACATCTGGAATGAAATAAAATGAAAAGTAGGAAATAACTGAATACAGGAAATGAACCCACATCAGAAGATAAAGCTAGCCTCCAAAGGATCAAGGCGGTGGCTCCACCTCAAGGTCGTCGTCTAATCTAGCTACTCCGTAATCAGTCGGGTAGGAATCCTCGTCAAGCTCTGGAAAAGATACCAGGTCCTCAGAGGGACATAACAAGTACACAGGAAATATGACATGCAAGATAATACTGAGCAGTAAAGTAAAAGTAACTAAATAAAAATGCTACTAAGTAATTCCTTAACCAAACAAGGACAGGAAATACGTAGTACACAATTAAAGGTGTTCTAGCCATCTAAGTGTAAATGCAATTTGAGACATCTCTAGTGGCACATGAGAGGGGAAGAAGAAGAAGAAACGTCCACCAAGCGTTCTACGGTTTGAGAACGAGGGGCTACGAGCATCCAGCGTACATTGGAAACAGAATTCTCATACACCACTAGTAGACTCTCCCTACCCAATGAATACCTGTACCGTATACACGGTACAAATAATATGCAAGACGGCAATATACATATAATGTAACTAACCACTGCTACAACTCAAGATCACATGTTAATGGCCAATCAACACAAAATCTCTGCACTCAACTCACTCATATGTGATGCGTGTCTGAGATGTGTCAAGTTATACTAACTATTGACAGGGTAGTCATAAATGGTGACGAGTGCACACAACTGTAATAAATGGTCAAATGTAATACTGCGTAGTAAAGTCAAGCAAGGTGTACTTGCCTGTGTCCAATAGCTGAAAGTCCGAGTCTGGTATCGAGTCCAAGTTCCGAGAAATGAATAATCCTACAATAACATTAACCCTAATTCAATACTAATTAACCAAATTAAACTATACATTTAATTGATAATTAATCGATAATTATTATTCAAACCATTACTACTAGCTTATCATTACTAATAAATAAGAATAATATCATACAATAATAAGTATGAAGCACTTATTATTATACTTTTATATTCTAAAATTATTAATACAATTAATAATTTAATAATTAATAAATTACTTACAACTAATTAGTTAAACAATTAAGAAACACATGCATTCACAAATTCCCATTAATTATAAATACTAATTAATAAATAATGGCAAGTCTAAATTTGGTTAGAAAACACTTTTCCATGAAATCCCACTGGAAATAATATTTTTAATATTATTTACCTAATTTATAAGTAATTAAAAACATTTAACTACTAATATATAGAAATTACCAATTTAGCTATTATAATTAGAATTAAATGTTAAAAATTCACTAATAAATTGGGAAAAATCATAATTCACAGAAAATAACATTTCTAACAGTGACTATACATTTATGAGCATTACCAATAATAATTTATAATTATTATAAATTAAAACTAGTATCGAACTAATTACATAATCAAATATATTTAACTCTGGTTTAATGCCAAATAAATACTAAACATAATTATTCTCTTTTGAAAATTTTACAGTAAATAGGTATAATTATTATCTCTCAGTTTTGTATAACACTCATTAATTAATTCTTAATGAATTAATTAATAAAAATCCAAAACAGTGTAAATAAACAGTCATTTAGAATCAGTAATTCACAGTTTAAAATATAAATAAAATATCTAAACTATTTATTAAATCTTGAAAATTTAACAGTAATTAGTTTACATAATTACCTACAATTTATGTATAGATCATAACGAGTGATTCCTAATGGATTAAATTCAAAAAAATCAAAACAGAATATATAATTCTGTGGAAATTTACACAAAAACTGCTTCATTGACATCAGTTAAAATACTTAATAAATACGAATAATTTGTATAAAATCTGATACAATTGAATCTATACTAATGTCTCTAATCAATGGACGAATAATTTAGGTACAAATTACTATCAATTAATCATTAATTAATTAATCACACAGCCATAATCCCACAAAATAATTAATTCACAGTCATTAATTAATTCAAATAAAATCATAATAATTCATAATAAATTCTCTACAATTTATTACAGAATCTACACTTTGTTAACAATCATTTAACATTAATAATACTACTTAATAATCATTAATTCTTCCTTAATCAAATTATTAATCAATGAATAAAACAGGAAATTATATAGAAATTAGGGTTCTAAGTTGCAAGGGGGATATCCACGTGGCAAAACCACGTAGAGGCTCGAGATCGTACCTGCCGACTGCAGGGAGTCGGGGCTACGCTACGATGGTGATAGCGCCGCCGGAGATGGCCTGAACGCCGAGGACGAGGTGATCTCTTCGCTGAACGCACGCCGGCCGAGATAGGAGGGAAGGGGAGTTCTCGGGTAGCCGAAAAATGGAGGGGGAAGAAGTGGTGGTGTGGCCGAAAAGTGGAGGGGAAAGAGGAGTTGTGTGGCCGAAAAAATGAAAGGGAGGAGTGGTTATCATTTGGTTACAAGAGATCCATACTTTGTGGAAACCAAAATTCATGTGGTAGAGAATGGGTTAAGGTTGGTTAAGAAATTAATTAGCATTCTAAGTATACATAAACATGTAAATTCATTCTTAATTAAATAGAGACAAAAAAAAAGATTAGGGTTTGGTTTAAGGATTAAGGTCTAAGAAAAACCAGGGGCAAACACACAACCCAATATATAGTCACACATATAAATAATTCCTATATATAATTATAGAAAATCAATTAAATCATGTAATATTATTTAATAAATAAAATTTTGAAAATTAAGGGGTTTTACATTCTCCCCAACTTATTAAAATTTCGTCCTCGAAATTGAAACAAGCTAGGGTAAAAGAATCACACAATCACAATTCTAATTCTAGGCAATTTACAAACTAAATTAAGCAGAATCTAGAGAGCAATTATTAACAGAATTTAGTCATACCAGACGCCTCACGAAGGTATGGAAAACGCTCCAGAATAGAATCTTCCCGCTCCCAAGTCGATTCGCCCGGAGAATGGTGTTTCCATGCAACTCGGACTAGTCGAATGGTCTTCCCCTTCAACACTTTCTCTCTGCGGTCTAGGATCTCCACAGGCTGCTCCTCGTAGGACAAGGTCGGTCCCACGGTGATCTCTGAATGATCAAGTATGTGGTTAGGGTCTGCCACATACTTCCTCAACTGGGAGACATGAAATACATCATGGACGCCTTCCAATGACTGCGGAAGTGCCAATCTGTATGCAACCTCGCCAACTTTCTCCAACACATCGAATGGTCCGATGTACCTTGGGCTGAGCTTTCCTCTGACTCCAAATCTGATTGTACCTCTAGTCGGGGAGATTCTCAAGAACACATGATCTCCTTCCTTGAACTCAAGAGGTCGCCTATGAGTGTCTGCCCACTGTTTCTGCCGGTCCTGTGCTGCTCGTAGATGTCCCTGAATCTTTTTGACTGTATCTACTGTACGAGTCACCAACTCTGGTCCCAATATCTGTCTCTCGCCTACATCACCCCAACATGCTGGCGATCGACACTTCCTTTCGTACAATGCTTCAAAAGGGGCCATCTGGATACTTGCCTGGTAGCTATTGTTGTAAAAGAATTCTACCAAGTGCAAGTGATCCTCCCAGGATCCACCAAAATCCAACATGCAAGCTCTCAACATGTCCTCCAACGTCTGAATGGTACGCTCTGACTGCCCGTCCGTCTGAGGGTGATAAGCTGTGCTGAACTTCAATCTTGTGCCCAGACTTTCCTGTATGCTCTTCCAGAAGTGCGATGTGAATCTTGTATCTCGATCAGAGACTATACTGACTGGTACTCCATGTAATCGTACTATCTCCTTCATATATAAGTCTGCCAATACCTCTGTAGATTGCCCCACTCGAAATGGTATGAAATGAGTAGACTTCGATAATCTGTCCACAATCACCCAAACTGCATCTCGTCCAGCTGGGCTCCTCGGAAATCCCGTAACGAAATCCATAGTGATGTGCTCCCACTTCCACTCAGGTATCGGAAGCGGTTGCAACAATCCTGCGGATCTCTGATGTTCAGCTTTGACTTGCTGACACACCAAACACTTCGCCACGAAACGTGCTATCTCACGTTTCATTCCATGCCACCAGTAGTGCTGTCTCAGGTCCCTGTACATCTTCGTACCTCCTGGATGAATAGAATAAATCGAGCTATGAGCCTCTGCCATCAGCTCCTGCCTGATCTCCCCATTAGGAACATAGAGGCGATCACCACACCTCAAGGTCCCGTCTTCGTGAATCCTCAATCCAGTCTGCAGTCCCTGCTCTGTCCTCTGTCGAAGCCTCTGATATCTGGCATCTGTGGGTAAAGTCGCCTTGATCCTCTCTACTAATGAAGACTGAACCTGAATATTCATCATCTGTGCAACTCCTCCAGGCCTAACAACTTTAATGCCCATCTTCTCCAAATCGTATAGCAACTCCTTTTGTGATGTCAAGAAGTGCGCCATAGGTTTCCGGCTCAATGCATCTGCTACTGAATTAGCCTTCCCTGGATGGTACTGTAACTCTATATCAAAATCTGCCATCAATTCAAGCCAACGCCTCTGCCTCAAATTTAAATCTTTCTGAGTAAAGACGTACTTGAGGCTCTTATGATCTGTATATACCTCCACCGTTTCTCCATACAGATAATGTCTCCAAAGCTTCAGGGCAAATATCACCGCCGCAAGCTCTAAGTCGTGCGTGGGATAATTCTTCTCATGGGTCCTCAACTGCCGAGAACCATATGCCACTACCTTCCCATGCTGCATCAAGACGCATCCCAATCCCTTCCCGGATGCATCGCTATAGATGACAAAACCTCCTGGTCCCGATGGTATGGTCAAAACTGGTGCAGTGGTAAGGCGCCTCTTCAATTCATCAAAGGCAGCTTGGCATTCTTCCGTCCATTCGAACTTCTGATCCTTGCGGGTCAACTTGGTCATGGGCTCCGCAATCCTTGCAAAATTCTCTACGAACCTCCGGTAATATTCGACAAGCCCTAGAAAACTTCGTATCTCTGAAACATCGGTTGGAGTTGGCCACGACTCCACTGCTAATATCTTCGTCGGATCCACTTCTATGCCTTTCCCTGAGATAACATGTCCAAGAAATGAAACATGATCTAGCAAAAATTCACACTTACTCAGCTTCGCATATAACTTCTGATGCCTCAAGACCTCCAGCATCTTCCTCAAGTGATCCTCATGCTCTTCATGGTTCTTTGAATACACCAAAATGTCGTCGATAAATACTACGACAAATTTGTCAAGATATTCATGGAATACTCTGTTCATTAAATTCATGAACACAGCAGGTGCATTAGTCAAACCAAAGGGCATTACTAAGAACTCATAATGACCATACCGAGTCCTGAATGCCGTCTTCTGGATGTCTTCCCTCCGAACTTTCACTTGATGGTATCCCGATCTCAGATCAATCTTCGAGAATACCTGGGCTCCTGTCAGCTGGTCAAATAGATCATCAATTCTGGGCAGGGGATACTTGTTCTTGATTGTCACAGCATTAAGAGCCCTATAATCAATGCACATGCGAACTGTTCCATCTTTCTTTGGCACAAACAAGACTGGGGCTCCCCATGGTGATGCACTTGGTCTGATAAATCCTTTGTCTTGCAACTCCTGCAACTGTACCTTCATTTCATCCAGCTCCTTCTTCGCCAATCGATAGACATTTGAAGAGATTGGTGCCGCTCCTGGTATGAGCTCAATGGTGAACTCAACCTCTCTGTCGGGTGGTAGTCCCGGCAGATCATCAGGAAAGACATCAGAAAACTCATCAATGATCGGTGGCGGGGCCACCTCCATCGCCATGCAGGCTTCCTGATACTGAGAGATTCCCTTCTCAATGCTTCCTCTCTGAAATGCAAACTCCGGCTGGCCTAGCGGTCTAAATATAGCACAACCCTTATGGCAGTCCAATATCGCATGATATTGACTAAGCCAATCCATACCCAGCACTACGTCATAAGTTGGCATAGGAAATACCAAAAGTCGAGCTCTCATCTCCCTGCCACAAATAACTACCGAACAGGCTCTACATGAACTATTTACAGGTACTAAACCCCCACCAGTAATAATATTCCAACTCTTAGGCATAGTAGAAGTAGTTATCCTATGCACAGCTACAAATCTAGATGATATGAAAGACAGGGTAGCACCAGAATCAAATAATACTGTAGCAGGCAATGAACCTACTAAGATAGTACCTGTGATAGCCTCTCCTACTGCTTCTTCCTCTTCCTGGGTGAGAGCGAAGATCTGACCCTGCTTCTTGTTTCCCGCCTGCTGCTTGGCCTTCTCAAACTGTGCTAACTGGGAAGGGAGTATAGGTCCTCTCTGCTGACCTCCTGATGCTGGTGGCTTCTGTCCTCCTGCTGGCACAATAGCTCCCCGAACCGGGCAGTCTCGAGCCTGATGCTGACCCGAACCACAGGCTAAGCAAGTACCCATCCTCCTTCTGCACTCTCTCTCCAAGTGACCCTTCTTGCCACAGTAATGACAAGTTGGGAGCTCCTTCGACTGATAGGGTCCAGTCCTCTGATGCTGCTGATGTCCCATAGGTCGCCGAATAGGACCTCCTTGCTGCGTCTTCTGCTGTACTTGCTGGCTCCTCTGCTGGTGTTGCCTCCCCTTGACAATTGACTCTTGGATTCTGGCCTCCGTCAGCACCTCAGAATAAGAGACTCGGGACTGAGTGCTGGTAAATTGTTGTAACTCTTGTCTCAGTCCGTTGTGGAACCTCTTAGCTTTCTCCAGATCGGTGGGGATCAGCACCTCCCCATATTTGCTGAGACGACTAAACTCCGAGTCGTACTCATCCACTGTCTTGTTTCCCTGCTCCAGGTGCAGGAACTGGTTGTATAAAGCATTCTTCACAGTAGCAGGAAAGTACTTCTTATCAAAGAACTCCAGAAACTGTTCCCACGACTGACGGGTACCCAACTGACGCTCCATAGAATCCCACCAGTGATGGGCATTCCCCTCCAGCTGAGTTCTTACGCCAGTCATCCATAAATCTTCTGACAACTGAGATGCCTGTAATTTCTTCTTGGTGCTGGCGATCCAATTAGTGGTCTCCTCCGGAGTCTCATTCCCTTTGTAAGGTTTGGGGTCCATCTGCACGTAGTCCTTCACTGAACCTACCCGCGCTGGTCTCGCGGGAGCTTGTGTCGGAGCTGGTGCAGGTGCTGGTGCTGTCATTCTCTCCATAGCTGTCAGGAATCCCTGTCTCATCTCAGCAGCTTCCCGCCTCTGCTCAGCTGCTTCTTGCCTCTGTTCTTGCATCATCATGTGCATGAACTGAAACATCTGTGCCTGACTGTCTGGTGGCACAGTCGGGGGCACTCCAAATGGTGTCTGAGGGTTCCGCGGGGGAGGTGGTGGTACCCCAGTCGGTTGTGCACCAACTGGCTGAGACGTCTGCCCTGGAAGCAAAGGGTGAGTTGGAACTACCCTTGCGGACTGTTCATCCGTACCAGATGACTGGTTGTCTCCACCGGCAGCGGTACGTCCACTCCTCAAATTCATGATTCTGCAGAGATATGATAGAAGGAATTAAGAATAGGACGGAAACAAATGAGATGCAAAAGATTTTGTTCAAGGATATTCAAGAATGATATAATCAAGTATGGATGAGACCCTATATTCTAAACTTAATTTGCAGGCTTGTCTGGTACAGTAACGTAACCAAACAAATTTCATAGACCTGCATGGGCCACCACTAAAACATGTCACGCCCCAGTTCCAAATAATCGGATCGGGAACACGTGGCATGCCAGCTGTACGATCAGACATAGTTAACCCAATTTAATGGACTATGACTAGTCGTATTACGCTGAAGTAAGACTAATAATATTAACAACACAGGCAGGTAAAATCTAGTCTCATCCATGAAACAAATAATAGATAACTGTAAAGAGAGTCTCCAGAGTCACAATAAATGTCAAAAGAAAGACCAAACACTGCACAGTACATCTGGAATGAAATAAAATGAAAAGTAGGAAATAACTGAATACAAGAAATGAACCCACATCAGAAGATAAAGCTAGCCTCCAAAGGATCAAGGCTGTGGCTCCACCTCAAGGTCGTCGTCTAATCCAGCTACTCCGTAATCAGTCGGGTAGGAATCCTCGTCAAGCTCTGGAAAAGATACCAGGTCCTCAGAGGGACATAACAAGTACACAGGAAATATGACATGCAAGATAATACTGAGCAGTAAAGTAAAAGTAACTAAATAAAAATGCTACTAAGTAATTCCTTAACCAAACAAGGACAGGAAATACGTAGTACACAATTAAAGGTGTTCTAGCCATCTAAGTGTAAATGCAATTTGAGACATCTCTAGTGGCACATGAGAGGGGGAGAAGAAGAAGAAACGTCCACCAAGCGTTCTACGGTTTGAGAACGAGGGGCTACGAGCATCCAGCGTACATTGGAAACAGAATTCTCATACACCACTAGTAGACTCTCCCCACCCAATGAATACCTGTACCGTATACACGGTACAAATAATATGCAAGACGGCAATATACATATAATGTAACTAACCACTGCTACAACTCAAGATCACATGTTAATAGCCAATCAACACAAAATCTCTGCACTCAACTCACTCATATGTGATGCGTGTCTGAGATGTGTCAAGTTATACTAACTATTGACAGGGTAGTCATAAATGGTGACGAGTGCACACAACTGTAATAAATGGTCAAATGTAATACTGCGTAGTAAAGTCAAGCAAGGTGTACTTGCCTGTGTCCAATAGCTGAAAGTCCGAGTCTGGTATCGAGTCCAAGTTCCGAGAAATGAATAATCCTACAATAACATTAACCCTAATTCAATACTAATTAACCAAATTAAACTATACATTTAATTGATAATTAATCGATAATTATTATTCAAACCATTACTACTAGCTTATCATTACTAATAAATAAGAATAATATCATACAATAATAAGTATGAAGCACTTATTATTATACTTTTATATTCTAAAATTATTAATACAATTAATAATTTAATAATTAATAAATTACTTACAACTAATTAGTTAAACAATTAAGAAACACATGCATTCACAAATTCCCATTAATTATAAATACTAATTAATAAATAATGGCAAGTCTAAATTTGGTTAGAAAACACTTTTCCATGAAATCCCACTGGAAATAATATTTTTAATATTATTTACCTAATTTATAAGTAATTAAAAACATTTAACTACTAATATATAGAAATTACCAATTTAGCTATTATAATTAGAATTAAATGTTAAAAATTCACTAATAAATTGGGAAAAATCATAATTCACAGAAAATAACATTTCTAACAGTGACTATACATTTATGAGCATTACCAATAATAAATTATAATTATTATAAATTAAAACTAGTATCGAACTAATTACATAATCAAATATATTTAACTCTGGTTTAATGCCAAATAAATACTAAACATAATTATTATCTTTTGAAAATTTTACAGTAAATTGGTATAATTATTATCTCTCAGTTTTGTATAACACTCATTAATTAATTCTTAATGAATTAATTAATAAAAATCCAAAACAGTGTAAATAAACAGTCATTTAGAATCAGTAATTCACAGTTTAAAATATAAATAAAATATCTAGACTATTTATTAAATCTTGAAAATTTAACAGTAATTAGTTTACATAATTACCTACAATTTATGTATATATCATAACGAGTGATTCCTAATGGATTAAATTCAAAAAAATCAAAACAGAATATATAATTCTGTGGAAATTTACACAAAAACTGCTTCATTGACATCAGTTAAAATACTTAATAAATACGAATAATTTGTATAAAAATCTGATACAATTAATATAGAATCTATACTAATGTCTCTAATCAATGGACGAATAATTTAGGTACAAATTACTATCAATTAATCATTAATTAATTAATCACACAGCCATAATCCCACAAAATAATTAATTCACAGTCATTAATTAATTCAAATAAAATCATAATAATTCATAATAAATTCTCTACAATTTATTACAGAATCTACACTTTGTTAACAATCATTTAACATTAATAATACTACTTAATAATCATTAATTCTTCCTTAATCAAATCATTAATCAATGAATAAAACAGGAAATTATATAGAAATTAGGGTTCTAAGTTGCAAGGGGGATATCCACGTGGCAAAACCACGTAGAGGCTCGAGATCGTACCTGCCGACTGCAGGGAGTCGGGGCTACGCTACGATGGTGATAGCGCCGCCGGAGATGGCCTGAACGCCGATGACGAGGTGATCTCTTCGCTGAACGCACGCCGGCCGAGATAGGAGGGAAGGGGAGTTCTCGGGTAGCCGAAAAATGGAGGGGGAAGAAGTGGTGGTGTGGCCGAAAAGTGGAGGGGAAAGAGGAGTTGTGTGGCCGAAAAAATGAAAGGGAGGAGTGGTTATCATTTGGTTACAAGAGATCCATACTTTGTGGAAACCAAAATTCATGTGGTAGAGAATGGGTTAAGGTTGGTTAAGAAATTAATTAGCATTCTAAGTATACATAAACATGTAAATTCATTCTTAATTAAATAGAGACAAAAAAAAAAGATTAGGGTTTGGTTTAAGGATTAAGGTCTAAGAAAAACCAGGGGCAAACACACAACCCAATATATAGTCACACATATAAATAATTCCTATATATAATTATAGAAAATCAATTAAATCATGTAATATTATTTAATAAATAAAATTTTGAAAATTAAGGGGTTTTACATTCTCCCCAACTTATTAAAATTTCGTCCTCGAAATTGAAACAAGCTAGGGTAAAAGAATCACACAATCATAATTCTAATTCTAGGCAATTTACAAACTAAATTAAGCAGAATCTAGAGAGCAATTATTAACAGAATTTAGTCATACCAGACGCCTCACGAAGGTATGGAAAACGCTCCAGAATAGAATCTTCCCGCTCCCAAGTCGATTCGCCCGGAGAATGGTGTTTCCACGCAACTCGGACTAGTCGAATGGTCTTCCCCTTCAACACTTTCTCTCTGCGGTCTAGGATCTCCACAGGCTGCTCCTCGTAGGACAAGGTCGGTCCCACGGTGATCTCTGAATGATCAAGTATGTGGTTAGGGTCTGCCACATACTTCCTCAACTGGGAGACATGAAATACATCATGGACGCCTTCCAATGACTGCGGAAGTGCCAATCTGTATGCAACCTCGCCAACTTTCTCCAACATATCGAATGGTCCGATGTACCTTGGGCTGAGCTTTCCTCTGACTCCAAATCTGATTGTACCTCTAGTCGGGGAGATTCTCAAGAACACATGATCTCCTTCCTTGAACTCAAGAGGTCGCCTATGAGTGTCTGCCCACTGTTTCTGCCGGTCCTGTGCTGCTTGTAGATGTCCCTGAATCTTCTTGACTGTATCTACTGTACGAGTCACCAACTCTGGTCCCAATATCTGTCTCTCGCCTACATCACCCCAACATGCTGGCGATCGACACTTCCTTCCGTACAATACTTCAAAAGGGGCCATCTGTATACTTGCCTGGTAGCTATTGTTGTAAGAGAATTCTACCAAGTACAAATGATCCTCCCAGGATCCACCAAAATCCAACATGCAAGCTCTCAACATGTCCTCCAACGTCTGAATGGTACGCTCTGACTGCCCGTCCGTCTGAGGGTGATAAGCTGTGCTGAACTTCAATCTTGTGCCCAGACTTTCCTGCATGCTCTTCCAGAAGTGCGATGTGAATCTTGTATCTCGATCAGAGACTATACTGACTGGTACTCCATGTAATCGTACTATCTCCTTCATATATAAGTCTGCCAATACCTCTGTGCATCTTGTCTGCCGAACAGGTGCCAGGAACTACGAATTTCCTCAGCCAAAGAGATATAAAACCGGCCAGATGACCTTTATCGGACAATTCTCGGCCACCCTGCTTAATATAGGTTTCTAATCTATCACCGGCCTTGTAGCTGTTGATGTCTTCTTCGACGACAATGTCATCATGATTAGTCTCCCGGATTAATCGGTTAATCTCGGCTTGACTCAAGGGCTTGAATTTTCCGACATACTGCTCGGTCTTTTTCTTCTTTTGGACTTCGTCAGTACGGCCTTGAAACAAATAAGCCATCCACTTCGAAGAATAGCAATTGGAGTCCCCCTCTCCACCTTGTCCCTTATAAAAAGCTTTACAGATGCTGTAATGACACATTAATTCTTCAAATACATAAAGAATTAGTGGGTTGGCTGCAGAAATCTTATTCATTTTGTCAACAAAAGGGATATATTCTTCATATGGCAAATCTGCCGTGGGTAGCTGAGATATATATGCCATTTCATGAAGGGCGAATCCCATCTCGCCCTTTGGGGTTATGAAGGTGCCAGTCCGATAGTTATATCTCTCCGCTAATGCCAAAAACAGATCCGGGTTTGGTTTGAAACCATAAGCAGTACACTTAATGGCATCATATAAACCTATCGCCTTCAACTGTGCACCGAAGTTCCGCAAAATCCATCTCACTAGAGCAGTCCATCTAGTGTTCTCTGGATTTACTAGACCAGTCAGCCTCATTGACTGTTTTGGGTAGATGGCATTCTTTAATTGAACAAATTCATTGGCAAAAATTGGGACTCTGACTGGCTTCAGCAGTGCCGAGTCCTCAGGAGGGATGGTGGCAGGTAACAGTCCTCGCAGAGATGTGACATGTGGTTCAGTACCACTGCGGAACCTTCCTTGACGATATCCAATCTACCCAGCCTTAGCTTGTCGGGATGGAGTAATATCCCACTTCATCTGTCTTTGCTGGCCCGAATGGAATAAACGGGCTATGTTGATACTCTTTGTCAAACCAGTCAAATACATAGGCTGATTTACATCACCATCCCTATAGTAACTGTATGATACTTTGTCCAGAGCAGGCTGGGAATTCATGTCAATAGCATCTCCAAAAAGGAATGCTGGCTTCAAATGGGCAACACCATCTACACTTTGTAACGGCAGTCCACTCATTAGGTTCAGCAAAGTATCATCCTCCTGATTGGTCAACAGAGCTATTCGTGTGGAAGGTCCGTCAAATTAGGGAAAATGAACATGTGATAGATCACTTCTATAATTATTTCCCATACTTCCTTCAAATTCTGCTTCCTGAGCCATAATATCCACTGCAAATGAAGAATAAAGTATTAAAAATCTTCAATGTCAAGAGATGATAAAGTTCAACATACGCTCAGTTTTTTACTAAGCGTACAGCTCAACTTACGCTCAGTTTTTATTAAGCGTATGGCAGACTCAAGGTTCAGCATACGCTCAGTTTTCTTTAAGCGTATAACAGATTTTATCTTAAGTGAATGGTTTTTAAAGTTCAGTTTATGATCAGTTTGAGCATATCAGCGTATGGTTGACAAGATGATCATCAAAAGTTTACGCTAACACAGGAGTTAGCGTATCTCAATGAGACAAATTGCCATAGCATATTCTTTTAAAAGATAGTGTATTTTGATATCTCTATCAAAAATACGCGTATCTTACAGATATACGCTCCAAACATACTTTTCGTAAAAACGAAAAATATGGAATACAGCTAAACCCTAAAGAGGGAAGCGTATTTGCTGACGTATTGACCCTAAAGAGGGATACGTTTTCTGAGTTTTGTTCTAACCAGAGCCCTAAAAAGGGAATAGTTATTTGTTCATCATCATCTTCGTCCTCACCATAAAGAGGTTTCAATGGCCGTTCACTGCGTGAAACACGCTGACTGGCCGTTCTCTTGGTAGTGGCAGTGTCGACGGCAGGATGAGATGACTCTTCAGGGGCTTTCCCCTTTCCTTTCGCAGCAGCATCAATCTTGGGTGCCATTAATGAAGATGGAGTTGAAGACGAAGAAGAAGAAGAAAGATCTTGAGTTTCTAAAAGCTCTTTTCTCTCTCGAAGGCAAAAGCTCTGGTAAAGAAATAAAATAGGTTTTGGGAGACTTATTTATAGAAGAAAGAAAGAAGTTCAAAACGGCAGATATTTTCTAAACAAAATCCCTAAAGAATTGCACTGATATTGAGGAAGATAACAGACTCATGCCAGCGTGTCAGGACTCATTCCCACTTTCTGTTCAAAGTAATTTCGAACTTTTGAAACTCATAAAGTTCGAAAACTTTGAAGGGGGTCTTGTAGGATGTGGAAAATTATGACACGCTGTCATTTTCATCTATACGCTTAAAGACAGATGTCAGTTGAAGCCATACGCTCAAACAGAAGTCATACGCTCAAGGCTATACGCTCAGTTAAGAGCCATATGTTCAGTTCAGAGTTGTACGCTCATTCAAAAGCCATACGCTAAGTAAATATTTTATTATTTACTGAAGTGACAGCACAGCATATGTTTAAATGAGGAATGAATCTGATACTTCATCTTTCGTGCAAAGACAGCTGTCACGAGAAAAGTAACCGTCGTATAGGTTTTCGAAGAGTCGGTTTTGTCTTTTACGAGGACAACTCAGCAGCCTTCATAAAATACAAAAGCCATCATTACTGTCAGTTTTGACAGTCTGTCAGCCGTCAAATCCGCAATCACGACGCTCGAGAAGATTTTGTCAGTTATGGGAAGATATGGTGTACCAAAGAAGATTGATGATAGCCACGTGGCCACTTCTCCAGTGAGCGTATCGACCTCACATGACTCCTTCTTCACCCAGCCAAGTGAGCGTATGGACCTCACATGACTCCTTGTCCATAAAGTGAGCGTATGGATTTCCTATGGCACTACGCTGTCCAAATCAGCGTATGACTCCTCTTCAAAAGCTAGCGTATGACTCTACAGCAGTTGTATCCAGGATGATTTTCAACGTACAGTCAACACACGTTCTTACGTGTCCTGTACTCAGTTACCCATTTATTCAGAAGTTATGCAATGTGGCCTTCATGCCATCAATCTCTCCTGAATGTGCTCCACTACTCTCAACCGCACGCCAACGTGTCTTCGTCAGAATTTGCCACGCGTCCCTGCAGTTTTGCACACGTCAAGTAACTACCTGAGCGTATGGTTCAGGACAGTTATCCAGAACTCTATAAAAGAGAGTTTCTTCACCTTCATGAAGATAGGTCATTTTTTTTAGAGAGAACAGAGAGATTGCCCAGTTGCTGTCCAAGTTCTTCGAAGTTCGAGTTTTCTTCATCGCATCGTCCAAGGGATAAAGTAATCGTCTTCTAGATTAGATTCCCACAGTTGTAATTTTCCCAGATACACAATAAATAAAGTGAATTTATTTATGGAAAACAACAACAATTGAAAGTAGTACTTTACTAGTCTCAGATCAGAAAGTAAATATGATGGTCCCAAAAGTTTCCCTACAACGATCGAGAGCAGTGCTTTACTAGCCTCAGATCAGGGAGCAAATATGATGGTCCCAAAAGTCTTTCTACAACGATCGAGAGCAAGTACTTTTACTAGCCTCAGATCAGGAAGCAAATATGATACCTATGTACCCAGGTGCTCGGGATTCTCGGGCCCATAAAATGGATGCAAAGGTAGATCAATCTGCTCTCGACTTGAGAGAGGTGGTCATTCACAAACGCAAGGAGAGAGAAGTAACCTTGATGTGTGAGGAGCCCTTTCAAGGACATTACTGTACCCAAGCCGCCATCAACTACTGCTACCATAAGACAGTGGCTCCACCACCAAGGCAGTCTGTGTTTATGCGGATCATCACCCCATATGACTAAGTGGACTCGAGCCGCAGAAGCAAGGCTCCTGAAGATCCCATGCGGTCAGGTTGACTCGAGCCACAGAAGCAAGGCTCTCGAAGAACCCATGCGGCCAAGTGAAACCGAGCTACGGAAGCAAGGCTCTTCGAGACCCCATGCGGCCAAGTGGACTTTAGCCGCAGGAAGAAGACTCTTGAGACTTCATGCAGCCAAGATGATCCGAGCCGCAGAAGGAAGTCTCTTGAAGACCTCATGCGGCCAAGCCAATTTGAGCCGCAGAAGGAAGACTCTTGAGACCTCATGCGGCCAAGATGATCCGAGCCGCAGAAGGAAGGCTCTTGAGATTTCATGCGGCCAAGCCGATCCCGGCTGCAGAAGAAAGACTCTTGGTACCGCATGTGGCTAAGTCGACCCGGGCCGCAGAAGCTTGATTTTACTCTGTTGCGGGGGGGGGGCACATGGCAATTTGGCCAAGTCACAACCACCCATATTTGCTATAACAAAGAAATATCAACAACCCCCACCAGCTGGCAGCCCAAGATTGAGTCTTCGTGTGTTGTTGCAGACACGTGGCCACGTGGCCCTCTATGCGGCCCAAAATCTGCTATTGCAGGGATCACTATAAATAGCAGGGTACCACACCCATGCTAGAGGTTGGCAATCAAAGGCTGGCAAATTTCTTCGAGAGCGAAGACTGTGTCTGATAGTCCAAGGAGTAAGGCAGAGTTGCTACACTTTTCCTAGCCTCCATCGTCACCCCCCATCAAGACTAAACAATTATACATAGATTGTTTCCTAGGGTTTCTTTCTAGGCTTTCTTTTGTACAAGCAAGTTTGCAATCAAGTTCAATTCCTCTGTAATTTTTGTTCTTGATATTTAATGGCAAACACGATGGCGACTCTGCTAGGGACTTCCTTTTTCTCTGTTGAGAATTTGGTGATGCAATTCGATGTGTCCAAGCTCGGCTCTACACAGCAAATGCTTGTGGTTCGTTTTGACCAACAGACATTCGAAGAAATGCTCTCTGAAGAGAGCACCAGCCCGTTACAGAAGTGAGCCAACCCGACGAGAACCCGCAGGACGTCGAAGCGTAAAACTGTTGCCCCTCGCCAGGTTCTTGAAGAAGCTCCTTCTGTGGCCCAAGATGGTGATCAAAACTCTCCTACGGCCTTACTTCCGATCGCAGAGAACCCCATTATCCCCAAGTCCAGAAAGGAAAATACTACGATGCTGAACTTCTAGGGACACAAGGGAAATCCATATGGACGAAAAAGAGGCCGCATAAGAGAAATAGGTAGTCTGCCTATGCGGCAGCCAACTCTGGCCGCAGGCCGATGACCCATGCGACAGCCAACTCTGGCCATAGACAGATGGCCCATGCGACAGCCAATCCTGGCCGCAGACAGGCTACCTCATGCGGCCCTGCCAGAAGCTCTATATTCGACCGTCTCTTATACGGGCCCGACGCCATGCGGACCATTAAGAATATGGAGTGTTCGAATCTGGACACTTCTTACTATGCGCCTTCGGGTGTTAAGTCGAAGAAGTCTAGGACAGTGCGGGCCCAATAAGCCCAGTCAACTGTCCAACCTGCTGACCGTCAGCGGGAACCGTTAACTGTTATAGGGGCTTCTGATGGAAAGTTGTACAGAACCACCCGCGTCCAGTCCTCCAGGGCAAACAGACAGGGCGGGTCTTAAAAGCCTTCCAGTTATGAGCAAGAGCAAGTGCTTTTACTAGCCTCGAATCAGGGAGCAAATATGATATCTACGCACCCGTGCGCTCAGGATACCCGAGCCCACAAAACGGATGCAAAGGTAGATCAATCTGCTCTCGACTTGTGAGAAGTACTCATCCAAAAACGTAAGAAGAGAGAGGCAACCTTGGCATGCGGTGAGCCACCCTTGGACATCACTGTACCCAAGTTGTCATCAACTGCTGCTGCGATAAGTCGGCAGCACCTGAAGATCGGCAGTCCATTTTCCAACGACTGTACCATCCAGCACCTGTCCGACGATAACTCGAGAAATAGGTGCAAATTTTAAGAGACGAGGAATTTCCTTTCGCCTCCTGTAATTCAACTCGAAAGGTTTCTACCAGCACTGGAGGAAAGAAGACAGGCTCCTCCAGCCCGACAATCTCAGCCAGGACTGCAAGGAAACTCTCATCTGGAGGATTATCGTCGAAAACCACAGGGGGTGTCTACCTGGGCACCCGTTCCAGAAAGAAGCTTCCAACACTCGGGGGTGCATCCTCGACCTCCCTGGGGGTAGATGAAGCTGGGGGTAGAAGTTCCCTCAATGTGTGCGACAACCCGGTGTTCCAAGAGCATACACAGGGGGTAGCGATCCATTGGAATTATGCAATAGACTTGGACGTCCCCGAGGATAACCGCCTTTGCCAAGACGATGCAGCTTCCTGCACAGGGGTGGCACCCCTGTAAACCCCCTAAATTTCTACTACGATTTTTTTGAAATATTTTAAATTGGTATTTTATTTTTACTTCGTATTTGTACGTCGCGTGCTAATTTGCATTTTTCGTACCATCTCGTCGAGTGCAAATATGTGCGAGGTACATATTTTTAGAAAGGGTTTTATTATAGATTTTATTTATATAGGAAAACTATATGTTCAAAATAATATGTGGTAAGTATTTTTACAGAATGTGTTGCATCATGGATTGCCAAACTTCATTTTATTTTATTTATTATAAAAATGCTATTTTATTATATTGTACAAGTATAACTAGTAAGTTAGAAAAACTGGTTTTAGATAAATATTATTTCAGTATGCGAGGGTATAAATATTTGTATTTTTGAAATTATTTATTGTCATTATTTTAATATTTCGAAAATAATATTTGAAATTTTGTGTGATTAATATCTAATTAATTTTGATTTAAAGTAGGAAATGATTTTATTTACTTTATTTTAATATCTTTTAAATTAAAAATATGATTTATCTAGATCGGCTTTGTATTGGATTGAGTTTGTTTTAAATATTTTTAAATTAAATTACGTCATATGATTTATGATTTATAAAGTTATTTAGATTTCGAGTTTAAAGCCTTAATTATGGATATTTAAAATTTTGGTGAAAAAAAACTCTTGGTGATTGATATGTATTCTTATTACGATGAGTTGATTTCTACTTTCGACCAAATTGATTTAAAAGTTATTGAATTTAAACTTCGAGGAGATTATGAAAAACGAAATTTAGCCTGTGGAAGAAGAGATACAAATATACATATGTATGTTGGAAGATGAAGATTAGAGATTTATTGAACTGAAGGTTCCCGGACTTACTAAATTTTTATTATAAAATATTAGATTTAAAAATATATATTTGGAATCAAAGTGTTGAAAGTTGATATTTAAGAGCAAGTCCCAAATGGAGTATAGAAGAAAATAAAATGCGTTCAAGAAAATTTCAAATTTGGTGAAATATAAAATTTGAGAAGATTTGTGAAGAGCTAGTGATGATAAAAGCATTATTGGTAAGTGGTTAAATTATCAAAATTGACGATATTGAATGTAAGATGAATATTGGGTTATTGATCAAAGTTTGAGACACTGGAGGTTATCATCTATTTATGAGATTGCACGGTTATAAGATAAATGTTACCTTCGATCCAATTTAGATACTGAATGGGATGTCATGCATGTGATCACTTTCTATTCTAAACCCGTGATTTTATTCTCCCAGTCCTCTAAATTGTTATTATTCCAAATTGCCTATTTTCATTGGATTCCGTTTTCGACTCCTTGCTTGAAATATAATCATGTTTTTGCGTTTAAAAAAAAACTCTTGTATCTTTCCAACCCTACCTATCCTAGTTATTCCTAAATTTCGAGGACGAAATTCTTATAAGTTGGGTAGGATGTAAACCCCCTAAATTTCTACTACAATTTTTTTTAAATATTTTAAATTGGTATTTAATTTTTTACTTCGTATTTGTACGTCGCGTGCTAATTTGCATTTTCCGTACCATCTCGTCGAGTGCGAATATGTGCGAGGTACATATTTTTAGAAAGGGTTTTATTATAGATTTTATTTATATAGGAAAACTATATGTTCAAAATAATATATGATAAGTATTTTTACAGAATGTGTTGCATCATGGATTGCCAAACTTTATTTTATTTTATTTATTATAAAAATGCTATTTTATTATATTGTACAAGTATGACTAGTAAGTTAGAAAAACAGGTTTTAGATAGATATTATTTTAGTATGCGAGGGTGTAAATATTTGTATTTTTGAAATTATTTATTGTCATTATTTTAATATTTCAAAAATAATATTTGAAATTTTGTATGATTAATATCTAATTAATTATGATTTAAAGTAGAAAAGATTTTATTTACTTTATTTTAATATCTTTTAAATTAAAAATATGATTTATCTAGATCGGCTTTGTATTGGATTGAGTTTGTTTTAAATCATTTTGAATTAAATAATATCTACATGGGAATTTAAAATTGTCATAGTCCATATCTATCTAGGAATCCACCTCATATATAAGGAGAGATTCATTGCTCTCCTTTTCTCCATAAATTTCCACAAATTTCCACAACCCACGGTGCATCGTGTCCGTGCCTTCCCATGCACTATATCTCGTACAAGTACAATAACCTTCCGTATCCGACAATCCCAGACACCCCTCCTCGTCACCAATA
Organism: Iris pallida; assembly: GCA_029216955.1. Classification (NCBI taxonomy): domain Eukaryota; kingdom Viridiplantae; phylum Streptophyta; class Magnoliopsida; order Asparagales; family Iridaceae; genus Iris; species Iris pallida. The sequence goes on along the minus strand of JANAVB010026999.1, from coordinate 100,928 downwards.
CTGTGTTGGACACAACCGACACGTCCCAATTCCTATCAAACTCGAATCGTAACCCTAGCCTTCTAGCCACAGCCCCTTGTTCCCGGTCGCACCTCCCCGACAACCTTGCCAACAACCCGCTGCCAGCCCATCGAGACACCGCCACCCCCATCGACAACCGCATGCCGTTCCGGTCCCGATCCGTCATATCCAGTCTCGCCACCAAGGCTGGCCAACCCAACTCCCATCGCCACCATGATCACCATCATGTCCACCACACTCCTCCCCAACCTCGTCAACCGACTGCCACCATCGGCAGCCACCAATACCACCGTGGCACCACCGCCACATCTTCACCCCACTCCAGCAACCACCCGCGGTGCCGCTATCATCTCCGACTACAACAGCCAAAGCACCACCACTACCACTCAGAAAGGGAAGGGGAAACCCTTACCTCCGTCGCCCGCCACGAATCTCTGCCTGGCCGTCAGATCTGGCACCACCGTTTTTCTCCTCGGTCTTGGCGCCGTGTGCCCATCCGCCTCCGCTGATCCCCTACGAAGCCGCCAATGCGCCGCCGCAACTCCGCCTCCAGTGCGCTGACCGCCAGTCGCGCTGCCGACGCTGGTAAAACCCCACTCCCGTTTCTTTCTCTCTAATTTCCCCTCTCTCCTAATTTTTTTCTCTCTCTCTCTCCCACTGTGACGAATTGGAGGGCGGGAGAGCTGTATACATTAAGGGATTAAATATTTTTGTTATTATTATATTTCATTATTATTATTATTATTATTATTATTATCATTGTGATTCTTATTATTATTATTGTTAATAGTATTATTTTTACCAGAAAAACTAATCTACTATTTATTGTTACTGATTTAATAAATACAGCTTAGTTCAATATATATATATATATATATATATATATATATATATATATATATATAAAAAAATATATATATATATATATATATATATATATATATATTTTTTATATATATATATATATATATATATATATATATATATATATATATATATATATATATATATATGATTATTAATACTGGGCCTTGGCCTATAAGCCAGAAGTTAGTTTTTAAAACCATAAAATAAATTTTTGCCTTTCAAATAGTTATTCAAAAATATTTTGATCCTTAAATGTATCTTCCTGATTATAAAATAATTACTAGTAAATTTTTATCATTTAATTATTAAAAGTCTTTTTATCTATAAAACTTTATGTTGACAAACTTAAATTTTAGCCAAAAGCGATGGTTGATTTTCTAAGTATATTTTTCCTAAAATTATATATATATATATATATATATATATATATATATATATATATTTATATATATATATATATATATATATATATATGGTTTCCACCTAGATTTTGACAACTTAGAGTTTTAGTTGAAAAACAAATTTTATTTTATTTTCAAGTATATCTTTATTTAAATATTTTCAGGTAATAGACTATATTTTTCAAGTATTATACATATTCTCTAAAAAAATAATAGAATTATCGTTATCCCAAATTTTTCATCGATTATCACCATAAATCTTGACTGATCCCATATTCCTACTTCTTGCGAATTCGGACCAGTGTACAATGACCATGGATAGTGGACTATTGGGACATGTCAGAACAACGCACAACATCAGGCGACACCCCAGGCAAGATACCTTGCCATTATACTGTTTATTTTCAGTTTGTATTTTATTACATATCACTGTTCATTTATTTCCAGTTCTTGATTTACTGCCTGTTCAGTGATATTAGTTGTACCTTGTTATTTATCCTTTGATTGCATATAGACCTAGAGTTAAGGGACTACCACTAGTTTAGTGCATTACATAAACTTTGATACTGATGTGCCACGAGATGTGTAAGTTATGAGTAGCAAATAGCCTATGAACTTGCGTGTTGGCTGATCATGATGCGTATAGGATGTGCATTAGGTCTAACTGTCAATAATTGTATGTCAGAAGACTTGACGGTTAGTAGTGTTATATGGTCGTGGATACGACATGATAGGTGCATTGGGTGGGGAGAACATTACCTGACGTATGGGCTTCTTTGCACTTTTCTTATCACCTGTGCGCTCCTCCGGAGACGCAGGCTCTAGGTTCCTTCTGACGTTTTTCAGAGCGTTATGGACGTAGCCCTTGCACATGATGCCCTCTGACGATCTTCGGACGTTACGGACGTAGGCCCCTGGTGCCCTATATGGGGACTATGCCGATCTCATTTACAGCCAGGGCTCATGCATCGAAGGATTGTTTCTCAACTGCATGATCACTTTAGTACGGTTATGTTACCTTATTTATGTCTTGTCACTTTCTTTGATTGTGGCATACTTTATATTCAGTATTTATATGGCATGTTTATTGTATCTTGTTACGTCCCTCTGAGGACCTGGTTATCCCGCCAGGTGTGTGCTCTAGTCTTTCGCAGGTGTTCTAGCCGTGGCCATGATCATCTCTATGTCTTCAAGGATGATTGCACTTTGATCGTCTTCGCTTCGCTCACCAAACTTTCTTTTGTGATGTATTTCTTTTCATAGTTGGTAGTGGATTTGTCTCCGCCCAACTACATGTACCAAAGACAATTCATAGTTTGGTTATATGATATTCTTTATTCTTCCATTTTGTGTGGATGAGATTAGATTACTCTTGGTTCACTGCATTTTATAGCTTATGTATTCATACGAGGCCCATGTACTTCATATGTATACAGTTGGCATGTCTACGTACCTAGTCCTACGTATTTTGGGACTGGGGCATATTTTGGGACTGTGGTGTTACAACTCCTTCCGAATCCAAGGAGGAGGACATTCTGACGTTCCCCCACGACTTCTCAGTACGAGGGTACGACATGGAAAGCACATCCTTTATGGTCCCATCTGTCACTTCCCACCTGTGGACAGTGTTTATGGCAGGAGATGATCATGAAGGACCTACGGATCGACAACAGCTCGAAGTACTTGAAGCCATGCTCCTATCCTTGGTCAAGTCAGTAGACGAAATAAAAACTGCCTTGCCGACTCAACCAGCAAGGATGCCTGGACAAACAAGCTTGGGACCCGCAGTCAATGCGAACTCCAACATGGTCGCTCCCCCTGGGTGACAAGTCATATATACTTAAATACCTCTAAACTTTTACCCTGATGCTTCACCCCGCCGGAGTTACCAAGCTTATTGCCATCTCTGAGCAAAGTTTCTGGTCCTGATTATCGTGTGTCACGTCCATATTACCTCTGATACCGATATTCTCTCGACTTAACACCTGTACCCGACCCGAGAATAAAATCATGGTGTTAAGACCACAGAACCTATCACGTCCATATTATCTATGTTGGATTTTGTCTCAAAATCTATTATTCGTACCACCAGTACGTAGAAGAGTAATAGGTCCACCAAAAATTATTCATGATTATCGTGTGTCGCATACATATCACCTCTGATACCGATAGTCTCTCGACTTAACACCTGTACCCAACCTAGAATAAAATCATGGTGTTAAGGCCACAGAACCTATCACGTCCATATTACCTCTGTTGGGTTTTGTCTCAAAATATATTACTCGTACCACCAGTGCGTAAAAGGGTAATAGGTCCACCAAAAATCATTCTTGATTATCGTGTACACGTCCATATTACCTCTGATACCGATAGTCTCTTGACTTAACACCCAAACCCGACCCGGGATAAAATCATAGTGTTAAGACCACAGAACCTATCACGTCTATATTATCTCTGTTGGGTTTTGTCTCAAAATCTATTACTCGCACCACCAGTGCGCAAAAGGGTAATAGGTCCACCAAAAATTATTCCTGATTATCGTGTCACGTCCATATTACCTCTGATACTGATAGTCTCTTGACTTAACACCTGAACCCGACCCGGGATAAAATTACGGTGCTAAGACCACATAACCTATCACGTCCATATTACCTCTGTTAGGTTTTGTTTCAAATCTGTTACCCGCACCATCAGTACGCAAAAGGGTAATAGGTCCACAGAAGTTATCCAAATCTACTACTCGTACTACTGGTGCACAAAAGGATAATAGGTCCATAAAATATTATTTAAATCTATTGCCCGCATCTCCAGATGCACAAAAGGGCAATAGATCAATAAAAAAGTCCCCTAATGGGATGTCCTCTACTAATCACAAATGATGTATTAGGTCCTCTAGTACAAGCACCCCTTCTCTCACAATCATATGCTTTTGGAGCCAGTTGTTTCGTTGCATTCACTCCCTAGTAGTAGAACAACCATGTCCAAATCACCTCTGAATTGTTTTCCTACCCCTTACAAAACAGATGATGCTAAAAACAAATGTTTATCACGTCCACCTTACCTTTGTGTAAATACCCCGTGCAACAACCCCTGCATTGTGGCACATCAATCATAGAACTTCTATGTCCATATCACCTCCGAGTTATTTTGTGTATCCTCACCGAGTTTACTCCTACCATATCCATATCACCTCTGAGTAGAAAAGCTCTACCATCAACCTCATATTTACCACGTCCATATCACCTCTGAGTAAATATGTTGGTTCCCTCTCTCAACTTATTATTTGTACCTAAAACTAAGGTACGCCAAGGATGATAAGTCCACATAAAATCCCAGCGAAAGTACCCAAACCTATCACGTCCATGCTACCTCTGATAGGATTGCCACACCTAAACAGCTCTACTTTCCATTTTTCTTATTCAAAGTATTCCAAATTTATAATTTGAAAACTTTGAAGGGGGTCTTGTAGAAGCATAAAAAAGAGGATATTGCTTTTAGTCCTACATCGAAAAGGAGAAGAAGAAAGGGCTCACTCCATTCTATATATAGAGCCCCCTTCCCTCCTTTGAAAAGGGCACCAACTTCCCTTCCCTCCTTCCAACTTGGACTCTTCGTAATATGCACCTTCGAGTGCTAAGTCGAAGAAGTCTAGAGCTGTGCGGGCTCAACAAGCCCAGTCAACTGTCCAATCTGCTGATCGTCAGCGGTACCGTTAACTATTACACGGGCCCCTGATGTAAAGTTGTACAGAACCTCCCGTGTCCAGCCCTCTGTGGCAAACGGACAGGGCAGGTCCCAAAAGTCTCCCTACAATGATCGAGAGCAGTGCTTTACTAGTCTTAGATCAGGGAGCAAATATGATGGTCCCAAAAGTCTCCCTATAACGATCGAGAGCAGTACTTTACTAGCCTCAGATCATGGAGCAAATATGATTGAACCAAAAGTCTTCCTACAACGATCGAGAGTAAGTGCTTTTACTAGCCTCAGATTAGGGAGCAAATATGATACCTACTGACCTGGGCGCTCGGAATACCCGGGCCCCCAAAACGGATGCAAAGATAGATCAATCTGCTCTCGACTTACGAGAGGTGGTCATTCACAAACGCAAGGAGAGAGAAGCAACCTTGATATATGAGGAGCCCTTTCTAGGACATCACTGCACCCAAGCCGCCATCAACTAATGCTGCCACAAGATAGTGGCTCCACCACCAAGGCAGTCTGTATTTATGCGGATCATCACCGCATGCGACCAAGTCGATCCGGGCCGCAGAAGATTGATTTTACTCTGTTGTGGGGAGGGGGGGGGGGGTGGGGGCACAAGGCAATTTGACCAAGTCTTAACTACCCAGATTTTCTATAACAAAGAAATCTCAACAACCCCTACCAACTGGCAGCCCAAGATCGAGTCTTCATGTGCTGTTACAAACACGTGGCTACGTGGCCCTCTATGCGGCCCAAAATCTGCTATTGCAGGGATCACTATAAATAGCAGGGTACCACACCCATGCTAGAGGTTGGCAATCAAAGGCTGGCAAATTTTTTTCGAGAGCAAAGACTTTGTCTGATAGTCCAACGAGTAAGGCAGAGTTGCTACACTTTCCCGAGCCTCCATCGTTACCCCTCAGAATCGAAACTAAACAATTGTACTTAGATTGTTTCTTAGGGTTTCTTTCTAGGCTTTCTTTTGTACAAGCAAGTTTGCAATCAAGTTCAATTCCTCTGTAATTTTTGTTCTTGATATTTAATGGCAAACAAGGTGCCTGATGAAAGAGAGGGTCTTCTACTTTCTTTCTTTTTCCTTAGAGCTTTTCTCTTCTTCAAAAAACCCTAGCTTTAGAGAGATAGCCTCTAAGACTTCCCATGGCGGTGCTGACCGAGGCAGAGACTAGGGCAAGTATTCCATCGAAGTCGACGTCGAGGAGGGTCCTGCTGTCGAGATGAAGCACACCGACGTAATGCGCATCAAAAGTCTTTATCCTGATGATACGCCGATGCTTCTTTCTATGACGTGCCTGGACTTTGGTCTTCATGATGCGTCGAAGCTTCTTTCTGCTAACGGACATGGACTTTGATCCTGATGATGCGCCGAAGCTTCCTTCCATCGTGAATGGACTTTGGTCCTGTATATGCGCATGGACTATTATCCAGATGATGTGCCAAGAGTTTTTATGCGCCGCTAATTTTGTTGATGCTTTCTTTTTCTTGTTGTACGACAGTGTCAATGACTTTGCCCGTGTTGAATAAAGTCCTTCTTGACCCTGCTCTCTGTCAGATGGGTCTAGATTTTAATGAGAAAGTACTCCACCCGGCTAAAGCTGCAATCATTACGGACCAGCCGCCGGAAAGAATGACATAGATCCAAGATCAGCACTATATTTTTCTCCAGGGTATGATGGAGAGTGGTAAACTCAAGTCTGCTGAATCTGACACTGAGGTTTTCTTGAAGCCCGAGTTTTTGTTTGCGATTGCTTGACCTATACTGAAGCGACGGTGTTAAAAATCAGAGAGGATTGGTTCTTCAAGGCAAAGGGCCTGAATATGTTTGTTCGTAAGATGGAGCATCAGTTACCATTTACTGCCTTTCGTAGCCCTGCATCGAAGAAGGGGATGAAATGGAAGCTCACTCCGACTTAGGGAGGGGCGGTAGCAAGAACCATTCGGATCAATACCATATCAAATCAGTGGGATACCTTAGCCACTCGTGAGGTGGAACCTCTTATCATTGGCGAACTTTGCGTCCTGGGAGCATATACAACAAAGTTCCCCCAAATATCTTCATCTTTGCTGCCTCGACCTTTGTCAAACGCATGTTGGCGGCTAAGATTTTGTACCCGACAGGGGAGTTTCGGGTCGAGGGTTGGTTCTATTACATGCCGAAGTGGGATGAATTGACACTCTGGATTTTGTCAAAGTTTAAGAATGAACTCCTCGCACTGGCACCTTTTACACACCCATAGGGGAGTTGGGATTAGTGCTTCTTTAGATGTATGAGGTTTTAAAGCTCCCCTGGGGTTCTGAACCGTATAAAGAATACTTCCCTACGAACGAGAAACTCCTTGCCTTGGAAGAGAAGGATTCTAAAATGTTGGCAGACTTCAAGGAAGTAGTGAGTCACCACTATCTGAACCAACGAAGGAATAAAGGTAAAGCACAACCTCGTGTAACTGCTTGGAGAGATTACGTCTTCCATTAATACGAAAAGGACCCGTCGAAGATTCGGTTTGTTACTCCCCAGGGGTCCACTCACACAGAGGTACTTGCTGAGATAACCAAGCTTAGCGAGTGAAATCCATATGAGGATGAGAACAGAGAGCCATCTTACAATATTTATAGCTGTTTCTGGTACTACATCCACAAAATGTCTCCGAAGGTAGTATTGGCAGCCTATCTGATGATATGGCTTTGAGACTACGTATTTTTCTGTGGATACGATTCCGTGGAGAGGGTAACCAAAAACCCCATCTTGCCTGCTATGAAGCTAGTCTTTCGTCCTCCTTTGGCTTTACTTCCTGCGATGGTGTACAACTTGATGCGAGGTTTGAGAGAATTTACAGTGGATGTGATTAACTTGAGGGAAAGAAAGGAAAACTTCCCTTGAACGGAATTGTTTTATCATTATCTGATGGGATGGTTGATACTACATCATCCCAAAGTAATGAGCCCTGGCACGGAAGAGGGGCATGATGCCGGTGATGCTTTTATCCGTCGCTACTACAGAAGGAAGTGGGTGCATATAGGCGTCCCTGTTTGTAGGAAGATGTTGGTTTATTTGCAAGGGTGGGATGTCACCAAATTTGGTCCAGATCTCCTGGGTTTTGAAACAGATGAAGAACTGGAGGATTCGGGCGAGGATGATATTTCTCAGCCGATGTAGGGATTCCGCTGGTTGCAAAGTATTCGGCCCTTGCACTTGGTATATCAGAATAGCAATCATTGCTTCCTAGAGCCTTACCTGCCAAGCCATTTTGTATGCCAATTTGGCTACACTCAGCTGATGTTGAGGAACCCCAATACTTGCTTGGGGTTCATTGGAAGTTTGTTGGATGGCGCCCGGGGTTGGCAATATTACAATGCTGGGTGTACTGGAGTGCGATTTACGGTACCCATTCAAAATCTCCGGCCGCATATTTTATTTTCTGCCGTCAAGCTCTATTGTCTGATGAATACTATATCTACTATATATGATAGAGAGACCAGTTTTATTGTTGGGACCCAACTCAAGGCGTCGGAGAACATGCTTGTAAGAGCTTGGGCGTATCTTTTGCCCAATGTTGTGGCTCCTGTGGTCGCCCCTGCAGCATAAGCATGGGGCTCGCAGAAGGAATCGACGGCTAGTCAACTGAAGAGGCGTGCGTCGACAGATGCAGATTCCTCTGTGCCCAAGAAGTCCAGGAAGGTGTTGGCAGCAAAGTTAGGGGCGGAAATAGTTTTGCCTTTGGCAGTGCCAATCGAGTCTGCTTCTATTATGGTAAGTAGGTTAATATCAGCCCAACACGATCTTTCCTTTTGTGCTTATCTACTTCTTCTTTGCTTGCATGAGGTGTCGAAGAAAAAGTCCCGTTCTTTGAAGCCAAGTTCGGGCAGGCCGAAGGAGGTTGCGAGCTCGTCTGATGAGCATATTCCCCCAATTCTACAGTATCCCGTGGAAGAGAGCCCAGATGATGTTGTTCAAGTGGAAGTTCGACCAATCTTGGACTATACTAGAGGCGATGATGTTGAAATAGTGGCATCTGAGAGCATTGATCCATCCTGTCGATTATTCGAGGAGATGAAGCAGGGTCTTCACAGGTGGTTCAGCAACCGATAGCAGGCACCACAAGGACTGTTGTGGAAGCCCCGGAAGTGGTTACCACACCAGGTCTTCCAGATGAGGAAGTTGATTGGGATTTGTCTTCTTCGGAAGACATCCCTGATGTTGATAATACCGAGGAAGACTCCGTGATGAGCGAAGGGGAGCCGGCTGGGGGGATAGCAGCTGAGCCCTCACCTGAACGTATCGTAGAGGAACCGGTGGACCTTCCTACTGCACGGGAGGTGGAAGTTGAAATGACTTTGCTGCGAAGCCCCACTCTTGTTTCTGCGATGGTGGTTAGGGCAGAAGGGATGGCTCATCTGCTAAGTCCTACCCCTGTCCTGGCAACGGAGGCTAAAGAGGGGCAACAACTCGTTTGCCGAGTCCTACTCCTATCTCGGTCGAGAAAGAAATAGAAGCGACCATTCTGCGCCCTGGTGCCACCTTTGTTCTTCCGTCAGAGGGTGAAGTAGAAGAAGTTGCCCTTGCTGCAGATATTGCTTCTGAGATTACTACAGCGGGTCTTGATGTTGGTGTACCTTCTGGGGTAGGTCTTGATAAGGGTAACGCCCCTATGGTAGAAGAGTCTCCCTCTGTTCAACCCACTTGGGGGACTGTGATGGGTCCGCTAAGAGACTTAGCTCCGACGGTTGGTGGTTCTAGCGACGTCATCCGTCAGACGAAGACTACGAAGGTTCAAGCGCCGGTCTTGCATCTTGACGGCACAATGACTGAAGATTCCATGAGTTAGGTTTTGACTAATTTGTTAGGCCAAGATGAGACAACCTCTACGGGTTTAACTACCATCCCGGCTCGTGTAGCGACTCCGACAGCACCTTTTATGATGCCTCAAGTATTGTCTTTCGCAGACGAATACGTGAAGTACATCATCGAGGCCATGTACAAAAGTTGAGGAGAGGGGTATCTCCTGTGCTGGAACAAGGAAAAAGTTTTACGACTGCAAAGGTAATGGCAATTCTGCCCATCGGGTTGATCCGATCTGACCAGGGACATGACCACATGGCTGAGCTTTTGGAGGCGTCTGTTGTTGAGCTCGATCATCACCTTGCTAAGCTGTAGATCATTCGATAGAATGATTTTTTTGCTTTGATAGAGGAAGAGTAGGGCAAGTTGGTGGTTGAGGTTGAATCAGCCTACATGGACACCATAGCTATCTGGAAACAAGAGCTGGCCGACATTGTGGCCAAGGAGCAGAGATTGACTTCATCTATGGATGAGCAGGCCAGTCTGTAAGAATCGCTGAATGTTAGCATGTGATGCAAAAATTTGCGTTCTTCAAGAGCAACGGGCTCAACTTCTGGCAGATTCTGAACGAGCGCAGGCTAAACACATCCTGCTTAAGGAAGAAGTGACAAAATTTGCCCGCCATGTGGCCTTCTTATTTCGTTAGAAGAAAGAATTGGAAGACAAACATGCAGCTGACATTGCCTCTGAGGCCAAGGAGGCAATGCGTCGTGAAGCCGAGCGTCGGGTCTTGGCGACTGTGGAGACCAGAACGAAAGCTTTAAAGTGTCGCATTGACGAGCTGTCTACCGACCCTTAGTTCCTTCATTCTTTCTGCTTTCTGTTTGAAATGTAGTTGTCTCTTAGTCTCTTTTCTATGCAAGATGTAGTCCTTTACTTTATCAGATGAAGAAATAATGGAGTTTTATTTGTTCAACTTTTGTGATGAACTTGCGATTTTTGGTGCTCCTATTATCTTTTGTGCACCTTGATTTCTAGGTACAAATAATAAGTTGAGAGAGGTAACCAGCATATTTACTCAGAGGTGATATAGACGTGGTAAATATAGGGTCGATGTTAGAGTTTTCCTACTCAGAGGTGATGTGGACGTGGTTGGAATGAACTTAGTTGGGACACAAAGAACAACTAAGAGGTGATGTGGACGTGGATGTTCTACGATCGCGGTGTAACAACGCGGGGGTTGTCGAATGCGATATTTACTCTGAGGTGATGTGGACAAGGTAAACATAGCATTTAGTGTGATCATAGAAATGTAAGATTTATCTTTGTAGGGGTTATAGAGAAACAACTCAGAGTTGATATGGACATGGATGTTTTTTACTAGAGAGAATGTAGTGGAACAACTGGGTTCAAGAAGCATATGATTACCAGGGGTGAAATCGATGGTCGAGTCCATGAGTTCTCCTACTAGAGAGATGGAAGTACGTGCTGAGGGATCTCAGGCAAAATACTGCTTTAGGAACTTGTCGTTGATTAGCATCAGGAATAAGTCTCCATTTGGTTTTACGAGTCGATAGGCACCGTTAGAGTATACCGTCTCTATGATGAAGCGGCCTTCCCATTTGGATTCAAATTTTCCTAGTGTCTTGTGAGTCACACCATCGGTCTTCTGATTGATATAACGAGATCACCCACTTGGAAAGTCCTTTGTTTGACTTTCTTGTTGAAAGCTTGTAAAATACGAGCCTGATAGAGCTTGATGCGCTGTTGAGCCAGAAGGAATTTTTCGTCCAGCACCTCTAACTCTTACAGACAGTGACGTTGATTGTCTTCCTCCATCAGCTGATTCGTGATAGGCTCTCGAAGTGAGGGGATCTGGATTTCCAGAGGCAGTACTAGTTCGCTCCTATAAACCAGGAAGAACGGTATGTTGCCCGTCGAAGTCCGTACCGTTGTGCGGTAGACCCAAATGCATTCGCCTAGCTTTTCGTTCCAGTCGCATTTGTAAGATGACACGACCTTTTGGAGTAGCATGACAATTGTTTTGTTGAAAGCCTCGGCCAACTCGTTTGCTGTCGGATTGTAGGCGGTTGATGCCACATTCTGAATGCGATTTCTGTCATAGAATCTGCTGAACACATGGCTGATGAATTCCGGGCCATTGTCATGGATGTTTCTCTCGGATACTCCGAAATGGTAGATGACGTGATGTTTGATAAAGTTGATAACCTTAGAGCTTTTCAACTTTGTCAGCGGTATTGCTTTTGTCCACCTAGAGAAGTAGTCGTTGATTGCCAGGATAAAGCGATGCCCCTGGATGAGGGACGGGTGATTGGTCCTACTATGTCCGTACCCCAGTCTTCGAATAGTCAGGAAGCGACCGTACAATGTAGGAGTTCCAAAGGTCGATGGATGAAGTCAGCCTGAAGCGGACAGGCATGATACTTTTTTGCATATTCAGTAGCATCAGCCATCATAGTGGGCCAGTAAAGGCCCATTCGTCGGAGTCGATCCTATAGATTAGGACCAGGTTGATGAGCTCCACAGGTTCCATCATGATCCTCTCAGAGGGCTTCGGCTGCTTCCTCATTTGATAGACATCGGAGGAGGAGCCCGAAGTAGGAGCGTCGATATAGTATTTTGGTGGCTGTATTGTAGTAGAATCGAAGGGAGCACCTCTTAACAGAGACTACTTCCTTTGGGTCATCTAGGAGGATTCTATAGACTGCGAGGAACCTCCAGTCTTTGATGTTGACACTGGCATTGGCAGGCATGGCATGGTTCAAAGACATGTAAAGATTATTTCTGGAGCATGCCAAATCCCTCTTAGTTACTGTAACGAAGTATCGAGTGCCGATAGGTGCCGCCAATAAGGCTGTGAGGCCAGCCAGAGCATCAGCTTCTAGGTTTTGTAACTGAGGTATGTGTTCTATAAAGAATTCTATGAAGGTTGAGATGATGTCTAAGGCTGCTTTATGATAGGGGACCAGGTCGTCATGGCGGACTTCGTATTATCCTCGGACCTGGTTGACGACGAGCTTTAAATTGCCGTAAGACTCAAGGTATTCTACCCCCAGCTATTTGGTTGACTGGAGGCCTATTATGAGGGTGTTGTACTCCGCTATATTGTTGGAGCATGACTCTGTGAGAGAATAAGCACGCTGTATAGCCAGCTTGTCGGGAGAGACTAAGACTACCCCCACTCCTGCGATAATCTGACCCTTGGGGCATGTTCTTGAAGCTCCGTCGAATAACATTCGCCAGACGGAGTATTCTTTGGTGATGTTAGACTCTGACACTTCATCTGGAATGTCTTTAATGAGTTTAGATGATTCCGGAATCGGATGCGCAGCTAAGAAGTCGGCCAGTGCTTGGCCTTTAACAGCCTTATGTGGGAGAAATACCATATCATATGGCATCAATAGTATTGCCCACATAGCTAATCGAGAGTTTATGCTCCCGGCTTTGTCATGAGGACTCTGAGTGGATTGACTCGAGAAATGACATGGATCGTCTTCCCCGAGACATAATGACGAGTCTTCTGGATAGAAAATACTAGAGCTAAACATTTTTTTCGACGGAGTTGTACCGGTGTTCGGCCCCGATAATTATCCTGCTCAGTTAGTAAATAGCTTGCTCGTAGCCTGCATCATTATTCTGGGCCAATATAGCGTCGATAGAGTGATCCATCGCGCGGACGTAGAGCAAAAAGGGTTTGCTTGCGATGGATGCTACCAGGACTGGCGGACTTGTGAGATAGATTTTGATGTTGGCAAATGCCTTATGAAATTCCTCTGTCCAGACGTAGGAGACTCCCTTCTTCATGAGTTTAGTAAAGGGTTGGCATTTTCTGAAAATGTTTGCGATAAACCTTCGGATGTATACGAGACGTCCTTGTAGGCCTCGAAGTTCTCTAAGGTTCTTTGGAGGGCCCATGTCAAGGATGGCTTTGGTCTTCTCGGGATCAACATGGATACCTTTTGTAGTAATGATGAAGCCTAGGAATTTGTCGCTGGAAACCTCGAGGAAAGATTTGGCGGCGTTTATCTTGAGCTGGTGGGCCCGCATAAGATCGAAGACTGTCCTCAGATTTTGTAAGTGATCACTTCGTTGCCGGCTCTTGATAGCGATGTTGTCAATATAACATTCGACTGTCTTGCAGCGGTGTTGGTGAAAGATGGTGCTCATAGCTCACTGGTATATAGTACTTGCATTCTTCAAGTCGAAGAGCATTATCGTGTAGAAGTAAACCCCCTTTGGAGTCCTAAACGACGTGTGTTTTTTGTCATCCAGGAACACCTTGATCTGGTTGTAGCCTGAATATCCATCCATGAAGGCCGTGCGTTCAAAGCCACATGTATTGTCAATCATTAAGTCGATGATCGGGAGTTGGAATTCGTCTTTCGGGCAAGCGAAGTTAAGGTCCCAGAAGTCGATGCAGATTCAGTTCTTTTTGTTCTTTTTAGTGACATGAACGACGTTAGCCACCCAATTTGAATGTTGTTCCTCGCGAATAAATCCACTGTCTAAGAGTATCAATTTATTTGTCAATGGTGTCTTTGATATTAGGACAAATGTGCTGCTATTTTTTGCTTAACATGTATGGTGTTGGGTAAGATGTTAAGCTTGTGCATTATGACCTGCGGGTCTAGGCCCGGCATGTCTTCATAGCTCCAGGCGAAGACGTCGATGTATTCTTTGGCCAGTTGAAGCAGGGATTCCTGATCCTCCCTTGCCATGCTTTTGCTGATAAAGTGGGCTTGGACGAGGATTCACCCCTAAGTCGATCTGCTCGACTTTATCTTCAGTGGGGGGGGGGGGGCTCTCGTAGCTCAAAACGAGATTCCTATGGTGCCCCTAAGCGTTGAGCCCAGGGTTCTTCTTCGAAGAACACTACTGTTTGATTATCGTCTTCTTCTTCTGAAGGACGTATGGATGTCATGTAGACTGATAACACTTTCTTGAAGATTGGACCGATGTTGGTGTCAGAGTCCCAGGTTGAAGTTTCAGATAAATGAGAGTGTATAGCCTCCTCTGCTTCTGAACACTCGGGGGTTATGGGTGGTGTGATATAGCCTACCCCCGTCAAGTGCGATGGTAATAATTTTGTGGCTTCCCTTTTGGAACATGGAGTCACAAAGGAAGACACCGACGTTTGCCATAGTTCAGACATTGGTCGCTCTTTAAGTCATAACCCATCTTTTGGATGAGATACTTTGCTTGATTGGTGTACCGATACACTTTTATTCTGTCGGTATCTGGTTATGGTTCGACAGGAAGGAGTTCTTGATAGTGCTCGACCTTGCCGAAGATAATAGGTTTCTCGTCCTGGTTCCGGGGCGGGAATATATAACACTCCTTGGTACAGGACACTCGATTTACATGATTGACAGTCGTTATTTGTGTTTGCAACGATTGTGAGGCATTATCTAGGGTATACATTGCATTCCAATATGGAAGACTAGAATAATTCAAAGACAACCTTTTATTGATAAAGTATGGGATCTTGTTCTGGGAAATTACATCATCGAGAGATGGGGCATCGACATTGGCTGATATGTACTCTCTCAATTTCTCGACAGTGAGAACCGGAGTAGCCTTGGGCAAATCGGGAGAGTTCACCGGGAGTTTGACCCATACTGGCTTTTGAGCTTGTGCTGAGAGAGATATTAGGGTCTTTCCTTATAGCTTGACCACGAGGGGAGCTGACGATTGGGAAGGTTTCCCTTTGAGACACACTTTGAGAGGTGCCTCAACTGGTACCGCAAAGACTGGTGCTTTCCCCTGTAGCTTAGCTACGAGAGGAGCCGACACTTGAGGAGGTCTCCCCTTGAGCCGTATCTTTAGAGGGGATTCAGTGGTTGTTCCAAGCAGAGAGGCTGGTGCCTTCCCGCGAAGCTTGACTATGATAGGGGATGATGTCTGAGGAGGTTTCACCTTGAGTCGCACCTTTAGAGGGTCGTCGATTGTCATTCATGTTTCAATATCAGCCTCTGCTTCGACTTCTGCTTCATCATCGGCATCGTTAGCATCATTATCTATATGAATTGATTTGTAGAGATCGCAGTCAGTAAAGAAGGCTTCAATTCCTCTGAAGAGATCAACGTCAGTGAACTCCGTCCTGACTATGCCGTTGGTGGACACGTATTTCATGCATTGGTGGAGAGTAGACGGTACCACCATGTATTCGTGTATCCAAGGGCGCCCCAACAGGATGTTATAATTAACATTTGCATCTATGACATATTAAGTCACGTCCGTCTGGAGATCACCAATATGATATTTTAGGCAGATGTTTTCCAGGGGTTCACTCTTGCCAGCGTTGAAGTCACTGATTGTAGTGAGGGATGCCATCAGACGATGCATCGGGATCCCCAATGTCTGGAGAAGAGTACGGGGGATAATGCTAAGAGAAGACCCAGGGTCGATCTGGATCCGATCCACCTTGATGGCACTGACATATCTTATGTAATACAGCGGTCTGTTGTGTTGGTTGTTCTTGAGTAGCATATCTTGTTGAGTAAATGTGATATTGGAGATGATTTCCCGTATACTTTGGCAGTACGGACATGCTGTTGGATCTTTCTTCAGGATGCTTGACCTGGCTAATGAAAGACTCAGCGTCCTTTAAGGCTTTGTATAGAGCCTCCCGAGTATCTTTGGATAGTCGGAGAAGCTCAAATCGGGACAGCCAATCTGGAGTACTAACGAGTTGCGCCAGTATGTCGAAGTTATGGGGTTTGGTCAACCCGGAGCATTGTCTTTTCGTAGAGGCCTGTCGAAACGGGCTTCCTTATGCTTCTGTTTGTCGGCTGCTAGAGGTTGGGATGGACCTTCCCCTTAGGCAGTCATAGTGGTGACAGGAGGTGTCACTTTGACCGGAGCCTCCTCTTGCTGAGCGTTCTGCTGTGAACGCATTTGTACAGGCAGGGCCTCTAGAGGGGAGGAGGTGACCATGCGACAAGACTTGGTCTTCTTGTCTTTGGTTTTGGAGGTAGAATGTATCTCCGATTGAGTCAGTTCTGGAGCGAGATCTGGATGAATCCATATGATCTATTCCCGGGATGTCGTAAGTGGTATTAATCCACTCACATTATCATGAGTTGGTAGAAGGTTGATTACTTCTATCTTCGCCTTTGGGATGGGGATGACACCATCTTGAGCTTCGGTGGGTGGCAACGTGCCAAACTAGAGTGACACCATGTTGGCCAAGACTATTTTATCTTATAATCAAGCGAGATGACGTTCGCATTGATCATGAGTTGTATGCAAATCTTCAGGATATAGCAGTCTCGAGTTGGATGGCCGACGAATCGATGGTAGTGACAATACCTCGGGTCGCCTACCCTGTCAACCTCGTCAGGACGCTTCAGATCAGGAAACTTGATTTTGTCGCACTCTTTTAGCATCTCGAAGAGTTGCAAGGTATCTTCGTCATTGAAAGAGTAAACTTCCTTCGGTCTTGGTACGAGCGATAGTTTCTGAGAGGCCCCTTGTGTGCTTTTTGAGGCATTCACTGTCAATGCTTGCTTTCCCTTGGGTTCACGCCTATTGTTGTTGTTAGCGGCGTGCTTCCCCTTATCATTAAATGCAGGGAAACTGACCCCTAGAAGCCAGGCATCGCACGCCTTTTTTCGGCAGCTTCGGCCCCAATGATCAGCCAACTCCAATCTGGAGGCTGGGCAGAGCCAAGCCAAAGCTTGATTGCAGGCATCATATTCATGCTGCAGGAGTCGATCAACACATATTCTGGGATGGCAGGAAGTAGCTTTAAGTATGCCTAACGGAAGCGTTCGATAAAAGCTCGAACAGTCTCTTTCTCCTTCTGGACCACTTCTATTAGTGATGATATTGTCGTGTCTTTTCCACCGTCATACAATCGATCGAGGAAGAGATGCGTCAAGTCGTCGAAGGAAAATATGCAGTTTTCAGGGAGACTGCAGCACGAGTCGTAAGCAACTCCCTTCAATGCCCCAACGAACAAGCTTGTAAGTAGGGCGTCTTCTTTCGAGAGATATCCTGTCTGAGATAGGAAGTAGGTCAAGAATAGATGGGGGGAATCCTTTCCGTCATATGGCGTTAATGTTTATGGTTTATATTTGGGAGGATAAACCACCTTGTTCCATTTAGGGGGGTAGGGTTGCAGAATCTCGAGCTTCTGACATTCCTTCTGCTTATTACACGCTTCAAAGCGATCGTGCAAATCTCTGACCATCTCAACCAACTCCTCTATAGAGCTAGAAGCAGGTGAGGGAGGTATCTATGAAGCTCAGCACCTAAAGGAGTTGACATTCGAAGTACAGTATAATGATATGTTCCTGAAGATACCTGTTGAGGGGGTATACTCAATTCTCCATTAGCCCCGGGATCATGAGTGGTAGATACAGGTGCCCTCACCGAAGGTTGAGAAGCCAAAGTATTCCAGATCTCAAACACTACTTGGGTCAAGGATTGCATGGTGGTGGAGAAGGTCTTGAGGCTGTCCTCCAAGGTATCCATGCATCGTATGATATCCGGAGCTGAAGTATCTGCTTTCTCTTCGTCGCTACCCCCTACCATGTAGACGAGCATAACATGGGTATAAGTGGATGGATCGGTCAATGCTTCGCTTTCGGCCCAGCTTTCCTAGGGAAGAGCTTCTTCTTCTGATGCCTCGTACTGGCTACCCCCAGCTAGATCGGAGTCAGTTCCTTGGTAGATACCCTCATCCTTGAATGAGGGGTTGTTGTGGACAAGAGGAGTCTGATCACCCCCAGCTTGTGTCGTTGTTGGTGCCTTCATCCTCAAAGGGGCACCCTGGAATACCCCGGTCGATGGGGTTACTGCTTTGCTTTTTCTTCGGTCGACTTTTCGATGGGTCAGCCGAGGCTGAGGAGTTGGTGGAGCTCACTTTTCTTCCCGATGCATAGGAGTTGGAGATGACATAGCACGAGGCGACCGACGGTACTATCTCATCGTCGATTGGCACTCTTTTTTGAGGTGATGTCGGATAGGTGCAGCAGGTTGCAATCGTTGGAATACGGACTGCCTTGGTGGTGCAGCCGTTGTTTTACAACAACAATAATTAATGGTGACCATGGCACAAGTATGCCCCATGAGGGACGCATCGTGCGTAGAGGTCATCTCTCTCGATCCACATTTGTGAGTGATCATATTACGAAGATTGTGAGTGGAGAGCTTCACATTCACACCCTGTTTAAGCACATGGCAAGGCCACGTGCCAGGGTGATCATGTGAATGTTGCAACCCCCGATGTAGTTCCACCGCATGAGATGCGCCTAGATCGTTGGTGGGAGAGCAACATATATTATGGCTTGAACCCACTTCATGCGCACCGTCTACGTGGGCGCATAGGTTCAAAGTCGCAAGATTTGCCCCACCCAACTTGGTTCCATACGCAGAAGATGCGCCCAAATAGGAAGGAGACTTCGAGAGTCGACTCGTGGCTAGTGCTAAGGCACCCGAGTCGACTCTGTAAAGCTTACCATCAGTTGTGCGCATGAGTTTCAGTGCGCATTTCTGGTTTACTTCTGGCATAGCACGTTTGTGGCGCATGGCCCGTGTTGCCTTGGACTTCTTCGTACTAGCCTGTAAAGGCATATAGTACTCAGAATCCAATTCTTTCCCGCCAAGAAAGCGTATGATTTTGTCGAATATAGAAGTTTTCTCTTGCATGCCCGTGCTCATGCACGGGAGATTGGATGTGCCCTTGTTCCATTGGCGTATCTTCTTCGAGTGGTAAGAAGAAGGTTATAAGCTGCAGTCGACACTAGGTTTCCCTGGCAGATGCGCAACACCAGTGGTCGCATCTTGTTTCCTCATAATGTCAGTAGGAAGTGACAATTGCGGCGATGCAGCCCCTTCAATGATGGTGTTCGGCGCATCGCCTTTGCTCATCCAGACTTGACGGTTCTTCTTCGGCTTTGACAGCCGCTTCGAAGGGCTCGTACAGCCTTCAGAGATGAACTCCTCGTACGCCTGTTGATTGAGGCATACCAAAAACATCTTGTGGGAGGAGCCGTGTTTGTTGTCATCAGACTGCGACACGACCTTCTCGTTGGAGAAGAAAGTGGTCCCTAGTAGAGTCACCAGCTTGTTTGCCATAAAAAACATGTGGTTTTGAATAAACTATATATTTCAATTACAAACAGAATATAGTACAATATAGGAATTAGATGTAGTCCTAGGGGTACACTTTTGTTTTTATCTGGGAACCGTGGCGATGGAGTAAGTGGTAATACGTTGACTCTGTTGACGATCCGACGACGATTTTGAACTTTCCGAAAGTCTAGATTGCTCTAGAACGGGTAGCAACTGCCGTGTACACTGAGGCGTGGCAGTTGTTGACCATTATAGCAACGTAGGGGCTCCGCATGAAGGTACGAGAAAAGCTCGTGCAATAGTAGTAGTCGAAGCTTCGACAACAACAATAATGGCTGCTGTCATAGGAGAATAAGGAAGGAAGATAGGGAGGAGATGGAGAGTGTAAGGAGGAGAAGGAGGAGGAGGAGAAAAAGAAGAGGAAAAGAAAAAAAATGGAGGGAGTTCTGTCGACCCTATGTGTTTGTGTGTGTTTGTGTTTAAAGGAGAGAGGAGAGAGGTTGAGTGAATGAGGATAGAAAGAGAGTGGAATGAGAGTTAGGATTGATATTATACAAATATTTTAACTTATATTTAACTAGGGGCTGAGTAAATATAATTAAATTGCATTTAAACAAGCATAAAGGGGTTAGGCTGATGGTTACTTTTGGCCAAGGGCGTAGCTGGTTGAATGGTAAGGAAAAGAAAGGGTTTTTAGGTGTGTTTTAATGGTATGTTATGTATATGGTAAAATATATTTATGGAGGGTAAATTAGGAATGGGGTAATTAACTAAACGAATGGATTTAGTGAGAGAATTTGAATGAGGGTTTGATAAGGAATAACAGAAAATGAATTGATTGGAAATTTATAGTGGAAGTTTGAATTTTAAAATAACTGAAGAAGGAGGATTGAGCGTCAGAAGTTATTGTTCCTACGGGAACAGTAATAACAAATATATTTATATATATTAAACCAAATATTACATCTATAATCTATATTACTAAATAAATCAATATAATTTCCAATAACTTAAAATTAATTTCTAATAAATCACAATAAATAAGATTTATACAGTCAAAAATATATTTATATAATAATATTTTTACCTATTTACGTACAAAATTAATATTAGATTTATTTTTGAAATCAAAATACTAAACATATATAATAACAAAATAAGAATAGTAAATTTGGGGGATTACAGCTGGAGTTGGATTAGAAGTTTTGCATATTCATGAATATTTGTTGGAAATATAAGATATAATTTTCCATAATGGCTAAAGATGTGATTTGAGAGATATACAATTGAACCTATTTTACGAAAGACCTTCAGAAGGTGTCACTTAAGGACATAATGATTCGATGAGACTTGACTTGATGATTAGATATAAATAAGTATAAGATTTGATCATTACACTGCTGTAGGAATTATAAATTGGAGGAGATATGAATCCATGCTTAACATGACTAGATATTTAACTAAGGTGGGTAGGATTTTTACAGATACTCCTCCAAGATAATAAGATAGAATAGAGTACAGTATAAGGCTTAACCCTAACGGAAAACCCAAAGATCATTAGACTAAACCATACTACCCTTTGCCTAAGCTAGATAAAGTTCGGAATAGAAGTATACATGAACTATTTCTAGTAGAATACTATAAGATTTCTCGATCATAATGGTTAAGGTGAGTAAGAATGCAACTTGGAGGAATATGTAACAGGATTGAGTTACATGTTCTCATCAATATGGGAGAGCCAACCTAAAATAGACCTCGAGGATCTCTTCAAGCTAAATAATTTGATGAAGCATAATGTTCATGACTGGATATAAATATTTTTAGGAGTTTATATTTGCATTAAGTTTCGAGAATTTTTTTTTGACTTGGAGGATATAGAAAATATGACATAGTGAATGAAATTACCTTGAATAGTAGCCTAAAGGAACTCCACTAGAGAAATTATTATCGGATGATAATATTAGAGTGATATGTGATTAAGGAGTATTAGATAGAGTAGAAGGTCTGAGTTAGAATAGATGATCATCTCTATATATAATGAGACTAGCTTGAAATAACCTATAAAAGACCAGGACTAGAAGATTGACAATAAGTTTATAGTATGTCGGGAGTATTAGATCTAAGCATCTGCTTAACTCATCCTTGACCTTACCTAACAGATAAGTGTAAAATGGTTAGACATAATTATAAGAATTCTATAACCTACTAATAATTAGAAATGTGTAGATACTTAATTGTACTGCTAAAAGGGTTTGATATATAACTTATAAGGGTATAATATAGAGTTTAAGGATTAATCGAGTAAGGATTGATTGTGATTTTCCTATTTCAAATGGTTAGCTATAACAAATGACTTAAAAGCTGAGTTAGAAGCCTTATCTTAAGTAGATTAGCAAATCCTTCATCGATACAGGATAATTAGGTATCCCAGATGAATTGTTACTAGAATAGTTGTGTTTGGGTTAAGGGGCTTACAGTGATTATAAAGATGAAAGAATTATAGGAGCAGTACTATGTTAGGATGGTTAATTGAGGAGGAGCAAGAACTAAAAAATTATTGAAAAAATAATAAGGAACCCGAGAAGTGACAATTGAGATGAGGATTATGATAAGGGATTATCTATAATGATGTAATAAGTGTTACAGAAAGGATGTGCATAAGTGAGTTGTTTGGTTGTGAACTCAACTTTGAAGTCGAAACTCAAATAAAGGATGAGAAATGAGAAGGTTAGCTCGAGGAAATAAATTGTGCGAGTTTTATTAGGTAAAGGTAATGTTAGAAAATTGTTATGCCATACTAATATGTTTATAGGATAATAGAAAGCTAGTATCATAGATTATTAAGAGGCTCATGATCAAGATTATGGCATTCGAAAACCAGAACAAGAAACAAAATGACATGATATGAGAAGGAAATAAAAATTTCAAGATAGAGGTGTGGGAGTGTAAAAGAAGCAGATCATCCTTAAATATGATTAATTTATGGATCTAATGTTTGAGTTGTATAGTAAAATATTTGGAGAAAAAGTTATTTCACAGGCTTAGGAAAATGTCAGAAATTAAATCCTATATTTAATTTTCAAGGATCGAGGACGGTTAAAGATCTTAGTAGATTATATTTCTAGCATATTAACACCGTGCTGTTGGAAGCTACATTTCAGGAAGTTAGGCCATAAAATGGCTTTAACTAGTAGAAGAAAATTGTCGATAATTTTTTAAGAAGATATACATTAGGATGGATTAGAACTGAGTGTATCCTAACTCTTGGTAGGTTATGTCAACTTAGATCCATTGGTATTAGCATCATATAGAAATCATGTGCGACTAGTTTCCTTTATAACTTGCGTTGATGTAATTTCGAGGACAAAGTTTTCTAGAAGGGTAGATTGTAAGCACTATAAATTTTGGAATTATTTTAAATTATTTAATTAATTATTTTAAAATTTATACTTATATTTTAAATTTATGACTATAAATACACTTTGCAGTAGCTTTGATTTTTGAAGCACATCATTGGCCAATTCTTCGAAACAAATTTCATATTCGTGTTCTAGAAGAGTCCACCTTCATTTTGGAATATCATGTCCCACTCAGACATATCTTCTTGTGCTCTATTTTTAATTGTGTAATATTCATGCATAATTTCTAACTCAAACCTAAGCTTTGCACCTATGTCCATTCCAATCGAAAATTTGAGACACAGCTTCGACATGTTCCTTGCAATCATTATATGACCAAGACATTATATTAAGATTACAACATCCATGAAATTTTTGTCACACCCAATTAGACTTTTATATATTTTCTATTTATTGCAAATCACAATGACACAATCTCTAGTCCTAATGAGCTACCGATTTGACTTAGCCCAAACCTAGTCTAGACTCAACCCAAACACTTATACACTCTCACATGTTTCATTCCAAACACCATACACCATTTTCCTCCCTATAAAACACCACACTCCAAGGTTCACCACTCAAAAGCTTACATCTAAACTTTTGGAAAATAATTTCAGCTTTGCACCATTTAGAATACACCCAACTCTACACCTCACCACTTAAAACCTAATAGATGACTTAAGTGTGGTCAAACACACTTATTGGGCATCCATAACCCCCTTACTTTTCATATTCCTTCACCTCCATAACCTTCCTATCTCTTCAGTTCCTCACTTACGCATAACTCCCATCCTTTCAACTCAACTTTTTACCTTCCCCTTAGTAAACGGCCACCCCATGACCTCCCCTTCATTTATTACCTCAAACCACCTGAACAAAAATTCTTCCTAACCCTCTTCCAAACAAATTCTCTTCACAAACTATTTTCCAAAACCTTCTCCATCTTCCTCCACACCTCCATCTATCTAGCCCTACCTAGGCTGAATTCGAATTTAGTTAGTCTCTACCAATCCGGCCATCTCTCCCTCCACACTGAGTATTTTTCTCTCAAATTTAGTACACTTCTTCCTCTCATGTACTTAATACTTTATTCGCAAACTTTCCATCAAAACTCATTCTAACTTTCGCAAAATAGCCCCTCCATCAGAGGTGTCCAGACTGAATCTGAATTCATCCGATTCATTTCTCAATGTAATGCCCGTAGTTCGTATTATGTATTTTGGGTATAAGTGTACGTATTTTGACTCATGTTGCCTGTCTCATTGCATGGTTTATTTTAGCATTTCATTGCTTGGTTCGATTTTGCATGTGAACCAACCCTATCAACCCTCCACCTCCACCACTAACCCCATTTATATCCCACCTACTTTTCTCTCTCCTTATAACTCAACATTTACTCCTTTTTCTTCTTCTTCCTCCCTGGCATAGAGCTCCACCTACCCCCTCTCCCACCGGCAAGTGCATCTTGCTTCATGGAGGAATTCAAGTTTTTTTGTTCCATTTTCTTCCTCATGAGATTCTAAGACATTTTAGTACTTAGCATTTTTAATTTCCATGTTTCATTTCGTGTAGATCTAAGCTTGTTGTAATTTCGGATTTTTTGGATTTTGATCTATTAAACCTTGTTATTTTCTAGTTTTGATGGTTTCATGTTGTAGAGAATTTCTTTCTGCCCTATTTCGACCTATGGAAGTCCGGATTCTGACCTTAGATGAAGGAGTATGGAACATGGAAGCAATGGCTTCATGGTTCTTCTTCTCGGAACAGTGGAGAAGAAGAACAGTGCTTGACTGCATGACCTTGCCCGACTCAGCCGCATGGCTTTTTCATGCGACAAGTCCCCTTTAGCCGCCTGGCCTTAGTCGCATAGCCTTCACCCGCATGAATCAAGTTAACTCCAGCCGCATGAGCTTGTTCCCCAACTGCCGCATATGCCCGTTCCTTCTTTGGCCGTATGACCCTTATTTGGTCTCCCCAGCCGCATGAGCCCCTGCCGTATATGCCCGTTCCTCCTTAGCCGCATGGTTTTGGTCCCCCCCAGCCGCATGAGCCCCTGCCGTATAAGCCTGCTGTCCTTAATCGCATGTGCCCTTTTTCTTCTGTCGTATGTGCCTGTCCCCTTTTTGCTGCATGACTTCTTCTAGCCGAGCCGCATGGCTTTGTTCGACTTGGCCGCATGAGCCCGATCTCCCTTAGCCGCATGAGCCCAATCTCCCTTGGCCGTATGAGCCCGATCTCCCTTGGCCGCATGAGCTCGATCTCCTTTGGTCGCATGAGCCCGATCTCCCTTGGCCGTATGAGCCTGCTCCCTCTCCCAAGCCGCATGAGCCCATCCTGTTTAGCCGCATGGCTCTTTCCATAGCCGTGCACTCCTTTTACCATGTTGAGCTGTTATATTTATGCTTTTGTCTCATGACTCTCTGTGTAACTTTGGTCCCTTGATAGAATGCTTGTACCATGTAAATTCTATATATGTTCCATGACACGATAGTGACCCGTCATGGTACACTCTTGACAAGTAACATGACATGATAGTGGCCCGTCGTAGCGCACTCTTAATAAGTAAACCTGACATGATATACCTCGATGTGCTGTTGCGACGGGTAGCATGACATGACAAGAATGAATGGCTTGGACACCATGGGTGATTGCATTTGTACAAATGAACCAGTATTGTCTTGTACCATGTCTAGGACGGGGACCCCTGAGTCAGGGGTACCTACTGAAATTGACTAAGGCTAATAACTAGAATAAACCAGTAGTCATGAAGAGATTTCTCGGCTACAGGCAATCCCGTTATCTAGGCGCACAAGTAGACTTGTAGCCTGCCGATGAGTAGGGCACATTTACAGCACACTGTCATTTGTTGCACCCTTCATGAACGGATATTCGACCTGGATAACCTGGATGGTCTACAGGGCTTGTGGCTGTTGGAATATCTTATTGCATCTTGCTAGTAACTAGGCCTGTGATAACCCTAGTTAGTTAAAGTATCAAGTCGTACTTATTGCTTGGCCGTGATTGATTGGATGGAGTCTAACCCAGTCTAGTCTGGTCCTGATCCTGTACAAGATTGTAACATGACCTGATTGCTTGTGCTTTACTTTATCGATAAATGGTGGGAAACCAAGTTCCGTTCAGACGAATGATTACAACCCCAGTCTTTGTTTGGTTTAAGGGTTGTGACTCGGTTATCTGAATAGTCCTATGGTTATCTCATCGTCGTAATTTTATGTATTACCAGTCTTTTATTATATAATTATATTTTGTGCTAATTGCTGGTTTTAGTTCTTAAGTGAAGCCTCCTTTGTGGCACTTACTCTTTCTGGGATCTGACCCAGCTGGTTTTCTATGGCCAGATACCGGAGTAGCTCCAGAGGATCTCCCTACTTTCCAGCCAGATGGTGACCACCAGGCGTAACCAAGGAAACGAGTGGGTTTCCCTTTTGTTCTCCCACTTTATTGTAAAAATATTCTTTTGAGGCGTTTAGCCGGCGAGCACGTGTTAGCTCGTATTGTACTTTACTTACTATCTGCCTACGGGTTGTAGCATGATTGACAAATCCTAGGGTTGATCATGTATGACTAAAACTCTTGCTAGTCTTTATATTTTGTACGACTAGCTTCATGATCATCCAAATAGGTAAAGTATGTGACGCCTTACTATTGTATATTTGATGCTCTAACATCTTGTAACTGTTATTTATTGCTTGAGATTGAGACAATAGGCTTGTTCATGACCATAAGAGACTGATGGCTTGTAGTTAAACCCTCATGTATCTAAATAGCTGTGACCGTATAGCGAGGTGGATTCTACTTCAATATACGTAGTTGGCTATGTATGCCCTTGCTCTCCAGCATTTTGGTTCTGAGGCATTACATGGTTTAAGTGGTGGCCCATGCAGGTCTTGTGAATTAAGATATGTGGGGGTTTACCGAACAGATGTCTCAATCAGCACTTGCCCTTGATCTCTGCTCGAATCCTCTGAATCCCTGTATTCTTGACCTGATCACATGCTTGTATCTTTAATCTGTCCTAGTCCTTCCTTATTGTTCCCTGTGTCGTCTTCTACAGCGGTATTGTTCCTGGTCCTACCGATCGGCAAGGCGGAGCACCTCCCGTAGGCCAGCAGCAACCTGGAGATCAGGCCCAGCATTCAGGAGTAGCCTCTAGAGTCATGCCTACTGGGCGTCCAGAACCACCAGTTCAGCCAGTCCAGCCTGGAGAGCCCGATGATGGCACCTTGGTGGATCTTATCAGGACATTGCTAGCATCTCAAGATCGTCGGGGCGATGCCCTGCACCAAGCAGTACAAGATGCTTTGAACAGAGGCGGTCATCAAGGGAACCAGGCAGCCAACAGCTTCAAACGCTTGAACCCTCCCTTCTTCGATGGCAGCGAAGATGCGATTGCCGCAGATGCTTGGCTGCAGGATACAGAAGTGATTCTAGAAGAGACGAAGATGACCGAGAATGAGAAGATGGCGGTAGTACGTCTACAGTTATTGGATCTTGCCCGCAGCTGGTGGGCGGCGCAGGCCATTGGATTAGTAGCACCTATTGCATGGAAAGTATTTTGTGAGAGATTCCAGACTAAGTACTTCGATGTGTAGCTCGATACGACCTACAGACGAGGTTCACCAATCTAAAGCAGCTGGACAGGACGATCGACGGATATGCGGCCGAGTTTTTGAGACTTAGTCGATTTGCTCCCACCTTGGTAGCGACCGAGTTCAACAGAACCCAACGGTTCCAGCAGGATCTTCATCTAGAGATTTTATTGGCAGTGGAGCAGTTTGAGCATCAGACTTTTGATACAGTATTGAGAGCAGCCAAGAGGCACGAGTACACCTCCCAGAGGATTGAGGATCGGACCGGAAATCGAAAGCGGTCTCACGGCCAGATGAATCAGTCGTCAGCACCAGCCCCGGCAGCTAGGGCTTTGACAATTGGAACCCCGAGGCGGGCGGCCTCAGTGACGTCGATTCAGCATTCGACTCCAGCTTTTCCCCAGCAGCATAAGTAGAGGCAAACTTTCGCAATGGGTTATACACATTGCGGGAAGCCAGGACATGTGGTGGCAGAATGTCGCAGGGCGCAGGGATTGTACCTAGCTTGCAGGGCAGCGGATCACACGATAGGAACCTGTCCGAATAGGAGGAGTTCATCTTTTTCGACCTTTTCTAGTCCTTCGGTGAGTGGACCAGCACCAGTCCAGCAGCAGCAACAGTTTTCGAGGTGTCACGACCCGCACCCACCGTGAGAGTACGAGTTCGTAACAGCGCCCTGTCTACGCCGTAGTGTCGGCGGTAGAACGCTGTTCTAGGTCTTCAACTATGACTAACATAACATGAAATACTCTTCATAAGGAGGCCAAACACAGAGGTACAACTCAATCACAATCTAGAGATAGAATATGGCACGATGAAATAGATAAAGAAATCCTCAACTGAGGTACATCAGAATGAATAACAAAGTTAACAACTACTAGTCTCAACATCTCTAAATATACAACTCTGAAAATAAGGACAACAGCTAAACATGAAAAAAAAAAACAATCTAGACTATCTAAACTATGCAATGGGTATCATCCTCAGCAGCTGCCTGAACCTCCCCAGGGGTCCAGGTCGCGAGTGTCATCTAGGCAAGCTCCATAGTAAGGGGTGCATGGTTTCTCATCATCCTTTGTAAAATTTTTAACAGGTCCAGTCAGGACGGAAGCGAGCACAATACATCTCACGCAGATCATAACAGGTTAGAGTATATAAACATGCAAGAGAGTACGATACATGAAACTGAAAGAAGTACATGATGTAAACAGGGAGAGAACTGTAATAGAAATATCTGCTATAAGTAGAGAGCTACCAGTGACTAGTGATTTAGAGTACAAAGTCGACATATGAACGGCTTGATTTACACATGGCTATACTAAAGAGGCGTACATGGCTATACTACTTTGGAATTGTTCACATGACTATTTATACTCCCCCATACCCCAATTAATATACAAGGATCTAGACAAGTTATGTTACGTACTTGGTTTTCACATGAAGCCCATAAATGGGTGCACATGAGTATACATGAGAGCTCATACATGAGTGCACATGAAGTATAGGTTATACATAAGATTCATGAGAAACACGACCGAACATGATTGCACATGAGAGTACATGAGCGAGCACGAACGAGCATGTAGCACATGATAAACATGAATAATATGAGAGGGAGGAATACACGATGTACATGAAACACACGACATGATGTATCCGATGCTCCCGAGGGGGATAACATCGCATGAAAGGATCCACATAGTACCAATCCGTGATAATATCGTGACAGCATCAAATAAAGTAAACTAGAGCAGGAATATAATTCTAAGCAAGTTATGAAATGATCAGAGAATGTATTCGCCTGGTATCTGAATGTCTGAAGTAAATGTACTGTCCGAGATGAGGTACCTGACTCCTAGTTAGAGCAACACAAGTCAAGATGTATATAGGGGATGATAAATGTAATCTACGATGCGTCTGTATG
Source organism: Iris pallida (assembly GCA_029216955.1). Lineage (NCBI taxonomy): Eukaryota > Viridiplantae > Streptophyta > Magnoliopsida > Asparagales > Iridaceae > Iris > Iris pallida. Next base: position 71,106 of record JANAVB010026999.1, on the reverse strand, counting down.
CTGTCTAGGTCAAACTAGACTAAAGTTAACACTTGGTCAACTCTAGTCAACCACACTTGTCAAACTCGGTCAACTAGGTCAAGTTCTAGCCCAAACAAGTCTCACTAGGCCTAACCAAGCCTTGGCTAGCATTCACATAGCATCACAATGCTATACAAGCTATCAAACCTACAATTTACACATATATCATACACAAGCATCAAACTTATTTATATATTTATATACCACATTATTCATGCCTATATGGTATGACCTATATTACACATCATTCCTGCCTACCTTACATACATACATTCCCAAGTCATACAAGTCATCAAACATACAATTTGCATACAATTAGGCATGTATAGGCTATACCTATATAACATGATACTCATATATAACATGATACTCATATATATATATATATACACACTCTAATATACTTGGCAACAATGTGTGTGTGTGTGTGTGTGTATATATATATATATATATATATATATATATATATAAAATATATATATATAAAATATATATATATATATATATATATATATATTTTTTTTTTTTTTTTTTCCAAAACCCCTTCTTTTATTAATCAAGGCTCAAAATGCCGTAGCCTGAAGTAGTTACAAGGCAGAATGCCTGAGACCAACAAAAAGACAGGGGAGGCGGCCGCGCCCGCCGAACTAACTGAAGAGAGGTTGCCAGAATATTGGTGGGCTGTGGGGGCAAAGTGAACTCCTTTTGCGGCATTGTCGTTTAATTTTTCGAATAAGCTGCTCGACGGAGTATTGGTGACCCTCGTATCTCGCTTTGTTACGATTCTTCCAAATTTTCCAGGTGGCGGCCGCTGCGACGATCTGGTGGCCGTGGGACGTGACTCCCCAAAGGGCCAGGAGATCGTTAAAGCGCCCGTCTCTCGTAGGGATGTTGTAAATGCGGTTGAGGATGCTCCAGGTTTGGTCGGAGAGGCTTCCCTCTCGGAAGATGTGGTCAATAGTCTCCATCTTCCGATCGTCGTAACAATTACAAGCTGACGCCAGGCTAAAGCCGTTGGAGTGGAGGATCTCATCGGTTGGCAATTTCTTTCTCGTGACCCTCTACCGGAGGAATGACCTTTTCTTGGGGATGCACGAATGCCAGAATCGTGCAATAAAGTGCTCCTGGCCGTTCTCGTGGATCGCGGCCCTCGCCGATCGTACGGAGAAAGCTCCAGAGGCATCCAGCGACCATCTCAGCTCGTCCGTGTTGGGCCCAATTGTAAGTCCTTGCTGACGAATGCTGACGACCATTTCGTTGCTGGTCCAATCACGGATCCGGTCCCAATTCCAATCGTTATTAGTGGGATTCCACAGGTCATTGATTTTGCTGTTGCTGGGGGATCCGGAGTTGTTCGGGATGAGGCTATCACCGATCCATCTTTTCAGGAATAAGTTGGCCTTGCCGTCCCCAGATGGAGTCTAATCGCTGGTTCAGCCAAATCGTGGCCCTGTAAAATACGGCGCCAAGCCACGGAGGATCTGCTGTTGGCTCTGGCCATTGCTGGATGGATGTGCTTAAAGTATCTGGCCTTTATGAACCTGGTCCATAGGTTATCGCTCGTGCGTAATTTCTACCACAGTTTTATGGAGAAAGTTTTGACGATGTCATTGAGTTTGGTGAAACCCAGCCCGCCAGTCGCAATCGGGGAGGCCATGGTGTCCCAGCTGGCCCAGTGGTGTTTGTCTTAACCATCGTTAAGACCCTAGAAGAACGTGCAGAAGATCTGCTCGATCGACTCAAGGACCTTCTTGGTCGGGGAATAAGCCGCTAAGGTGTGGATGGGGACGGAGTTAAGGACATGATTGATGACGATAATTTTACCGCCTGGGGACAGGGTGGCGTTGTGCCAACCTTCAATTTTGTTCCTAATTTTGGTGATGAGGTTTTCGAAAATGCTGGCGTTGGATCTTCCGTACACCAGAGGGCAGCCGAGGTAGTTGAAGGGGGGTGGGCCACCGAGAAGGAAGTGAGGTCGGTTAGACTGGTGGCATTCTCAATTTTGATGCTGTGGTGGGCGTAGATGATGCTCTTGGAATGGTTGATTTTCTGGCCAGAGCATGTGGAGTACCGCGTCAGGGTGTTGTGCACTACCTCCATCGAACCGACATCTCCAGAAGAGAAGATAAGTAAGTCGTCGGCGAATGCCAGGTGGGGGATGGTGGGGAATCCACTGGCGGTGTGCTATTGCTGGAAGTTCGGGGTGTTGGGCATGTTATTGAGGTTTCTGCTCAAGGCGTCGGCTGCGATGATGAAGATCATGGATGATAGAGGATCGCCTTGTCTGACACCACGGCTAGATTTAAAAAAGCCTTCGGATTGGCCGTTGATGACAGTGGAGAACCATGAGTTGCTGACGGCTCTCCACACGATGTTGGTCCAATTCTCCAAAAATCCGAAAGCTCTGAAGACCCAGATCATGAATTGCCAATCGAGTCTGTCGTAGGCTTTCTCCATGTCAATTTTGATGGCGATGTTGCCCCCGCGGGCAGGGAACTTCATGCAGGTGATAAGCTCTTGGGCCAGCATGATGTTGTCTTGGATGTTCCTACCTCGAACGAAACTGTTTTGCTCCTCCGAGATAATTTTGGGGAGAATGTCAGTCATTCTAGTGGCAATGATCTTGGATATAATTTTTTTGGTGAAGGTGCAAAGACTGATAGGTCGAAAATCGCGAAAAGAGTTGGGGTTGTCTTTTTTCGGGATGAGGATGAGATTGGCGCTGGAGATTGCTTTGGGGTAGTGGGCTCCTTCGAGGAAAGCAATGGCCGCGTCGGTGATGTCCCGCTTGATAATCTCCCAGCAGGAACGAAAGAAAACACCAGTAAATCCGTCAGGGCCGGGGGCGCTGTGCTCGTTCAATGCCCACACCGCGTCTTTCACTTCCTGTTCGGACAGGGGGCGATCCAACAAAGCATTGTCGGCGTCGTTGATGATGGTGGGGATTTGGTCTAGGAAAGCTGAGTCTTTGTGGACCGTTTCCTTAGAGAATAACTTAGCATAGTAATCGGCGGCCGCCTCTTGGATACCCTTTTGGTCAGTTCTGATGATGCCGTGCTCGTCTGATATATGATGAATCGATAGTTTGTTTCTTTTGCCATTGACGCAGGCGTGGAAGTATTTTGAGTTTTTGTCCCCGTCGCTGTCCCATTTCAGTCTGGCTTTCTGTTTCCAAAAGTCAGTCTCGATTTTGAGTCTGAATTTGAGCATGGCTTTGGTGAGGTTCAGGGCACTTCTAGCCTCGGGGGATCGGTCGGTTAGAAATTTCGCTTCAGCTCGGGCGACGTCGTCCTCGGCAACGCGGATCGCTTAGAAAATGTCCCCAAAGGCTTGTTTGCTCCAATTGGAGAGGGCTTTCCTGGTGGCTTTGAGCTTGTTACAAACCCGAGTGAGAGGGTTGGGGGAATCTTGGCTGTTCCAGGCTTCAGCAACGATGCTCGAGAACTACGGGTGGTCAGTCCAGAAATCTAGGAATTAGAAGTTCTTTTTGTGAGGGTGGTCGATGTTATTGGTCTCCACCAGAATAGGGGAGTGATCGGATTCTGCGGAGTTGAGGTGGGATAGGGTGAAGCTGAGCCTCATTCTATGCCAGCGAACGTTGGTGAAGGCTCTGTCCAGACGGGAATATTGACGGCGATCGCCGTCTTGCATATTACACGAGGTGAATTCGCTACCTTTGAACTGGAGAGGAGTAAGATGAGCGTTGAATATAAAGTCGTTGAAGTCTTTCATGGCTGATAGGGGTGTGGGGCGACCTCCGATCTTCTCTTCTCTGCGGGTGATGGCATTGAAGTCCCCTATGCAAAGCCAGGGGGAGTTGGTGTTGTGGAGGTGGATGTCGAGAAGATCGTTCCAGAGGCTTTTGCATTCAGCGATGACACAGCTACCGTGAACCGCTGAAAGGATGACTCGCTCCGGAAGAGTGGGATGAGTGACCCAGCAAGAGAGGGCTTGTTGGGAGTTCTGGATGATGTCGAGATTAACATCCTTCGAGGCCAAAATCCAAATATCGTGCCTGCCGGCAATCGCTATGGGAAGGCCCAGGGCCATTTGGGTGGATTTAAGACGTTTGGGGGGGATTTTGGGTTCGATGATGATGAAGATGTCAACTTTGTGAATTTTTTGGAGGCTGGAAATTCTCCTTAGTGTCAGTTTGTTAGCCAGGCCTCGAACATTCCAAGATAGGATGTTAAGCATTTATGGAATAGTGGGGGGATTTTTTGTTCCTCCTTGCGGCGGATCTGGTTAGGATAGTGATGGTCTTGTCTGCGCCTTCCTTGCTCCGTTGGGATTTCGGTACCACCGCGTTTGATGTGGTTGGGGGGTTGCAGTTGTGGTGTACATTCGGGCTTGAGGAGGGGCTTATTAGGTCTCCAGCTGAGTCGACAACGGGGTCCTCCGGAGGAATGGTCAGGGAGTCGTGATCTTTGTCGGTCAACAACTGCTGAAGAGGGACTCCTGCGGCTAGGACTTGTATGCCTCTCCTCGCTTGGTCGGGACCAAGGAGGGTTAAAGCGTTTTCGACTGGGTTCCCGCTGGGGGAATATGGAGCTGCTTTGATTGGGGGAGGGACCGTGGCTTCTGCCTCCAGACCACTGGGGGAAGTCCGTGGCTCTGCGCTGCTCGCGGTGGAACTCTTCTCGCATGTGGGGAGTGGGGTGAGGGAGATGCGAGCTCGGGGAGCCAAGAGCCGTCGGGGGTGGTGGCCGGCTCCAGATCTTCTGAGTCGAGAATGGCAAATTGGTTGGAGGTTGCTATGTGTTGGGGAGTGTAAGGGATCAGAGCTCTGCTCGGATGATCGCCAGAGACTGGCTCGTCGGGGCTGGAAACGAATCGTATGTGGGTATTCGGGAGAGGTAGGATGGGCGACTTGGGCGATCTTTCCTCCGGAAGGTCGTTGTCTTTCCTGGATGACTTCTTTTTGAGCTCCGGGTGTAGGCGGTGGCAAAACTTCGAAAGGTGGCCTCTTAAATGGCAGTGGTTGCAAAACAGTATGTGGTTGTCGTAGAGGATTTGTTGGGTGTGGGTGTGGTTGCCCAGCTCGATGGTGATGAAGTTAGGTGGTTCTGAAGTGAGATCTAGTTCAACGCAGAGTTTGGCGTAGTGGGCTTTGGTTAGGTTGCTGGTCTCGGGCGCCGTGGCCACGTACGTCCCGAATGAGTTGGCGATGCGTCTTAGCGCCGCTGGGACAAAGCAAATGAGGGAAAGATTGGGGAGGGTAACCCACGCTGCCACTGTTGCTGAATCTTCTTTGGTGTTGAATTCTGGGGTCCACTTGATTATCTTCATGTGGTGAGTTTTGATTTTGGCTTTGCCCTTGGACCACACAGTTCTGTGATCGTGATCCGAAGATAGGTGGAGGAGGATGTACCTGGGGTCAAGGGGGCCACCCGATAATCAGACGCTAGGTTCCACTTGGCAATCGCTTCCTGAACCTTGGCAAGTTTGGGGCACCCTGACGAGAATTTCAGAATGAAGGTGTGAGGAAAGGCCGCGGACAGCGAGGTTACTTCCACTTCGGAGAAAGGGATGACCGGAGCAGGGGACTCATGAGAATAATCAATGTCCTGCAGATCAACGTCTGGGGGTATAGTGCCCTTCGAAGGGGCGAGGTCCGGACGCAACATGGTGACATAGGAGGGCTGAGATGGCCCGGGGTTGGAGAGTCCCACTGAGCCGGGATGGCCGGATGGGGAGCCACTCTGGGAGGATGCAACCCCAACGCTAAGGATGGGGGAAGTAGTGGGAGCCTGGGAAGGCCTGCCTGAAAGGGGGGGTGGAGGGGCAATGGAGGGCGACGTACCGCTCGAGCCGGAGGCAGGGGCCACACCGGCGCAGGGGATGGTGCGCGCCGCGGAAGCCTCCGACGCGGAGGGGGCGCCCAGGGGGGGAGTCGCGAGGTGAGGAGGAATCAGTGATGCGGCGAGCGCGGAAGCGCCGGACCTGGGGATCGCCGGGGAAGGGCGAGAGCTCACGGGAGAGCCGCGGGAAGGAGGAGGGGCTGCGCAGGGGTGGAGGGGGGCTGCGCAGGAGGGGTTGGCGAGTGGACAGTGCACTGGGGGGGAAAGGAGGGGGGGCATAGGGTAGGGGAGGAGGGGAAAGGAGGGAGGGGGGATGAGTGTCGGGAGGTAGGGGGAGAGGCGAACAGAAGGAAGGGGGTTCGATTGCGCTGGAGAAGAGGCGCTGATTTGCGCAAGAGGGAGGGGAGGGGGATTGTGCAAGGGGGGTATCCCACCCTGAGCCAGCGCGTTCCGGAGCTGCTGGAAGAAGAGCTCCAAGAGCTGCGCACCAGCCGGAGACGTCAGGAACAGCGCAAAGGCCTGAGACAGCTCGACAGGGTCGGATACCGAGGAGCCAGCGCGCTCGAGAAGGACCTCGAGGCTTGTGCCAAAAGCAGACTGGGGGGCGGGGGGCCCGAGGCCAGCTGAGCTGAGCCTCACTCCTTCCAAGCTGGGGGAAAGGTGATTTCGAATGGAGGGGCTGGGCGGGAACTGGGATGGGCAGCTGGAGTTGGATGGAGGCGTCCGTGCCGACGGACGGAACGGAGGGGGACGGAGAGTCGGCGGGCGAGCTCTGCACGGGACTGGATGGACCATCCCGGAGAACCGACACGGGGAGGCGAGCTCCGGGCTGTGCGGCCTCAGGATCGACCGGCGGCGAGGGCGAGTTCGGAGGGGAAGGAGGAGAGGGACGGGACCGGAGGGCGGCGGGAAGGAGGAGACGAAGCCAGTCTTGCGTCTCCGGGGGCCATGGGGAAGCCATCGGGGTAGAAGCGGCGAGGAACAGATGAGAGAGGGAGAGGGGTGGCCGGCCTAGGCCGGCCAAGGGAGAGGGGAGAGCTTCACGGGGAAGGAGGGAAGAGGGAGAGCCATCTTATATTATATCATATCTATATTATATCATATATATATATATAAATATATATATATATATATATAAATATATATATATATATATATATATATATAATATATATATATAAGGAACTACAAATGAATATGTGTGTGTGAAATGTGCACAACATGCATTTGGGATTCAGAGGAACATGTATATAGGGTTGGATGTGGTGTCAATGTGTGAGGGAGAGAGTGGAAAGGTGATATGTACATGTGAAGATGGGGGTGTTAATGTGATACATGTGTGGTGTAAAACCTGTGAAAACTGTGAGGGTGTGAAACCTGTGTGTGTTCATGGTATCATGTGTCAATGCTAAGTGAAAATAATTGATAGTCTGAACAATGAAAACAGTTGACAATCATGGAATCAAGTCAATGATACATGGAATTAATCATGAAATCAGTTTACAAAGGAAATGAAATCTAGTCTCAGGTTTAAGGAAAAATGGAATTCAATTTAACATTCAATTCAACGTGGCTAATAACAATTAAACTTCAGTTCAAGGAAAGGAATGAAAATCAATTCTCAGGTTGAAAACTCATGTGACAGGTTATATTCAACAGTGAATCAATTAGACAGTTAACCAATGAATTCCCTTATCCTAACTTCATACAACCATTAACATAATATGTATAAACATATACAATATACATAAATATATAAATTGTGGCTAATTGGATAACATAGGACTGAACTGAAATCCCTACTAACCCTGGGAGTGAAAGACAGGGTCTGAACCCCCATGCTTAGTCACAAAGTGGACTGAACACAATATGTAGGTTAATGTAATAAATCGGAGACTCATGTCTGAACCAAGGATACACCTGTACATTCAAACAATTTGGGAATGAACCTATATAGGAGGTTATCATATGGGAGAGGGACAGAACCATTGGGTGCATGTCACAGTGTCTCAGTGAATTAGGAAAATAGAGAATATGTGAATGTGAAACTTAACATGTGTGTGTATAGGTGGCTGAACAGTGTCATAGTGTCAATAGGAATGTGGCATGGTGTGTGTTTAGAGATAGGTTTTAGTATTTGGCAATGACGGTCCATGACAGTCCATTCATTAGCAAACAGTTAACTCAAGCCAACCATATGTCGAAATCCATTCCTCAATGAAATTCTAACTAACATGCTAATCCACCCTAGCAGTCTAACAACATGTAAATGAATTTAAACATGGCTAATAAACTTCAAAAATCAGTTTTAGAAGCAAGGAAATTCAGAAATCTAAATTTTCAAGACTGTGTATCAGTCCATATTCAATCAAGCAGTCCAAAATCCCATGTCCTGCGTGTGTATCATTGTCTCTATGTGTTCAGGCATTCACCCATCAGTGAACTCAATTTCAGTTCAATTGAACAGTGCAATAGGGAAGCAGTGTGGCCTAGAGTCTCAGGTTCATGTGTTCAGGGAAAACAGTGCCCATTGTTCATCCCAGTCTCAGGAAATGTGTTCAGACAGTTAACATACAATCCAAACAGAGGATAAAATCTTGATATACATTTCAATCGAAATCAGTTCAATAACCATGAACCTAAGTTACAAAGTTTAGTATCTAAAATAGAAAGAAATCAGTCAGTACATTAAACCCAAATTCTAGGTTAAGTTCTCACTCCAGATCAATAAGCCTAATCCAAACTGAAAACTCGAAATAAACATGCACTAAATAACATGTAGAATTTATCATGACCATCTAAAACATCAATTTAAATAGTTAAAATGGAATGAACTCAGGAATATACAAAACTGAACACTGTGTATCAGTTCAAAGAGGAATTTCACATTCGAATGAACAAAACACATTAATATGCTAAACTAAGAGTGGGTAATTAACCAAGCATGTGTATACGTATCTTGTGTGCCCTCACGTGTCCAGAAAACACGACACAGGCGTGTCTAACACGATACAAATACATGGGGTGCACCCAGTGTTGCACAGTGTCGTGCACATGTGCACGTGTCTGTAGAACATGTCAAAGGACACGTGGGGTCTCATGGTCATGCCCACGCGTAGCCCACGTGTCAGGCTACATATAGGAACCAATACGACACGACCACGTGGTGTCCAGAGTGGACACGACTCGTGTATCAGTACGCGATTCTGACTGAATGCGCGCGTGTGCGTGACCCGTGTGCGTGACTTCGCGTGTCCGACACGACCCCGTTGGACACTAGGCTTGGGGGACAGGTTCGCAGACACTGCCCCCTCCTCTCAGTCCAAGCACGGCCTGCCATGTGGCCTGTGCACTGAGCACGAGGCCCCGAGTAGCAGGGGAAACCCTGGCCGCGCGGGGGGCTGTGTCCACGAGACCAGTATGACTCGAATACGGCTCGAAGTCACCTTATTCGTGTAAAATCACACAAGCAACATGAAAAACAAATTTATTATTCAAAAATATTTTGAAAACAGCAAAAATCAATCCATTGAGACATTAGGTCGAACACCTAAATAGCCTACTGATACGTGTCCGATACGGACACGTATCCGACACAGGTTGGATTCAAATCCTACCTAAAGCTAGAGGGGACCAAGGGTTATGCATCCATAATGATAAACCAATAGTTTAAATAAAGAATGAGGGATTTACCAATGGGTGTCTCGAGCTCAAAAACTGTCAAAGTGCAGTCCCTTCTACTGTAGCCCGAGTACTGTGGATTCCCTAAATCAGTATTCTACCTCCATGGACAGCAAGAGGGTGATGTTTAGGTCACAATACAAGAAGTTTGGTTGAAAAAGGCTGAGGAATGGAGAAGTTATTAAGAAATAAAGTTGAGCTCACCTTGTTCTTGAAAAGAGAGAGAATGAACAAAGAGGCAATAATTTGGGAGGGATTAAATAGGCTCACCTAGGGTTTTGGGCTGGCCACTTCTAGGGTTTTGGGATCCCATCAAATGGTCACCCTCACATCATGTAAAATCGATGGCTAGGATGGAACCTAGGTTTCAATGCTAGTCTCAACTAACTATAACTAGCTAGTCTAACTTGATCATTCTAACCAATGACTAGTCATGACTAATCCAAGCTAACTAACCCTAGTCTAGGCCATGTCTAATCTGGGTTAGGGCTAAACTTCTAGGTTAAGGACTAACATAACACATAGCAATATTTAATTAATAAAAAAATCACATGCATCCCAATAAATTCTAATAAATTCTATTAAATTCTTATAAATTCAAATTGACCAAAAAACCCCTAGGCTAAAAATGATAAATGAAACACCCTATTCACATGGCTAGGCTCTAGGTCAAGCTGTCACTAGGGTTACACTAGCAAGACACCAAATCACAAGTCTTGATTTTAAATAGTTTAAAAATAATTAAAAATCACCAAAAATCATAATATGAAATAAATATCAATAAATAATAATTATAATTATAAAATTTCAAAATTACCCTCATCTGAAAAACTGGGTGTTACAATCCTACCCACCTTATAAAAATTTTGTCCTCGAAATTAAGATGATCGTACCCCCTTCTAGGTCAAACATAGTCAAGGGTTAATCACTAGTCAATTTGTCAACATCCAAGTACTTGGTCATCAACTGGTCAACTTCTTAGGGTTTTACCTATGCTAGCTATTTAGGTGTTGGCAACTAGAATTTAGCGAAAGAGAAACTCTATAATAGATGAACTCTTAACCTTCCAAATCCTATCAAGTCACCCATAACTGAATACCCATAAGCTAAGCACACCAATCCCAAATGCCACTTATATATATGCTCAAGAACAACAACACATCACATATATCCTAAGTATATCATCTATATTTATAGAGCTCTTAGTCTTAGGTGAAACTACAACTATACTCAAGGACAGGCTATGGTCATGGGTGCCTCACTAGAAAAGGTAAGGGAAATTAATAATAATCATCAAGGCTGTAAGGCATACTAACATTCTATATGTAAACTGGTTGGTATTATAGATAACAGGATAATTATCTACAATGGGTTACTATTCTAACACCAATGCTAACTATCACCTCTAGGGTACAGACACTCTACAAGTCATCGTATCATTATACTATGAAGGAACTACCTATGAATAAGCTCTACAAAACTAAATATCCCTACTCCTAAGTTATTTACAACAACAGAAGGGTATGATGTTCAAAAACCTTCAAGATACAATTTGATAATCATATGCGTCTGTCCAAAATCATGTTACTCGGAGTCTTCGTCATGCTAGTGAGCAAGGCTACGATAATCACAGAGTCCTTGACTAAGGTACATACCTCTAGGTTCATGGTATTTAAAATTTCTGCATTGCCGCATGCGACGGCAAAAACCTTAAATTCCCACACCCGAGAAATACGTCCAAAATCTGACTATATGTCCTCACTATGCCAGCTAACACGACTATCGAAGATTCTAGATCCTATGATTGAGGTGACCTAGCCTATACGATTTTCTCAGAAGAAAAACAAACATAATACCAGAGCAACAGAACAAATAGATCAGTCAACAGGGAGCAGATGGAATCGAATTTCAAGATAGTTATAAGAAGCAATTGTGGAAATAGAATCGAGAAGATCGGAACCTACAGTAAGATCTCCAACGGCTTGTGCATCCTCGACTGTCCTGGCGAAAGCTCGTCCTTGTCGGTTTCCTCTGGCCTGCTGCTGGACTGCAGGTACCTCTGCTGCTGAGAGAAATCAAAAATGATAAGAAAAGTCTCTGTATAGGCGGAGGTGCACCTCCAATATAGCAGAAATGCTAACCTGAGTCGGCACAATAGAAGCTGCGGTCTCGAGGCCCTGTTGAATAGGACGAAAGGTAGCCAGCCTCTCGATAGTATCACTCGGACTGGAGCGATGAGATAGTGTCTCCATAACCATCATGAAGACAGATCAAAACAAGAAGCAATTTCTGAGAATAAAGCAAAAATTCAAAGGAAGACAGTTTATATTCAAGGGAAATCAATAAGCAGGAATTTGAATAAAAGAAATCTGATTAAGAGTTCTTCCTAGTGTGATTAAGTACCCTCAAAATATCATAATCCTACTGCAGGCTGTAGTGCTACTCTAGTTCGAATACCACTACATAAACTCGACCTACATGGGACACCACTAAAAATGTGTTACGACCCGCACCCACCGTGAGAGTACGAGTTCGTAACAGCGCCCAGCCTACGCCGCAGTGTCGACGGTAGAACGCTGTTCTAGGTCATGAACTATGACTAACATAACATGAAATACTCTCCATAAGGAGGCCAAACACAGAGGTACAACTCAATCACAATCTAGAGATAGAATATGGTACGATGAAATAGATAAAGAAATCCTCAACTGAGGTACAACAGAATGAATAACAAAGTTAACAACTACTAGTCTCAACATCTCTAAATATACAACTCTAAAAATAAGGACAATAGCTAAACATGAAAAAGGAAACAATCTAGACTATCTAAACTATGCAATGGGTATCATCCTCAGCAGCTGCCTGAACCTCTCCAGGGGTCCAGGTCGCGAGTGTCATCTAGTGAAGCTCCATAGTAAGGGGTGCATGGTTCCTCATCATCCTCTGTAAAAAATTTAATAGGTCCAGTCAGGACGGGAGCGAGCACAATACATCTCCCGCAGATCATAACAGGTTAGAGTATATAAACATGCAAGAGAGTACGATATATGAAACTGAAAGAAGTACATGATGTAAACATAGAGAGAACTGTAATAGAAATAACTACTACAAGTAGAGAGCTACTAGTGACTAGTAATTTAGAGTACAAAGTCGACATGTGAACGGCTTGATTTGCACATGGCTATACTAAAGAGGCATACATGTCTATACCACTTTGGAATTGTTCACATGACTATTTATACTCCCCTATACCCTAATTAATACACAAGGATCCAGACAAGTTATGTTACGTACATGGTTTTCACATTAAGCCCATAAATGGGTGCACATGAAGTATACATGAGAGCTCATACATGAGTGCACATGAAGTATAGGTTATACATAAGATTTATGAGAAACACGACCGAACATGATAGCACATGAGAGTACACGAGCAAGCACGAACGAGCATGTAGCACATGATAAACATGAATAACATGAGAGCAAGAAATACACGATGTATATGAAACACACGACATGATGTATCCGATGCTCCCGAGGAGGATAACATCGCATGAAAGGATCCATATAGTACCAATCCGTGATAATATCGTGACAACATCAAATAAGGTAAACTAGAGCAGGAATATAATTCTAAGCAAGTTATGAAATGATCAGAGAATGCACTCGCCTGGTATCTGAATGTCTGAAGTAAATGTACTGTCCGAGATGAGGTACCTGACTCCTAGTTAGAGCAACACAAATCAAGATGTATACAGGGGATGATAAATGTAATCTACGATGCGTCTGTATGCTGTCTAGGTCAAACTAGACTAAAGTCAACACTTGGTCAACTCTAGTCAACCACACTGGTCAAACTAGGTCAACTAGGTCAAGTCCTAGCCCAAACAAGTCTCACTAGGCCTAACCAAGCCTAGGCAAGCATTTACATAGCATCATAATGCTATACAAGCTATCAAACCTACAATTTACATATATTTCATACACAAGCATCAAACTTATTTATATATTTATATACCACATTATTCATGCCTATATGGTATGACCTATATTACACATCATTCATGTCTACCTTACATACATACATTTCCAAGTCATACAAGTCACCAAACATACAATTTGCATACAATTAGGCATGTATAGGCTATACCTATATAACATGATACTCATATATATGCATTTTTTTTACTCATATATATGCATATATATATATATATATATATATATAAAATACATTGTTTCCAAGTATATTAGAGTATATATATATATATATATATATATATATATATATATATATATATATATATATATATATATATATATATATATATATATACTCTAATATACTTGGAAACAATGTATTTTATATATATATATATATATATATATATATATATATATATATATATATATATATATATATATATATATATATAAGGAACTAAAATATATATATATATATATATATATATATATATATATATATATATATATATATATATATATAAGGAACTACAAATGAATATGTGTGTGTGTGTGAAATGTGTCACTCCCACTTTTCTAGCTTGAGGATATTTTGGTCATTTTTAAAATTTTGGAATTATTAGTATTAATCATATTTTTTTGAATTTTTTTAGTGATTTTTATTATAATTGATTTGGTGCTAGTTTTGACCTTGACTCATGTTAACTTAGGAGACTGTCCTAGAGGCTATCCTAGGTCATGACTATTTGGTTAGGTTAAGGAACCTTAGCTTGACCTAAGTTAGTAGTAATTAACCAATTAGATTTAATTTAGGGAAATTAGGAATTTATTTGAATAGTAAATGGCTTGTGGTTTCACAAGTCATGACTTGTGATTTTAGCCTTAGAGGCCCAACCCAAAACCATGTAACCTAGCCCTAGCCTGACCCACTTGGCCGGCCACACTAAGCCTAGGGATTCCCACCTATTTAATCCCCTCCTAGAAATTAGGGCTAGCCTCCATTAGGAATATTTGCAAGTTGAGAAAGAGGTGAGTCTCCATCTTCTTTAATCTATAGAAATTCTATTTCAATTCTTTTTTCCCCCAAACCAATTGCTATAGGACCTAAATTTAGTTTACTTGCTGTTGTTGTTGAGTAAATTCAGGGAAGAAACAATTTGGGAGAGTTTTGGTGGTTTGAGGATCCTCTCATTTGGGGCTTTTTGTTACATTGCAAATCTCTATGTAATATTCTAATCCCTTCCACAAAATGTTGATTTTATTGTATATCTAGGAAGCCCTAGGCCTAACCTAATCGTAGGTGTAGCTAACCCTAGGTTTTGAGTCCTATACGTGTCCGTATCGAATACGTATCAGTTCGTATATGAATGTGTTTGACGAAATGCCCCAAAGGACATTTCGATTTAATTTTAGGAATGTATTTGAATAGGAATTAGGGTTTTGATCTTGCTTCTATGTTTCCATTGCTCTGAGTCGCTATTGGTGTCGTGTCGAATCGCCACGGACACACGGACATACGGTTGCACGTGCGCACACAGACAGTTTCTTTGCCCTGCTGCTCGGGTGCGTTTGCGCAGCGGACACGCCACCTTGACACGTGAAATTAGACACACACTATGGGACACTGACTGACACCACGTGTGTCAAGTCTTAGGGCCTCTCATGTAGTGTCGGACATGGTGTCGCGAGTGCATGTGAAGTGCACTGTGCGTGCACAGAACTGAGTTTGGTTCTCTGTTTAATTTTAGTTTTAAATGATTTAAGTTGTGTTTTTAATTGTTCATTAGATCCTAAATATAATGTATAATCTATATTAGATTAAGTTACATGATTAGTTGGGCTGTTTGATAAGTATTGGTTTCGAATTGGGGCAAATGGCATGATAGCTGATACCAGATTTTTGATACTGTTGTTTCAGTATTCCTAAACATTTTAAATCCCTGTTATTGATGTTTTTTTCAACTATAATTTACTCTCACATATTTGTTGATTCATGTTAATGAAATATTGTATTAAAATATGGGCTTTTGAGTTGAGAATGGAATTTGAGCAATTGTGTTGGATTCGAATGGATTAGGACTGAATTTATTTCCCTTCCTTTTCGAAACGGTACTGAAATGATTCCAAATAACCTGAGATGAATTCTCTAATTAAGATTCACTGTTTTCCCTGAACCTGAGATGTATGTTTCTTAATGAATTGTAGACTGAAATATGAGAGTTCCTGAAAATTCCTAATAGTTGTAATGTTGTTATAGTTCATTCTTAACTGAGTTTAATTGAATGTTTCTTTCATTCCTAGAAATGTATCAGCTTACTGGTTGCATTGACACTTGAACACAATGATTAGCACACTGTTTCCTGTCAACTACATTTCCAATTTCATATTGTTAGTTAGACTTCACTGATTTCTCTTTAACTGAAATGAGTTTTGATTCAATGCTTTCTGTCACTGAATAGCCTAAACCTGAGATGAATCTCTGAATACATGAACTGATTTCCTTGTATTACTTCACAGTTCATTGCCACTGATTTCCAGTTTTGTATGCACTGATTTCAGGATTTGTTTCACACACACATAGATACACTGTTACTTTCCAGTTTTCACATTGCCATGCCACTAATTTCTGTATCACTAACACACAACTCTCTTGACATTTCACTCATGTACCCTCACTGATTCCGGTGTTCTATTGGACACTTGTTAGCTCACTGTTTTTAACACTTGGACACTTTACTGATTCAAGCACTGTACACAAGTGTCTCACACACTCATACCCTAAAACCCTCTTGCACACACATGTCTATCTCACACACACACACATGACACATGAGCACATGTGTCCTCCTTTTCTCTATACATATGTATATATATATATATATATATATATATATATATATATATATATATGTACTTGAGATATATATACATAGGTATCATATATAATATATCAATGTGTGTGTATCAATATATATATTTGACATATAATGTATGTGTGGTATGTATATAGGTAGCCTATATGCTAGTGTATTTCTATGTTGTATTATATAACATATCAATATGTGTATTATTTTAGATATAGATAATGTCATGTAGTCATGTGTTATGGGTTGGCTTATAGGCATGGTATAGCCTATGGCCTATGAGTGTGTCTGTTTGCCAGTATGGAGTTTAGATTTGACTTGTCTAGTCTTGTTAGACCTAGAATGGACTAGTTAGACTAGTATAGACTTGTTTGACTTAGGTTTGACCTAGTTGGACTTCTAGTGTTGACCAGAGTTGACCAAGAGTTGACTTTGGCCTAGATTGACCTAGATTCATGTAGAATGCATTGTAGTACATCTTATTACCATTCTGGACTTGTTGTGACTTGTGTTGTTCTAATAGGAGCCAGACACCACTCCTCGGACAGTACTTTCATCTTGGACATTCAGATAGCAGGCGAGTACATTCTCTGATCTTTTCATACCTGTCTAGACTATATTTTTGCTGTAGTTTACTCTATTTGATGCTGATACGTATCTTCACGGATTAGTACTATATGGATCCTTTCCTGAGATGTTATCCCTCTACGGGTGCATCGGGTATTTCATGTTCATGTACTTTATCATGTGCATCAGGTACTCCTTGTACTCGTACTAGTTCATGTTTTTATATGTTCTCATGTGCTTTCATGTACTATCATGTGCCTCATGTACTACTCATTACATGAGTTCATGTATCATAGCTATATTCATGTGCCTATAACGTAACTTGAATGGATCCTTGTGTATTGATTGGGGCGGGGTGAGTAGAATTGGTTATGTGATCATTATCCCCAGTAGCTGTATTCATGTGCCTCTTAGTTGTATTCATGTGCCCCTAAGCCGTTTATATAACCATATTGTACTCTTAATCACTTAGCCACTTACAGTCTCTACTTATCATGTATTTACTTTCAATTATAAATATCTCCTGTTTCCTGTACTTCCTTTTCAATATTTCCTGTATTTTACTCTATTGTATGATTTATACTCCTAACCTGTTATGAACTGTTGAGAGATATGTGCTTGTTCCCGTCCTGATTGGACCTGTTGAAAATTTTACAGAGGACGAGGAGGAGGCATGCTTAGATACTTTCTATGGGACAGCCTTAGAGGACACTTGTGATCCGGACTTCCAGTCAGATCCCTTAGTAGTAGAGACAGTTGCTCCATAGATATTTATCTTATTTCATAGCACTGGAGATGAGTTGTATATATTTGGATATGTATTATTCTAGATGTTAGTGGAGATTACCTAGGCACTTAGCTCTCTCTCTCTATTGTATTTCCTGTGGTTTGGATCTTGCATCTTTTATATCATTCTATCTTTATCCTGTTCTACCTTAGCTGTGATTGAGATATATTCTGTTATGTCACCCCCATTCGGGGAGTATAACTGTTATAAAACTAAACTGTTAGATGTTGTGACCTAGGACAGCGTTCTACCGTCGACACTGCGGCGTAGGATGGACGTACCCACGTCTCGTGCCCTTACTCTAGGGTACGGGTCGTGACACATTTTTAGTGGTGGCCCATGTAGGTCTAGGTTGGAAATGTAGTGGTATTCGAACTAGAATATCTCTGCAGCCTGCAGTAGAAATTAGTATAATTTTTGAAGGTACTCAATCATACTAGGAAAACTCCTTATCAGATTCTGTATATCTATTTTGCTGCTTATTTTCTTCCTTAGAAATTTAAACTATCCTCCTTTGATATTTCGATTCATTCTCAGTAATTGTTTCTTGTTTGATCTATGTCTCCAGGATGGTTGAGACGAGATCGCATCGCCCTGGACTGGGAGACGCTGGAGAGGGGTCTAGCACCTCTCGACCTCAGCAGCAGCCAGCTTCCGGTGCCACGGGGCCAGTGCAATCCTCAGGAGTCGGTGTCTCTGCAGCTTTTGGAGGAGCACCTCCACCAGTCAGGAGGCCGAGCATTGTGATTTCTGAGATCCTTCCACCGCAGCAGCCTCCGTCTGCGGGGATGGTAGATGCTGCACATATCTTCTCCTTCGTGGAGAGGATTCTGGAGTCGCACCAGCAGCAGCAGACGATGCAGACTGTAGATTTCCGACAGGGGATCGATGAGGCACACTAGCTGGTTCGTACTACAGTCGAGATGATTACATCTCAAGAGACCCAGCAGCAGCCCCGTCGGAGGAAGAAGGATATATAAGACTTCCAGAAGATGCACCCTCGGGAGTTTTTCGGTACAGAGGGCATCCACTATGCCGACGACTGGATAGAGCATATTGAGGAGATCTTTCGACTGGCAGAGATACCAGATCGACTCCAAATCGAGGCGACGGGCAGCCAGATGCAGGACTTGGCCCGTGCATGGTATCAGACAGATCCCAGGATGGGAGTTGAGGGCCAGACTTTGGCCCAGTTCAAGGAGCTGTTTAAGGAGCAGTTCTTTCCTGATGTGGCATTGGAAGGTATCAAGGCACAGTTCGAGGGTCTGGTTCAGGAGAACCAGACGGTAGCTGAGTATGTTGGAGAGTTTTATAGACTGGCCCAATTTATAGATGACTTGACTGAGAAGACGAAGGCGAGGAAGTTTCGCCGGGACTTGATTAGAGAGGTTCGGTCGCAGACTAAGAGCGACCGGAATGCTACATTTGCTGAGATATTGATTGGGTCTATGGCGGCGGAAGACGACCTAGGGCTGAAGCAGAAGAGGGGTCGTAACTTCCAGGGTGGTAGCAGTAGTCAGGGGCAGGCCAAGAGGCCTCACTTCCAGCATCCGCAGCAGAGGCCAGTTCAGCAGTATCAGCAGCAGCACCAGCAGCAGTATCAGCAGCCGGGTAGGGCATCTTTTCAGCAGGTACAGTACCAACAGCAGAGAGGGCAGCAGGTACCCCCGTCAGCAGCAGGTGGTCTTTTGTGCCTTCTGCAAGAAGCTGGGGCATATAATCCATGAGTGCAGGAAGAAGCTAGGCAAGTGCCTTCTTTGGGGTGCAGGAGATCATCAGTTAAGAGATTGTCCTGGGGCTTTTGGACGTGGAGCTCAGGGAGGTGGAGCCAAGGCTCCAGCAGGCCAGCAGAGGGGGCCACTGCAGACCCAACAGCAGAGGTTCTTGCAGTACCAGCAGCAGGCACGAGGTGGACAGCAGGGGTGAGCTTTCGCCATGGCAGCTGAGGATGCAGAGGCCATCGGAGAGCTGATAGCAGGTTCGGTTCTTCTCGACTCCATTTCAGCATTTGCACTCTTTGATTCTGGGGCTTCCTACAGCTTTGTGTCAGTATCGTATGCTATTAGACACAGTCTGGTTTCTGAACCATTGCCTAGGACCTGCAAGATCACGACCGGGGGTGGGGTCATCCTCGTGAGTGATGTTTACAGAGGACGGAGCGTGATATTGGGAGGCCGAGAGTTGGAAGTAAGTTTACTCGTCATGCCATAATCGAACTACGATATTGTATTAGGTATGGATAGGATGAGTAGACACCACGCCCGCATTGATTGCCGAGGGGGTAGAGTTTTATTTGGGGCACCAGGAGAGCCAGAGTTTGAGTATACCCGGCGGCAGGCAGAGCAGGACAGTGGCATCTTCTGTGGAGCTCCAGTTGAGGAGCAGGTGGCTCCGCATCCCTTGATCGCAGAGTTTATGGACGTATTTCTAGAGGAGTTGCCAGGGCTTCCACCGGACAGGGATGTAGAGTTCTCGATAGACTTGGTTCCCGGTACGGAACCGATTTCTCAGCATGTCTATCGGGTAAACAACAGTGAATTGGTGGAGCTGAAGAAGCAGGTGGATGAGCTACAGGACAAGGGCTTCATCCGATCGTGTTCTTCACCTTGGGGTGCACCGGTACTTTTCGTACCCAAGAAGGATGGGTCGGTACGGATGTGTATCGACTACAAGGCACTTAACAACCTGACGATTAAGAACAAATACCCACTGCCGCGGATCGATGATCTCTTTGATCAGTTGAGCAGAGCTCGGGTGTTCTCTAAGATTGATTTGAGGTCAGGTTATCACCAGGTGAAGGTGAAGAGGGAGGATATCAAGACCGCTTTCAGGATGCGGTACGGGCAGTTTGAGTTTTTGGTTATGCCGTTTGGGCTGACCAATGCACCAGCAGTGTTTATGAACCTTATGAACAAGGTGTTCCACCAGTACTTGGACAAGTTCGTGGTGGTATTCATTGATGATTCCTGGTGTATTCGAAGACGGAGGAAGAGTACGAGGAGCACTTGAGAGTGGTACTGGAGACACTCAGGAGGGAGAGATTGTACGGCAAGCTCTCGAAGTGCGAGGACATGGTTGACTTCTTGGATCATGTGGTGACTGGAGATGGTATCTCAGTGGACTCGAAGAAGATCACAGCAGTTAAGGCTTGGGCAGCGCCGACTTCAGTGGCAGATATCAGGAGTTTCCTGGGGCTAGCAGAATATTATAGAAGGTTTGTGCAGGATTTCTCCCGTGTTGCAGAGCCGTTGACTCGGTTGACTCGGAAGGATACTTAGTTTGTTTGGTCAGAGGAGTGTCAGGCAGCTTTTGATGAGTTGAAGAAGTGGCTTACGACAGCTCCGATTCTGACATTGCCTTCAGGATCAGGTGGATTCACTATTTATAGTGATGCTTCAAGGAAGGGGCTGGATTGTGTCTTGCAGCAGCATGGGAAGGTGATTGCCTATACTTCCAGGCAATTACGTCCCCATGGGAAGAACTACCCTACCCATGACCTGGAGCTGGCAGCGGTGATTTTTGCTCTGAAGTTGTGGAAGCACTATCTGTATGGCGAGAGGGTGGAGATTTTCACAGATCACAAGAGCTTGAAGTATGTGTTTACACAGAAAGAGCTCAACATGAGACATCACAGATGGCTAGAGTTGATGAAGGACTTTGACATCTCACTTCAGTATCACCAGGGAAGGCCAATATGGTTGTCGATGCCTTGAGTAGGTATCTGACAACCATGTGTTTGACTATGGATCGGCACTTGCTTGCAGACTTGGAGAGCCTTGGGATTGAGGTGATTGTGCCAGGAGTGCAGATGTAGCTATGGGGCCTTCAGATACAGTCAAACTTGGTAGAGAGGATCAAGGTGACGCAGTTTGAGGATGTGGCTCTGCGGTGTGTCCGAGAGCAAGTTCGTACAGGGTTGGTGGATGCCGAGTTTTCACTTGCAGAGGATGGTGCCCTGAGGCACGGTTCCAGGTTATGTGTGCCTAGCGGGGAGCTCAGAGAGCAGATCATGCAGGAGGCTCACAGATAGCAGTACTCTATACATCCTGGTGCCAACAAGATGTACAGGGATCTGCGAGAGCATGTCTGGGGGTACAGGATGAAGCGGGAGGTATCCCACTTCGTAGCTAGATGCTTGGTCTGTCAGTAGGTCAAGGCAGAGAGGCAGAGGCCCGGAGGATTATTGCAGCCGTTGCCCATTCCAGAGTGTAAGTGGGAACATATCACCAGGGATTTTGTATCTGGGTTGCCGCGTACACCAGGAGGAAAAGACGCGATTTGGGTCATCGTTGACAGGTTGACCAAATCGGCCCACTTCTTGCCATTCAAAGTGGGTACGTCTACAGAGAGGCTTACGGAGTTGTACATGCGACAGATAGTCAGGATTCACGAAGTTCCCGTCAATATTATCTCAGATCGGGATAGTCGCTTTACTTTCCATTTTTGGAGGAGTCTGCAGACTAGTTTGGGTACTCAGCTCAAGTTTAGTACTGCATACCACCCCCAGACGGACGGACGGACAGTCAAAGAGGACTATTCAGACGCTTGAGGAAATGCTGCGGACGTGCATCCTTGATTTTGGAGGTTCCTGGAGGATCATCTATATTTGGTGGAGTTTGCTTACAACAACAGTTATCAGGCCAGCATTGAGATATCACCTTTTGAGGCTCTGTACGGGCGTAGGTGTCATACACCTTTATCTTGGGATGATGTTGAAGAGCGAGCTTTACTGGGACCAGAGATGGTTGTTGACGCAACCGAGAAGGTGAAGCTCATTAGGGACAGACTTTGCGTAGCGCAGGACCGACATCGGCACTGGGCCGATATCCACTGGAGGCCGTTGGAGTTTGAGGTACAGATTTAGAGATAGGATTAGAAGTAGGTTGTATTTTTGTTTTGTTTGATTGATCGTGTTTGATTTTTAGTAACTTGAGACCTTGCTTGTGATTAGGTTGGAGACATGGTTTTTCTGCGGATATCTCCGACACGTGGTACGATACGTTTTGGTAGAGGTGGGAAGCTTAGCCCGCGCTTCATCGGCCCTTTCGTTATCTGCGGGAGAGTCGGTGACGTGGCATGCAGGCTAGACTTGCCACCTGTACTAGTGGGAATTCATAATGTATTCCACGTATCACAGTTGAGACGGTACGTGGCTGACCCTAGCTATGTGCTCGATCATTCGGAGATTGAGGTTGGACCTACTCTCAGTTATCCAGAGCAGCCTGTGGAGATTCTGGATCGTCGAGAGAAGGTACTGAGGAACCAGGTGATACCCTTGGTACGCGTCGTATGGAGGCATCATTCTCCAGGAGAGTCTACCTGGGAGCGGGAGGATGAGATACGCGAGCGGTACCCCTATCTTTTTAGACCTTGAGGTATACTTTTCGATCCTTTTCAGCAGTTTAGTTTCGCCCTTAATTTCGAAGACGAAATTATTTTAAGGGGGGTAGATTTGTCACTACCACTTTTCTAGCTTGAGGGTATTTTGGTCATTTTTAAATTTTGGAATTAATTTGGAATTATTAGTATTAATCATATTTATTAGAATTTTTTAGTGATTTTTAGTATAATTGATTTGGTGCTAGTTTTGACATTGACTCATGTTGACTTAGGAGACAGTCCTAGAGGCTAACCTAGTGTAATGCCTGTGGTTCATATTGCGTATCTTGGTATACGTATACGTAATTTGACCCGTATTGTATGTCTCCCTGCTTGATTTATTCTAGCATTTCATTGATTGGTTTATTCTTGGGTTGGTTCGGCTTGGCTTAGTTTGCTTTGGTTCATCATGAACCAAAGGTGAACCCTCCTACCTACCACAACCCTCCTTATTTATAACCCCTTCCTTTTCTCTCTCATCATTATTTTCTTCCTTCTTTATTTACTCTCCACCATTACTTCTTCAACCACCAGGAGGGAGAGAGAGATAGCTTAGGCAAGTATAAACTTGCTTCATGATGGATCTTAAGTTTTATTGTTCCATTCTCTTCCTTACTTGATTCTAAGCCTCTTTAGAACTTGGCATTTTTGGATTTGATGGATGGATTCTTGTAGATCTAAGTTTGTGACTTTTTGGTTTTTCTTGATTTTGATCTCTAAAACTTACTTATTTTCGAAAACTAATAGTTCTATATTGTAGAGAATTCAATTTCATGCAGTTTTGGCTTTTGTTTCACTTGATTTCGACTTCGGATGAGGAAGTTATGGCCATAGCAAGTTTTTAGGACTTTCATGGCTGAAATTGATGTTTAGGGACGATGAACCCCATGCGCTGGGAACCCCATGCGCCCCGGAGGCCATGCGCCGGGAGGCCATGCACCGTAAAGTCCCGGCAACGCATCCCTTAACTCCGAGCGTGTTATGCACGTAGGTTTCCTATGCGCATGTACTGAAGACGCAACGTGAGTTTTCCATGCGCCGATTTATGCAGGAATCCCATACACCGATTGCGCAGGAATCCCATGCGCCGATTGCGCAGGAATCCCATGCGCCGATTTGTGCAGGAATCCCATGCGCTGATTTGTGCAGGAATCCCATGCGCCAATTTGTGCAGGAATCCCATGCGCCAATTTGTGCAGGAATCCCATGCGCCGATTGTGCAGGAATCCCATGCGCCGGAATTGCTCTATTTTGCTATTTTTGCCTGTTTAAGTTGTTTTGTAGCTAGAATCTTGAAAAACTCAAAACATGAAAGTTGTAGATCTTTTCCTTGGCTTCAAGAATATGTCACTAGTTATTTTATGCAAGTTTCTCTCATTCATGATAAGATAAGAATAAAATACGATAGTGGCCCGCCGTGGCGCACTCTTAATAAGTAAACTGACATGATGTATCTCGACAAGCTTTTACGACAGCTAGCCTGACATGACAAGTGTAAATGACCTGGACGCCGTGGGCGATTGTGTTTGCACAAATAAACCAGTACTGTCTTTCCTCATGTCTAGGATAGGGATCCCTGAGTACCACGGTCAGGGTTACCTACTGCAATTGACTAAGGTTAATAAACTAGAATAATTCAGTAGTCATGAAGAGATTTCCCAGCTACAGGCAATCCCGTTATCTGGGCGCACTAACGGACTTGTAGCCTACCGACGAGTAGGACACATTTCCAGCATACAGTCAAGTGGTGCACCTTTCATAAACGGTCATTCGACCCGGATAACCTGGATGGTCTGCAGGGCTTGTGGCTGTTGGGATAATCTCGTTGCATCTTGCTAGTAACTAGGCCTGTGATAACCCTAGTTAGTTTAAGTATCAAGCCGTACTCCTTGCTTGGCCGTGATTGATTGAATGAAGTTTATTCCAGCTTAGTCTTATCCTGATCCTGTGCAAGATTGTGACAGGATTATTGATGCTTGCCTTAACAATAACGATCGGAGGTCCAGTTCTGTTCAGGCGAAGGGTTACAACCCCGGTCCTTGTTTGGTTTAAGGGTTGTAATCTGGCTCCCGGAGCAGTTCTGTGTCCTCTCTTCGTTTATTATCTTATTACAACTGTTTGCCATTAAAATTGTTTGATTGAAAACTTTAATACAAACAGAACAGTGTTACAATGTAAGACTTAGATGTAGTCCTAGGAGTACACTTTTGTTTAAGCTGGGTCCTTAGTGCCAATGGAGCGAGTGGTAATGCGTTGACTCCGTTGACGGGCTGACGACGGTTATCGGTTCTCTAAAGGTGTGGATTGCTCTGGGTGCTGGAGCTTGCTGAGAGGAGGAAGACGTTGAATGTCTGTATCTGCCTCTCTGGTGATTCCTCGTATGTTCGTTGTGGATTCTGTGTGTGTGTGAAGGAGAAGATCCCTCTATTTATAGTTTTGCAGGCTGGCTGCTCATCCGCGCATGTAGGATGCGCCGGTGTGTGGGGACGCCACGTGGAAGTTGCTGATGGGGGCGCATAGATGATGCGCCCTGATTGAGGGGGAGAACTCTTCATACTGCTGTTGTGAGCCGGCACGTAGCAGAGGAGAAGATCTTTCTGTTGCTGAAATCTTGGACGAGTTGAGTCAAAGGACACGTGTCATCGACCCATGGCTCGAAGATCTCGGATTTAGGGGGGCAGTGATCTGGTGAGCTGCGCCTTGGATCTGGGCGCAGGAGGAAGCTGCGGCTCATAACCTTTACGAGTTACAAACCATTTAGGGCGCATGGCTTTTGAGGCGCATGCAGGTGACCTTCCTTCTGTCTTTCGGGATCAGAGATCAGTCTGGGGCGCATGGCTTTTGAGGCGCATGCAAAGCTTCAACTGGAGACTCTTCTTCTGTCTTTAGGGATCAGTAAAGGGTCTAAGGCGCATGGCTTTTGAGACGCATGCTGGTATGGACGTATGGCCGTAGAGGCGCATACGGATGGCTACGTGGCAGTAGCCGTCGGAATAGAGTCTTGATGATACTGACGTTGCCGACGCTTCGTTCTCTGAAAAAGCTGTCAACTGTTCAGCCTTTGGGAAGCGTGCTGCCAACTCTGGTGTCAGTTCAGCATTTAATGTTTGTGATGTTCGATGGACAGCTGAGTGGGCATATTGGTTGGTGTTCCACTCGGCATAGAGATGTGAGGGAGGGAGTATCCTCTGTGATGCGCCGGGTACTGTAGGGCGCGTCTGTGTGATGCTCCTGATGCTGGAGGGCGCATCCGTGTGATGCGCTGTTTGGCTGGCGCATCCGACATGTCCTTTAATGACGTGGCTGTCTCGCTCCTCGAGTGCTATAAATAGCCGTTTGGCTGAATTCGAGGCGTCCGGTTCATCCATTTAATGTAAATTCATTGCACAGAATTCGGAGAGTCATCCACTTGGCGCGTGGGTTTGATTTGCCCGGCCTATAAATAGTGGCTTGGAGAGAAGGTTTGTTCCTCATTCCCTCACGTACTTCCAACAAGAACTTGGATATGTGGGTGCATTCTGTTGACGAAGTGCTCCCGAGGGTAAAGATGAGACGTTGTGTTGTCTTCGATGCACTTGAAGGTGACTGTTACATCCAAAAGACGGAGTCGAGGGCTTCTGAGGCAGGCGGAAGGTGCCTGTTGCATCCAAAGATAAGGATGTTCGGGCCTCGTCTCCGTTGTTCCGGAAGAGCTGTAGATCGAAATGGTGGTGCTAGGCTCTCTCTTCCTTCGAAGTGGGTGCCGCCCACTTTGATTGTGTTGAAAGCTCCTTGTGCCATGATTTCGATCACGGTCTTCCTTGGTCTTTGGAGGCTCTTTCGAAGCCTCCCCTGGCCACAGCATTTGCGGTGCTCTTCTCTTCCTTGGTTCCTGCCAGAGGGTTAAATGCTTTGCTTGGCGAAGCACTTATCAGGCGAGCCTGGCTGGAAGAGCGGTACATAACTGGGCTCTGCTCGGCCAGGTGAGCCTGGTTGGAAGAGTTGCACATAACTGAGCTGTTGAAGGGATGCACATAACTGAGCTGGATGCACATAACTGAGCTGCTGAAGAGATTCTAGGATGCGCCTGGCTGGAGGCACATGACATCTGCTGCGCCAGGCTGACAGCGCATGGTGACTGCTGCGCCTATCGGAAGGCGCATGGTAGTTGCTGTGCCTATCTGGGAGGCGCATGGTGGCTGTTGGCTGTAGATCTAGGATCCTTCCTTTGTAAAAATTCTCCTTTGTACAACCTTTTCTAGACATGTAATAGACTTTTATATATATAAATAAAAAGTCCTTCTTCGAATGTCTATGGCTTATTTGATTAGCTGTCTGAGTTCTGGCGCATATAATGCATGGCGCATGGGCTTTCTGGTTGTGAATTTCTATGCTTCTACAAGACCCCCTTCAAAGTTTTCAAAACTTTTGAATAAGTTTTGGAATACTTTGAATAAGAAGCATGGAGGTCAGGGCACATGATTTTTGGGCGCATGTTTGTTCGGGCGCATGCTCCTTTCAGTTGATGATGATGACGCCATGGTAACCCAAAAGATTAATGATGATCTTTTGGTTGTATTTGTTGTTATCTCCTCACGGAACTCGAAGCGACGACTGAGATTACACGTCATCGGTTCACGCGTGCGACCAAGCCCTATAAATAGGTAAGGGTTGGAGAGGGAAAGAGAATTCATCTGCTCTGTGCCTTTGCTTTCTTTAGAGTTTTTCTTCAAAACCCTAACTTTTTCTTCTCTGAGAGAATGGCTCCTAAGACTCCTCGCGGTGGTGCCGGCAAGGGGAAGGATAAAGCGAAGGAGCCTGCGAAAGTTGTAACGACCGACGTTCCTCGACGGCCTGTCGAAGTTCGGCCGGAGGTGGTTGGTAAGTCTCATTTTCCGTACGCCAACGCACATAGACCTTGGGTCTTTAATGATGTGCCGCGGTCTTTGTTCGCCGACGCGCATGGGTTTAGACCCTGATGATGCGCCGAGGCTGCTGACGCACGTGGGCTTAGACCCTGATGATGCGCCGAGGCTGCTGACGCGCATGGGTTTAAACCCTGAATGCGCCGAAGCTCTTCTTTCTCTTGTTGCTTCTAACATTTTTCTGATCTTTGCTAGTGTCAGTAGCGATCCCGCCTTTGAATGAAGTGTTCTTGGAGGCTGTCTTCAACCAGATGGGAGTAAAGTATGATGAGGAAGTGATAAACCCCGCTCAAGAGGCTCTTATGCTGGATCAGCCTCCCGAGAGAATGACCCAAATCCGTGAGCAACAGTACGGGTTCCTCAAACGGATGATGGAACGTGGTGTTTTAAAATCTTCCACATCTGATAAATTGACCTTCTTGAAGCCTGAGTTCCTATTCGGAGACCGTCTCACTTCTACTGATGCGACGGTGTTGAAGGTCAAGGAGGACTGGTTCTTTACAGCGAATGGGGTGCATATGACTGTCAAGCAACTTGAACGTCAATGGCCTTTGACATCCTTCTGTCGCCTTGTTTTCCAGAGGAGGATGTCTTGGGATCTTACCCCTTCTCAGGGGGGAGCGGTGACTGGCGTCATCCAAATTGATTCTACCTTCTACCAAAGGGATACTTTGACCGCCACACGGTCTGGGTCTTCTTTCACCTGGCGGACTCTACGCCCCGGGAGCCTCTACAGTGATGTACCCATTGATACATTTGCTTATAGTGCTTGACCTTTACACATCGTATGCTTTTGATGGAACGCTCATACCCGAAAGAAGATTTTCGGGTAGAGGATTGGTGCCATTACGTTTCCAAGTGGGATAAACTGACACTCTGGATCTTGTCACGGTTTCGGACCGAGCTTCGAGAGATTGGGTTGACTGCCGCGATCCGTGCTACCCAGGCGGGTGTTGATCTCAACAGGCACATGTTCCTCGCACTACTGGAGATGTTTGATGTCCATACCGGGACCTTTTTTTACTCCGGTGGGGGAATTAGGGTTCGTACTTCATGAGATGTACGAGGTGTCAAAACTCCCTTGGGGGTCGGAATCCTATGAAGAGTACTTTCCCACCAACGAGGAACTTCAAGTCCTGGGGGACAGGGCTGAGGAGATGACGGCCATCTTCAAGAAAGTGGCGAGTCATCATTACTATATGCAGAGACGGGATAGGAACGGGACGCAACCTCATGTGACCGCTTGAAGAGATTATGTCTTTAGACAAGACAAGGAGGATCCCTCACAATTTTCTACTCCATCGGCGCTCTCTCGTAGCGAAGTGTTGTCCGAAATGAGCAGGTTAGGGGAGAGAAATCCCCGAAGAAATGAGGACCAGCAGTCAGATGCACGCTCCTACAGCTGCTTCTGGCATCTTGCTTATCGGATGTCACCCAAGGCGGTGTTGGCGTCCTACCTGATGATATGGCTCCGGGATTGCGTGTTCGCGGGCGGATCCGGTGCCGTAGAGAGGGTAACCCGAAACTTAATCTTGCCAGCCGTGAAGCTGGTCTTCGACCGGTGTTTGGCTCTTCTTCCCGCAATGGTATGTAACCTGTAGCGAGGTTTGAGAGAGTTTGCTGGAAATGTGATTCATGACAGAGGCCGAAACAATAACTTCCCGTGCGCTGAACTGCCGTTTCACTATTTGATGGGATGGCTGATTTTGTATCATCCCAGTGTGATGAGTCCAGGCTCGGAAGAAGATTATAAGGCTGGAGGTGCACTCCTTCGTTGTTTCAATCGGAGGAGCTGGTCACATACTGGTGTCCCTGTTTGTAGAAAGGTTTTATCCCGTCTTCAGGGTTGGGAAATTACCAAAGTTGGTCCAATCTACTTGGGCTTTGAGGCCAACGAAGATCTAAGGGATCTGGGCGAAGGTACCACCACTCTGTCTCAATGGGGATTCCGCTGGTTGCAGAGTATCCGGCCGTCTCATCTGGTATTACAGGAACAGGAATAAGTGCTACCTGGAACCATACTTGCCAAGCCGCTTTGCACGGCAATTTGGTTATGCCCAGATGATGTTGGATAACCCCAGTATTTCTCTGGGGTATATTGGAAGTTTGTTGGATGGTGCACGAGCTTGGCATTACTATAATACCAGATGTACTGGGGCTCGTTTTACGTTGCCCGTCCCAGATCCACGGCCGCCCATTCTTTACTCAGCCGCCAAATTTTACTGTGCTATGGCTGCTGCGCCCTCCGGATATGACAGGGAGACCAGTCTTATTGCAGGCACCCAGTTGGCGATGACCGGGAACGTGCCGGTGAAGGCCCGATCGCATCGTCCGTCAGGGATAGGTCACCGGAGTGCCCCTTCCGTCTCTCAAGCAGAACCCTCGGGCGATCGATCAAAGCGATGTGCAGACGAAGGGATTGAATCTCCTGTACCGAAGAAGCAGAAGAAGGTGTCGTCACCGACGGCGTCATCAGATTCAACGTCCGCAGAGGTAAAAGCGTCCCACATAATCTGATTTTGGTTCCACTATTTACGAGGCTTCATCTTCTCTTGTAGGAACCATTAAAAAGAAAACCTCGCACCCCAAAGTCAGGTGGGAGCAGACGAGAAGGGACGGCGGGCTCGTCTGAAGTGCGTATCCCGCCGACCATGATGTCTCCCATGGAGGAAGATTCGGAGGATGCTGTTGACGTGGAGATTCCGGTATCCCTAGATTACGTCAGGAGGAAAACTGAGGATGCAGCAGCTTCCGAGACGGCAAAGGCCAGAACGGAAGCTTCAAGTGCCGAAGGTTTAACAAGCACGCCGTTTCCTTGTGGTGAAGAAGAATGGAGTTCGTCGTCTTCCGATGACGTTGCTCCAGAGCTGCAAGAGCCTATTGCGGAGGCAACAGAAGTAGTTGAGACAGAGGAGAGGGTTGAATCCCCTCCTTATCATGATGAGGGGAGGTCGGCTGCACCATTGCCAAGTCCTACCCCGGCTTCAACCGTGGAAGTTGAGGCAGCTACCACTCAGGAGGTAGCGACAGATTCTGTCCCTGTTGAGGGACTCGATGATGAGACCCGTCTGCCAGTCAAGACTGCTGCGACGGGTCAAGAGACAAGTGATAATCTCCCTATTCTGCCAAGGGAGGTACCAACTGTTGATAGGACGTTGGGGGTGGAAGAGGTGGCCGTTGACATCGGTGGTTCCTCCGGACTTGACAAGGATAAGGGTGTAGAACCCTGTGTCGCTCCTTCTACTTGGGGGACCATCTCGACGCCTGTGCCGGCTCCTTCTGTTGCTTCGGCTCCTCGGGCTAGAAGTCCAGCCCCTGTTGACGAAGAGCCCATTGATGCCGAGGTTCAAGCCTCGCTGATTGAGGTTGGCGGATCTTCTTCCGGTCCGCAAACTGTAGTAGCTCCTCCAACTCCCGCGATGACGTCGCAGGTCCTGGCGGATGCAGACGAGTATGTGAAATTCCTCGTCGAGGGGGTGTACAAAATGTTGCAGAAGGGTGTATCTGCTGTGATGGATGCCAATGGGAGTTTTGCGACGGCAAAAGCTCTGGCAATGCCCTGCATCGAGCTGATTCGTATTCACTAAGGCCACGACCATATGGCCGAAATTCTGGAGGCTTCGGTGATTGAGCTGGATGAGCGGCTCGCGGAACTTCAACGCATCCAGCGAAACGACCTCTCTGTCCTGATAGATGCGGAGAAGGGGAAGCTGATCGCCGAGATCGAGTCTTCATACCAGGCCACCGTGGGCATTTGGGAGCGCGAGGTGGCTGAGACTGAGGCTGCGGTAGAGCAGTTGTCTCAGTCCATGAAGACGACGGTAGAAACTCGAGCTGCATTGGAAGCTAATATCGAGGATATCGACACCCAGATGTGCCGCCTTGAAGACCAACGGGCCCGACTCCAGTTAGAGGTCGAGCGTGTCCGGGCTGAACATGCAGCATTTAAGAAGGATGAGGCGACCTTTACTCAGCGGACTCTTGCCTTGGCGCAGCAACGACAACAGCTTGATGAGAAGCATGCAAGTGATACTTTCGCTGGGGCTGTTGAATTGATGTGCAAAGAAGCAGAGCGACGAGTCCTGGCGACGGTGGAGGCCCGCGCAGTCGACTTAAAGCTTCGAGTCAGGGAGCTCTCAGCCCATCCTAGGGAGATTCAGGGACCATAGCTTTTTCCCTTTTTCTTTTGTGTTCTTTTGCAACCCTTACTGGGGGATGATGTAGTTTCTTGTACTCCTTTTTCAGAAGAATAAAGAAGTCTACAACTTTTTTTGTGATATGTTCATCTTTTGTTGTCATGAACTTGATGATTTGTGTGGACCTATTATCTTTTGCGCACCTTGGTTTTCAGGTACAGATAATAAGTTTGAAGGAACCATTATGTTTGCTCAGAGGTAATGTGGACATGGCAATCATTGGGTTCGAAATGATAGAATCTCCCTACTCAGAGGTATTATGGACGTGGTAGGAATGATCTTGGGGGATACGCTGAACAACTCAGAGGTTATATGGACGTAGAAGTTCTGCGATAAATGTACAATAACGCAGGGGTTGTTTGTACAAGATGTTTACTCAGAGGTAATGTAGACGTGGTAAACATGAAGGGTAGCATAGGCTTACGAAGTGTAAGATTCTGCTTTGTAGGGTGTAGAGAGACAACTCAGAGGTAATATGGACGTGGTTATCTTTCTACTGGAAGATGCCACGGAACAGCTGGGTTCCGGAGGCGTATGAGTTTGTGGAAAGAGGTTGTTTGAGGAAGTACATGTCTGGAGGATGTCAAGAATAGTACTTCTTTAGGAACTTGCCGTTGATGGGCATCATAAACAAGTCCCCATTGGGTTTGGCGAGCCGGTAAGCACCGTTTGAGTATACCGTCTCTATGATGAAAGGTCCTTCCCACTTGGGCTCGAACTTTCCTGGTGTCTTGTGGGTCAACACCATTGGTCTTCTGACTGCTAAAACCAGGTCGCCAACTTGGAAAGTCCTCTTTTTGACCTTTTTGTTGAAAGCCTGTGATATACGGGCTTGGTAGAGCTCGATGCGTTGTTGAGCTAAGAGACGCTTTTCGTTAAGTGCCTCCAGTTCCCGCAGACGACGACGTTGATTGTCCTCTTCTGTGAGTTCGTTTGTGATTGCTACGTGGAGCGAAGGTATCTGTATCTCGAAAGGCAGTACTGCTTCACTCCCGTAGACCAGGGAGAATGGAGTATTGCCTGTTGGGGTCCGTACCGTTGTGCGATAGGCCCAAAGGCATTCGCCAAGCTTTTCGTCCCAGTCATGTTTGTTGGATGATACGACCTTTTTGAGCAGCCTAACGATAGTTTTGTTAAATTCCTCAGCCAATCCGTTTGCTGCCGGATTGTAGGCGGTTGAGGCCACGTTCTGAATACGATTCTTGTTACAGAACCTGCTGAAAATGTGGCTGATAAACTGAGGACCATTGTCATGGATGATCCGCCGGGGTACTCTGAAACGGTAAATGACATAGTATTTGATAAAGCTGACCACCCTGGAGCTTTTTACTTCTGCTAGTGGAACTGCTTTCGCCCATTTGGAGAAGTAGTCGGTGATGGCCAGGATGAAACAGTGTTCTCTCGATGAAGGAGGGGTGATTGGCCCTACAATGTCCATGCCCCAGGCTTCGAAGGGCCAGGAGGCGACTGTAGGATGTAGCGGCTCCGATGGTGTATGTATGAAGTCCGCATGAAGTTGGCATGCATGGCACTTCTTGGCATATTCGACAGCATCGGCAACCATGGTTGGCCAGTAGTAGCCCATACGTCGCAGTCGATCTTGCAACTTAGGACCGGGTTGATGAGCTCCACAAGTTCCGTCATGAGCTTCTTGAAGAGCTTCGGCTGCTTCTTCGTTGGACAGGCATCGAAGGAGGAGCCCATCGAAGGAGCGTCGGTACAGCGTTTTGGTAGCCGTATCGTAGTAGAATCGAAGAGAGCGTCTCCTGACTGAGACGGCTTCCTTCGGGTCCTCTGGAAGGATTCCGTAGACAGCGAAGTCGATGAACGGGAACCTCCAGTCTTGGACATTAACACCAGTGTTTGTCGGCATGGCGTGAGCCACCCGCAAGCATAGGTTGTTTCTGGGACAAATCAGATCTCGTCCTGTTACCGTGATATAGTGTTGAGTCCCAAAGGGCGCTGCTAATGAGGCTGCGAGGCCGGCCAGAGCATCGGCCTCCAAGTTTTGTAAACGGGGGACATGTTCAATGAAGAACCCGGTGAAGGTTGAAATGATGTTCAACGCGACTTCATGATAAGGGATTAAATCTTCATGGCAAGCTTCGTATTGTCCCCGAACCTGGTTTACGACGAGTTTTGAGTCGCCGTAAGCTTCCAGATGGTCGACCCCCAGCTGTTGTGCGAGCTGGAGTCCCATGACGAGTGCGTTGTACTCGGCAACATTGTTGGAGCACGGCTTCGAAAGGGAGTACGCACGCTGGATGACCAGCTGATCGGGGGAGACTAAGACTACCCCCACTCCTGCGATGATTTGGCCTTTGGGGCCTGTTCTCGAAGCGCCGTCGAAGAACATCCGCCAAACGGAGCTTCCTTCGGTGACGTTGGATTCTTGGACCTCATCCGGGATATCTTCATAGAGTTTTGAGGATTCTGGGATGGGGTACGCAGCTAAAAAGTCAGCCAGAGCTTGACCCTTAACAGCTTTTTGTGGCACAAACACCAGGTTGTACGGTGTTAGTAAGATCGCCCATGTAGCTAGCCGGGAGTTCAATGATCCTGGCTTCGTCATGAGGACTCTGAGCGGATTGACTCGGGAAATGACATGAATTGTCTGACCCGAGACATAATGACGAGTCTTCTGGATGGCAAACACCAAAGCCAAGCACTCTTTTTCGACGGGGTTGTACCGGTGTTCGGCCCCGATGAGTGTTCGACTGAGGTAGTAGATTGCTTGTTCGTAGCCTGTATCGCTGTTTTGAGCCAGCAGAGCGCCAAGAGAATGATCCATGGCACGGACGTAGAGGAGAAATGGTTTGCCGATGACTGGCGCTACCAGGACTGGTGGGCTCGTCAAGTAGGCTTTGATGTCGTCGAAAGCCTTCTGGCACTCTTCTGTCCAGACATAAGAGACTCCCTTCTTCATGAGCTGAGTGAAGGGTTGACATTTACCGAAAAGGTTTGCTATGAACCTCCGGATATATGCCAGACGTCCCTGTAGGCCTCGAAGTTCTCGAAGGTTCTTCGGAGGGTCCATGTTGAGGATGGCTTTGGTCTTCTCAGGATCAACATGAATGCCTTTCGCTGTGATGACGAAGCCCAAGAATTTGTCGCTAGAAACCCCCAGAAAGGATTTAGCGGGGTTCATTTTGAGTTGATGCGCCCGCATGAGATCGAAGACCGTCTTCAGGTCCTGTATGTGATCTCTTTTGAGGCGACTTTTGACTGCGATGTCGTCAACATAGCATTTGAATGTCTTGCGAAGATGTTGACGGAAGATGGTGCTCATAGCTCGCTGGTACGTTGCACCGGCGTTCTTCAAGCCGAAGGACATTACTATGTAGCAGAAAACACCCTTTGGAGTCCTGAATGACGTATGTTTTGCGTCATCGGGGAACATGTTGATTTGATTGTAGCCTGAATATCCGTCCATGAAGGACATGCGCTCAAAGCCACATGTGTTGTCGATCATCACATCAGTGATTGGAAGCGAGAATTTGTCTTTCGGGCAAGCAGAGTTGAGATCCCTGAAGTCGATACAGACTCGTATCTTCCCGTTCTTCTTGGTGACAGGAACGATGTTGGCTACCCAATCCGGGTGTTGTTCCTCACGGATGAAGCCGCTGGTCAAGAGTTTGTCTACCTCATGATCGATGGCATTCATGATGTCCGGACGGAAGTGTCGCTGCTGTTGTTTGATAGGTTTGGCATCAGGTAAGATGTTCAACCTATGCATTGCGATCTGTGGATCGAGTCCCGGCATGTCTTCATAGCTCCATGCGAAGACGTCGATATACTCTTTAGCCAGTTGGATTAAAGATTCTCGATCTTCTCCTTCCAGGCTTTTACTGATGAAGATGGGTTTGGAAGAAGACACCTCCCCGAGGTCGATCTGCTCGACTTCGTCTTCGGTGGGAGGTTCAAGAAGCTCAAAACGAGATTCCCATTGTTCCCCTAGGCGTTGGGCCCAGGGTTCTTCTTCGAAGGGTTCTGGCGCTTGATCTTCGCCTTCACCTTTTTGAGGTTGTGCTGACGTCATGTTAGCTGACAGCACTTTCCTGAAGACTGATCCGATACTGGTATCGGAATCCCAAGTCGATGCTTCAGACTAGTGGGAATGTTCTATGTCTTCTGCATCTGAACTCTCTGGGGTTGATGGCGGCGTGACATAGCCTAACCCTCGTCCAGTCCGATTATAATAGTCCTGTGGCTTTCCATTGGGCATCGAAAGCCGGACAGGGAGATGCCGACCCTTGCCGTAGTTTAAGCCTTTGTTGCTTTTCAGGTCGTAGCCCATCTTTTGGATGATGTGCTTTGCCGCATCCGTGTACCGATAGACTTGTACTCTGCCGGTATCAGGTTCGGGCTCGATTGACGGGAGGTCCCGATGACGCTCGACTTTGCCCGAGATGATGGTGCCTTGGTCTCGGCTCCGTGGAGGGACTATGAAGACTCCTTGAGACGGGACTACTCGATTATGGTCGACGGTCGTTATTTGTGTTTGCAACGACCGTAGAGCGTTGTCTAATGTATACATGGTATTCCAGTGTGGAAGACAAGAATAATTAAAAGACACTCTATTATTGATAAAATA
The DNA here is from genome assembly GCA_029216955.1 of Iris pallida. Lineage (NCBI taxonomy): Eukaryota > Viridiplantae > Streptophyta > Magnoliopsida > Asparagales > Iridaceae > Iris > Iris pallida. Next base: position 34,328 of record JANAVB010026999.1, on the reverse strand, counting down.
CGAGATCTTATCCCGTGGGATTACATTGTCAAAGGAGGGTGCCTCTACGTCAGCCGAGATATAATCACCAAGCTCCTCGTCTGTAAGAACTGGGGGCGGACTAGGAGAGTCCAACACAGCTTTGGGGTCTGAGAGGGTTATATGAGCCTTCTCTGACACCTTGGATGACTGCGGCGGCTTGCCCTTGAGACGCACCTTGAGAGGCGCCTCGGTTGCGCCTCCGGTGAGTGGTGCCTTCCCTTGTAATTTTGCCACCAGGGGTGCCGATGTTTGAGGTGGCTTTCCCTTGAGGCGTATCTTCAGGGGTGCTACGCGAGCCGGCGCTTTCCCTGATAGCTTGATGCTCATTGGAGGCGCCTTCTGGGGTGGTTTCCCCTTCAGTCGGATTTTCAAGGGGGCGTCGGGAGTCGTCTCAGGCTCCATGTCCGGCTCTGTTGCCGTCTCTGCCTCATCATCAGCGTCGTTGGCTTCCTCCTCGTCAATGGGCTTGTACAAATCGGAATCGGTGAAGTAGACTTCAATTCCTTTGAAAGGATCGATGTCTGCAAACTCCGTCCGGATGACGCCATTGGTGGATACATACTTCATGCACTGGTGGAGCGTGGAGGGCACCACCATGTACTCATGCAGCCATGGTCGACCGAGCAGGATGTTGTAGTTGACCTCGACATCTACTACATAACAAGTCACCTCAGTTTTGAGGCTGCCAATGTGACACTTCAGTCGGATCTTGCCCAATGGCTCGCTCTTGCTAGCATTGAAGCCATTGATGGTTGTATTGGAGGGCGCCAGCCGGTACATCGGGATCCCCAGCTTTGATAGCAGCGCCTTCGAAATGATGCTTAGGAAAGACCCGGGATCGATCTGAATCCGGCTCACCTTGACCGAGCCAATGTACCCTGTATAATACAGTGGTCGGTTATGTCGGTGATGCTTGAGCAGCATGTCTTGTTGGGTGAAAGTTATGTTTGGGATAACTTCATCCGTACAATGACAGTGCGCACAAGTAGTTGGGAGGTCTTCAGGCTGCTTGACCTGACTGAGAAAGGATTCAGCGTCCTTCAGAGCTTCGCAGAGAGCTTCTCGGGAATATTTAGAAAGACGCAGGAGCTCGAACAAAGACAGGCGCGCAGGTGTACTGGCTAATTGTGCCAGAATGTCGAAGTTGTGAGGCTTGGACAGCCCCGAAGCATTCTCCTTCCGTAGAGGTCTGTCAAAACGGGCCTCCACCTGCTTCTGCTTATTGGCTGCTGAGGGCTTAGATGGACCCTCTTCAGGGATGGTGCTAGGAGGCACCACCTCGGCGGCGGCTTCGCCGGATTGGGAGCTCTGTTGTGCACGTGTTTGCACTGGAAGTGCCTCTTCTGTTGAAGAAGAGACTGTGCGGCAAGACTTGATCTTCCTGCCTTTTGATTTGGAGGTAGGGCGTACCTCCGATTGAGTCACCTCGGAGACGAGGTCGGGGTGAAGCCAGAGGACCTCTCCTCGAGATGTGGTGAGCGGGGTGAGTCCACTCGCATTGTCACGAGTAGGTGGTAAGTTTACCACCTCCATTGTCGCCTTAGGGATGGGGACGACGCCATCTTGTGTGGTAGTTGGCGGCAAGGTGTCGAACTGAAGTAAAACCACATTGGCCGACACCGTTTTCTCTTCATAGTCGACGGAGATTACATCCGCATTGATCATGCGCTGGATGTAATTCTTGAGGACGTAGCAGTCCTTGGTCGGGTATCCGACAAACCGATGGTAGTGACAGTACCTTGGGTTGTCCACTTTCCCAACTTCATTGGGCCGCTTTGGGTTCGGTAGCTTGATCTTGTCACCCTGATTCAGTATCTCAAAAAGTTATAGGATGTCGTCATCATTGAATGAATAAACCTCCTTGGGTCTCGGTGCCAGTGGAGGCTTCTGAGTAGGCGCAGATGCGCCTTTTGAGGCATCAACAGTTAATGCCTATTTCCCCTTTGCTTCTCGTCCGGAGCTGTTAGCTGCGGACTTTTTCCTCTTATCGTCAATGGCGGGGAAGCTGACACCCAGAAGACATGCATTGGCCGCCTTCTTTTTTGCAGCTTCAGCTTCGATGATCAGGGAGCTCCAGTCAGGAGGGGGAGTAGAGTTGAGCCAGAGCTTTACTGCAGGCAACATGTTCATGCAGCAAGCGGAGAGGAGCGCATGTTCTGGCATGCCTGGAGGTAGCCTGAAGCAAGCCTGTCGGAAGCATTCGATGAACGCCCAAACCGTTTCCTTCTCCTTCTGACGTATCTCTATGAGAGATGCCATCGTCATGTCCTTCCCGCCGTCGTAGAAGCGGTCGAGGAAGAGGCACATCAGGTCGTCGAAGGACGATATGGAATTGTCGGGGAGGCTGCAGTACCAGTCATACGCCACTCCTTTCAGGGCCCCGACAAAGATACTGGTGAGGAGCGCGTCCTCCTTCGGAAGATGCCCTGTCTGTGACTGGAAGTACGTCAGGTACCGTCGCGGAGAGTCCTTTCCGTCGTATGGGGTGAGTGTTTGTGGCTTATACTTTGGGGGATAAACCACCTTGTTCCACTCGAGGGGATAAGGCTGGGGAATGCCCATCTTCTGGCATTCTTCTTGCCTGTTCTTGGACTCGAAGCGCTCCCGCAGGTCTTTGATCATTTCGACCACATCCTCCGTAGAGCTAGGAGTCGGGGAAGGAGGTACCATCTGGATTGGAGCGTTTGAGGGCTCCGAGGTCCGAGGTGCTTCTGTATCCGAGGGCGCCCGTTGGAGGGGCACACTCGACTCCCCATTAGCTCCTGGGTCAGGACCAGTTGAAGGTGTCCTGATCAAGGCCGACCGCATCTCAAACACTGCTTGAGTCAGTACTTGCATTGAGGCAGAGAGGGTTTTGAGTCCTCCCTCCAATGAGTCTATGCGCTGGACTATGTCCTGTGACGGCGCATCAGACTCGACATCATCCCCAGCCATGTATACTGTCCTGACACGGCCAGGAGTGGATGGATTGGTTGAGGCTTCGCTTTTGGCCTCACTCTCATGCGGGGGAGTCACTTCTCCTGGTGTTGGGCCACCCCCAGCCACATTCTGGAGTTCATCTTCAACAGGCGCATCTGCAAGGGTCTGCTTGCCCTCAGCTCCGTCTTGAAGGACCTCTTCGTTTCCAGAACTACCCCCGGCAGTGTCCTGGAGGACATCCTCATTTTGAGGGGCTTCAGGGAGAGTAATCTCGCCTTGATGATGAAGATCCGCCGCAGCTGTGCTTTGGACATCTTCGTCTTCGGAAGGAGGCTCAACAAGGGTCTGGCTACCCCCAGCTTCCTCCGAGGACTTCTTCCTCGACCGAGTGCCTTCAAATACTCCAGAGGTCAAGACAGCTGCCTTGGTTTTCCTCGGCTGGCTTTTGGATGAAGACGAGGAATTGGCAGTCGTCTTCCGGATTAATGAGGAGTTGGAGACCACGTTGCATGAAGCAACCTTTGGCTCCTCTTCAGCTAACACCTTTGTCCCAAGGCGACGTCGGAGAGGTGTCGATGATTGCAGTCGTTGGAAGACCGACTGTCTTGGTGGAGCTGTCGTCTTGCAACAGCAGTTGATGGTGACCACCGCACAAATATGCCCCATGAGAGGCGCATCGTGCTTGTTGGCCGACTCTCCTGACCGGCGCATGTGAGTGATCACGTTGCGCAGGTCATCGGAGGAGAGTGGTGCCTTCACACCCCCTTCAGACGTATGGCAAGGCCAAACGCCGGGGTGGTCGGGTGAGTGCTGCGCCCCCTGATCTAATACCAAGCAGGCATCACGATCAGTAGTGGGGGAACCACAACATTTGAAGTGACTTGAACGGACCTCAAACGCACAACCAGAGGAGGCGCGGGAGTTCAAGACCACTGAGTTTGCCTCTCTCGACTTGGTTGTGCACGCAGTAGATGCGCCCAAGCGGGATGAGGACTTTGAAGATCGACTCGTTGCTGGTGCAGAAGCACTTGAGTCAACCTTGTACAGCTTGCCATCGGCAGCGCGCGTGATGACGAGCGCGTGCCTCTGGCCGGCTGCTGGCATAGCACGTTTGTGGCGCATGGCCCGTGCCGCCTTGGATTTCTTCGTACCAGCCCGCTGGGGTGCATAGTACTCAGCATCCAAATTCTCCTCGCTATTACAGCGAGTGAGTCTGTCAAAGACAGAGGCTTTTTGTGGTGCATCAGAGGTGATGCGCGGGGCATTGGCTGCGCCCCTGCTCCGTCGACGTATCTTCTTCGCCTGAGAGGGAGATAGCTGGGGAACGTGGTCGGCCGTACGCTTCCCCAAGAGATGTGCTGCATCGGCGGGCGTACCTTGGTTGCTGAGAACGTCAGCAGGAAGGGAAGGCTGGATTGCTGCATCCCCTTCAGCGGTGGTGCCCGAGGCGTCGACCTTGCGCACCCAGGCCGTGCGGATCTTCTCCGGCTTTGGTAGCCGCTTCGAAGGACTCGCACTTCCTTCAGAAATGAACTCCTCGTACGCCTGTTGATTGAGGCGCACGACCAGCATCTTTTGGGAGGAGCCCACCTTCACGTCGTCGGCCTGTGACACGACTTTCTCGGAAGAGGAGAAAGAAGTCCCCAGCAGAGTCGCCAGCTTGTTTGCCATTAAAATTGTTTGATTGAAAACTTTAATACAAACAGAACAGTGTTACAATGTAAGACTTAGATGTAGTCCTAGGAGTACACTTTTGTTTAAGCTGGGTCCTTAGTGCCAATGGAGCGAGTGGTAATGCGTTGACTCCGTTGACGGGCTGACGACGGTTATCGGTTCTCTGAAGGTGTGGATTGCTCTGGGTGCTGGAGCTTGCTGAGAGGAGGAAGACGTTGAATGTCTGTATCTGCCTCTCTGGTGATTCCTCGTATGTTCGTTGTGGATTCTGTGTGTGTGTGAAGGAGAAGATCCCTCTATTTATAGTTTTGCAGGTTGGCTGCTCATGCGCGCATGTAGGAAGCGCCGGTGTGTGGGGACGCCACGTGGAAGTTGCTGATGGGGGCGCGTAGATGATGCGCCCTGATTGAGGGGGAGAACTCTTCATACTGCTGTTGTGAGCCGGCACGTAGCAGAGGAGAAGATCTTTCTGTTGCTGAAATCTTGGACGAGTTGAGTCAAAGGACACGTGTCATCGACCCATGGCTCGAAGATCTCGGATTTGGGGGTGGCAGTGATCTGGTGAGCTGCACCTTGGATCTGGGCGCAGGAGGAGGCTGCGGCTCATAACCTTTAGGAGTTACAAACCATTTAGGGCGCATGGCTTTTGAGGCGCATGCAGGTGACCTTTCTTCTGTCTTTCGGGATCAGAGATCAGTCTGGGGCGCATGGCTTTTGAGGCGCATGCAAAGCTTCAACTGGAGACTCTTCTTCTGTCTTTAGGGATCAGTGAAGGGTCTGAGGCGCATGGCTTTTGAGGTGCATGCTGGTTTGGATGCATGGCCGTAGAGGCGCATGCGGATGGCTACATGGCAGTAGCCGTCGGAATAGAGTCATGTTGATGCTGACGTTGCCGACGCTTCGTTCTCTGAAAAAGCTATCAACTGTTCAGCCTTTGGGAAGCGTGCTACCAACTCTGGTGTCAGTTCAGCATTTAATATTTGTGATGTTCGAAGGACAGCTGAGTGGGCACATTGGTTGGTGTTCCACTCGGCATGGAGATGTGAGGGAGGGCGTATCCTCTGTGATGTGCCGGGTACTGTAGGGCACGTCTGTGTGATGCGCCTGATGCTGGAGGGCGCATCCGTGTGATGCACTGTTTGGCTGGCGCATCCGACATGTCCTTTAATGACGCGGCTGTCTCGCTCCTCGAGTGCTATAAATAGCCGTTTGGCTGAATTCGAGGCGTCCGGTTCATCCATTTAATGCAAATTCATTGCACAGAATTTGGAGAGTCATCCACTTGGTGCGTGGGTTTGATTTGCCCGGCCTATAAATAGTGGCATGGAGAGAAGGTTTGCTCCTCATTCCCTCACGTACTTCCAACATGAACTTGGATATGTGGGTGCATTCTGTTGACGAAGTGCTCCCGAGGGTAAAGATGAGACGTTGTGTTGTCTTCGATGTACTTGAAGGTGACTGTTACATCCAAAAGACGGAGTCGAGGGATTCTGAGGCAGGCGGAAGGTGCATGTTGCATCCAAAGATAAGGATGTTCGGGCCTCGTCTCCGTTGTTCCGGAAGAGCCGTAGATCGGAATGGTGGTGCTAGGCTCTCTCTTCCTTCGAAGTGGGTGCCGCCCACTTTGATTGTGTTGAAAGCTCCTTGTGCCATGATTTCGATCACGGTCTTCCTTGGTCTTTGGAGGCTCTTTCGAAGCCTCCCCTGGCCACCTCATTTGCGGTGCTCTTCTCTTCCTTGGTTCCAGCCAGAGGGTTAAATGCTTTGCTTGGCGAAGCACTTATCAGGCGAGCCTGGCTGGAAGAGCGGCAAATAACTGGGCTCTGCTCGGCCAGGTGAGCCTGGTTGGAAGAGTTGTACATAACTGAGCTGCTGAAGGGATGCACATAACTGAGCTGGATGCACATAACTGAGCTGCTGAAGAGATTCTAGGATGCGCCTGGCTGGAGGCGCATGACATCTGCTGCGCCAGGCTGACAGCGCATGGTGACTGCTGCGCCTATCGGAAGGCGCATGGTGGTTGCTGCGCCTATCTGGGAGGCCCATGGTGGCTGTTGGCTGTAGATCTAGGATCCTTCCTTTGTAGAAATTCTCCTTTGTACAACCTTTTCTAGACATGTAATAGACTTTTATATATATAAATAAAAAGTCCTTCTTTGAATGTCTATGGCTTATTTGATTAGCTGTCTGAGTTCTGGCGCATATAATGCCTGGCGCATGGGCTTTCTGGTTGTGAATTTCCATACTTTTACAGCAACCCCTGTCATGCTCGTCATGTTTTACCTTACTTCAATACCATGATTATTTATACTGGCCTTAACAATAAAGATCAGGGGTCCAGTTCTGTTCAGGCGAAGGGTTACAACCCTGGTCCTTATTTTGGTTTAAGGGTTGTAACCTGGCTCCCGGAACAGTTTTGTGTCCTCTCTTCATTTATTTTCTTGTTACCTTATTAATAATAATTGAGATGGGCTTCTATTCAGGCGAAGGATTGCAACCCCTGTTCTTGTTTGGTTTAAGGGTTGCAGTCTGGCTACTTGAATGGTTTCTCCGTGCTCAATATATTATTGTTATCTCAGTTATTATCAGTATCTTTTAATTACCTTTACTATGTATTTGTGATATGCTGGTTTTAGTTCCTAAGTGAAGCCTCCTTTGTGGCACTTACTCTTTCTGGGTCTGACCCAGCTGGTTTTGTATGGCCACATATCGGAGCAGCACCAGAGGATCTACCGACCTCCCAGCCAGATGGTGACCACCAGGCGTAACCTTGGCAACGAGTGGGTTTCTTTTGTCCTTCCACTTTATTGTCAAAATTATTCTTTTGAGGCATTTAGCCGGCGAGCACGTGTTAGCTCGTATTGCACCTTATTTACTGTCTGTCTACGGGCTGTAACATGATTGACAAATCCTATGGTTGATCATGTATGACTGAACTCTTGCTAGTCCTGACATTTTGTACGACTAGCTTCATGATCATCCAATATATAATGTATGGGATGCCTTACTATTGTATATTTGATGTTCTAATATCTTGTGACTGCTACTACTTATTTGTGATTGAGACAATAGGCTTGTTCATGACCATAGAAGACTGATGGATTGTAGTTAAACCCTCATGTATCTAGACAGCCGTGACCGTATAGCGAGGTGGGTTGCACTTCATTATATGTAGCTGGCTATGTACGCCCCCGCTCTCCAGTATTCTGGTTCTGGGACGTGACATGGTTTTAGTGGTGGCCCATGCAGGTCTTGTAAATCAAGATATGTGAGGGTTTACCGAATAGATGTCTCAATCAGTATTCGCCCTTGATCTCTGCTCGTATCTTCCATTCCCTGAGAATCTTGACCGAATCACATGCTTGTATCGTTGATCTGTCCTGGTCCTTCCTTATTGTTTCTTATGTCGTCTTCTTCAGCGGCATTATTCCTGGACCTGCCGATCAATAAGGCGAAGCACCTCCCGCGGACCAGCAGCAACCTGGAGATCAAGCCCAACATTCCGGAGTAGCCTCCAGAGTCGTACCTACCAGAGAAGAGCCACCAGTTCAGCCCGTCCAACCTGCAGAGCCTGATGATGGCACTTTGGTTGGTCTCATCAGGTCCCTATTAGCCTTTCAGGATCGTCGAAGAGATTCCTTGCACCAGGCGGTGGCAGACGCTTTGACCAGAGGAGGTCATCTGGGTAATAGCGCGGCCAACAGCTTCAAGCGCTTGAACCCTCCCTTCTTCGACGACAGTGAAGATGCGATCGCTGTAGATGCATGGCTTCCGGATACAGAGGTGATTGTAGAAGCAGCCAGGACTCCAGAGAACGAGAAGGTGGCCGTAGTGCGCCTGCAGTTACTAGATCTTGCCCGCAGCTGGTGGGCAGCATAGGCCGATGGATTAGTGGCCCATATTTCATGGGCAGTATTCAGGAAGAGATTTCAGACCAAGTATTTCGATGACGTAGCTCGGTACGATCTACAGACGAGGTTCACCAATCTGAAGTTGATGGGCAGGACGATCGACGGATATGCGGCCGAGTTTTCGAGACTTAGTCGGTTTGCTCCCACCTTGGTAGCAACCGAGTTCGATAGAGCCCAGCGGTTCCAGCAGGGGATTCATCTGGAGATTCTATTGGCAGTAGAGAAGTTTGAGCATCAGAACTTTGATGTAGTACTGAGGGCAGCCCAGAGGCATGAGTATACCTCCCAGAGGATCGTGGATAGGACTGGGGGTCGGAAGCGATCCCACAGTCAGATGAATCAGTCATCAGCACCAGCCCCGGCAGCCAGGGACTTGACCATTGGAGCTCCGAGGCGGGCGACCTCAGTGACGTCGGTTTAGCATTCTACCCCGATGCACCCTCAGCAGCAGAAGCAGAAGCAGTCTTCCGCAGTGGGATGCTCACACTGCGGGAAGCCAGGGCATGTGGTATCAGAGTGTCGCAGAGCACAGGGTTTGTGCTTGGTTTATGGTGCCCCAGACCACAGGGTTGGGAACTTTCCGAGCAAGGGGAGTTCATGGGCCTTCTCTAGTCCTTCAGTTAGAGGACGAGCACCAGTCCAACAGCAGCAGCAGCTGCAGTACCCATTCCCGAGGCCATTGATGACGCAGGCCCAGGCATTCCAGCAGCAGAGACTGCAGCAGTATGCCCAAGCCTAAGCCCTGATCCAGAGCAGGTAGAGGAATTTTCAGCAGAGGGGACCCGTACCCAGAGGGCATGGTCAAGTGCTGGCTTTGACCATGGGAGAAGAAGGAATAGCACCAGGTGAGCTAGTGGTAGGTACTATTCTCGTCAACACCTTTCCAGCTTCAGTATTATTTGATTCCGGTACCTCGCATTCATTTATGTATATACGATTCATAACACAGGTAGGACTGGAACCCGAGTCATTATCAGTAAGGCTCAATATACTTACTGGTAACGGACTTATGGGAGTAGATAGAGTATTTTTCTCGTGTCGGATCGTAGTTAGCGGTAGAGAATTCTCCGCTAGATTGATAGAGTTCCTGATGGCCGATTATGATGTGGTCTTAGGGATGGATTGGTTGAGGGACCAGTATCCTAGGATAGACTGCCACATTGGCAGGGTTATTTTTAGCATTCCAGGCGAGCCGGAGTTTTTCTTCTCCCGAGGCGAAGTTGAACCTTCTCCTCCAGTGTTGCGGATGGCAGTAGCAATAGTACAGTTACCTCGAATAGTTGAAGAGTTTCCAGAAGTTTTCCCAGAAGAGCTTCCAGGGATGCCGCCAGAGCGAGAGATCGAGTTTACCATCAACTTGATTCCCGGGACAGCCCCAGTGTCAGAGAGAGTCTACAGGATGGCGTCGTCAGAGCTAGAGATATTGTACAAGATGATTGAAGAACTCAGAACCAAGGGATTCATTCGTGCTAGTGGATCGCTTTGGGGAGCCCCGATGCTTCTGGTGAAAAAGAAGGATGGTACGTCAAGATTATGTGTAGATTATCGTACCTTGAACTCAGTGACAATCAAAAACAGATACCCTCATCCGAGGATAGATGACTTGTTTGATCAACTCAAGGGTGCAGCAGTATTCTCGAAGATCGACTTACGGTCAGGATACCATCAGATCAGAGTCAGAGAGCAGGACATCCCGAAGACAGCGTTCAGATCGAGGTATGGGCATTGGGAGTTCCTTGTAATGCTATTTGGGGCAACCAATGTGCCGGCAGTATTCATGGACCTCATGAATCGTATCTTTATCCTTTATTTGGATTAGTTCGTGATTGTGTTCCTGGATGACATCCTGGTTTACAGTAAGAGTGAGACGGAACATGAGCAGCATCTTCGAGTTGTCCTCCAGATTCTCAGAGAGTACCAGTTGTATGCCAAGTTCAGTAAATGCGAGTTCTGGCTCGATCGCATTTCGTACTTAGGCCATATCATCACCAAAGGAGGAGTAGAAGTGGATCCCCAGAAGATTGTGGCCATTGAGACATGGCTAGTGCCCAGCACGGTTGCAGAAGTTTGCAGTTTTATTGGATTGGCCGGCTACTACCGGCGATTTATTTCAGACTTTGCTCGAATTTCAGCACCATTGACCCAGTTGACCCGCAAGGATATGCAGTTTACTTGGACAGCAGAGTGCCAGGATTCTTTTGAGAAGTTAAAGTGAGGCTTGATGACGGCACCCATTCTCACGCTTTTAGATGGAACTGGAGGATTCTCAGTATATTACGATGCTTCAGGCAGAGGTTTAGGATGTGTTCTGATGTAGCATGGGAAGGTAATAGCCTATGTATCACGACAACTTCGTGATCATGAGAGGAATTACCCAACCCATGACTTGGAATTGGCAGCAGTAGTGTTTGTACTTAAGTTGTGGAGGTACTATTTGTATGGAGATCGGGTAGAGATTTTTACCGACCACAAGAGCCTGAAGTATATTTTTACCCAGAAGGATCTTAACATGCGTCAGAGGAGGTGGCTAGAGCTACTTATGGATTATGATATCAACATGCAGTATCACCCAGGGAAGGCCAACGTCGCTGCAGATGCATTGAGCAGAAGAGCCGGAGTTTATTTCCTAATAGTGCAACCAGAGCTGTTAACCGATCTTCAGAAGATGGGTATAGAAGTTGTCCTCCCTTCCAGTGTGACATTGATGGCTAGCATGCAAGTTCAGTCCACTATAGTCGAGAGGATCCTGATGGCACAGTCAGCAGATTCTAGGCTTCAGCGACTCCAAGCAGAGTGTGAGGCAGGACGAAGACCAGAGTTATGTATCCATGAAGATGGTACACTTCGACATGGGAAGCGTCTTTGTGTACCCAGTGGAGATATCAGACAGGAGATCACGACAGAGGCCCACAGTTCACAATATTCCATCCATCTATCCTGGCGGTACGAAGATGTATCGTGATATCCGTCAGCACTTTTGGTGGAATGGCATGAAGAGGGAGATAGCTTGGTTTGTCTCTCGGTGTTTGGTTTGCCAACAAGTCAAGGCTGAACATTAGAGGCCAGCTGGACTTCTTCAGCCCTTGCCAATTCCAGAATGGAAGTGGGAGCATATAACCATGGATTTCGTGATTGGATTGCCTAGATCCCCAACTGGCAGAGATGCTATTTGGGTTATTATAGACCGGCTCACGAAGGTGGCCCACTTTCTCCCGTTCAGAGTTGGTCAGTCGACGGCTCAGCTAGCAGAGATATACCTCAGGCAAATTGTCAGACTTCACGGTGTACCAGTCAGTATCACCTTGGACAGAGATTCAAGATTTACGTCGTACTTTTGGCGTACCTTACAAGAGAGTTTGGGAACTCGCCTCCAGTTCAGCTCCGATTATCATCCATAGACAGATGGCCAGTCGGAACGCACGATCCAGACTCTTGAAGATATGTTGCGGTCATGTACACTCGACTTCGGTGGTTCGTGGGAAGATCACCTGCACCTGGTGGAGTTCTCGTACAACAACAATTTTTAAGCTAGTATCCAGATGGCACCGTTCGAGGCACTGTATGGTAGGAAGTGCCGATCCCCGCTAGCATGGGACGATATTGGAGAGAGACAGATGCTTGGTCCGGAAATGATTGCTCAGACTGTTGAAGTGGTCAGGAGAGTCAGAGATCATCTTCGAGTTGCCCAAGATCGCCAGCGTTATTGGGCCAATTCTCATCGACGACCCCTTGAAGTATCGGTCGGCGACCATGTATTCCTGAGGATTTTGCCTAACCGTGGCGTCATTCATTTTGGCGTACGGGGAAAGCTTAGTCCTAGGTATATAGGGCCGTTCGATATTCTGGAGCGAGTAGGTGATGTGTCCTATCGTCTCGCTCTTCCGACGTCGCTAAGAGAGGTGCATGACGTATTCCATGTATCCCAACTGCGACAGTATATCCCAGACCCGGGCCATATCCTGGATCATTCAGAATTGGTTGTTGGTACCAACCTTTCGTATGAGGAGAGACCCGTGTCTATATTGGACCAAAGAGAGAAGACACTCAAAAACAAGACTATCAAGTTAGTCCGAGTCGCTTGGGGTCATCACTCTTTAGGTGAGTCAACGTGGGAGCGTGAGGATGATATCCGGTTGCGATATCCCGATCTATTTGACTCGTGAGGTATAATATCTTTCTTATGCCTCATGCCTTCGATTCCTTGCTTGCATGAATAATTAATTGATTGCTTGATTAGTATAGCTTGCCTGTGAATAGTATAGCTTGTTCTTGTCCCTCTAGCCTCTTAATTAAATTCCGAAGACGAAATTCTTTTAAGGTGGGTAGAGTTGTAATGCCTATGGTTCGTATTGCGTATCTTGGTATACGTATACGTAATTTGACCCGTATTGCATGTCTTCCTGCTTGATTTATTCTAGCATTTTATTGATTGGTTTATTCTTGGGTTGGTTCGGCTTAGCTTGGTTTGCTTTGGTTTATCATGAACCAAAGGTGAACCCTCCTACCTACCACAACCCTCCTTATTTATAACCTCTTCATTTTCTCTCTCATCATTATTTTTTTCCTTCTTCATTTACTCTCCACCATTACTTCTTCAACCACCAGAAGGGAGAGAGAGAGCTTAGGCAAGTGTAAACTTGCTTCTTGATGGATCTTAAGTTTTATTGTTCCATTCTTTTCCTTACATGATTCTAAGCCTCTTTAGAACTTGGCATTTTTGGATTTGATGGATGGATTCTTGTAGATCTAAGTTTGTAACTTTTTGGTTTTTTTGGTTTTGATCACTAAAACTTACTTATTTTCAAAAACTAATAGTTCTATGTTGTAGAGAATTCAATTTCATGCAGTTTTGGCTTTTGTTTCGCTTGATTTCGACTTCGGATGAGAAAGTTATGGCCATAGCAAGTTTTTAGGACTTTCATGGCTGAACATGCTGTTTGGGGACGATGAACCCCATGCGCCGGGAACCCCATGCGCCCGGGAGGCCATACGCCGTGAAGTCCCGACAATGCATCCCTCAACTTCGAGCGTGTCATGCGCATAGGTTCCCAACGCGCATGTACTGAAGACGCAACGTGAGTTTCCCATGCGCCAATTTATGCAGGAATCCCATGTGCCGATTGCGTAGGAATCCCATGCGCCGATTGCACAGGAATCCTATGTGCCGATTTGTGTTGGAATCCCGTGCGCCAATTTGTGCAGGAATCCCATGTGCCAATTTGTGCAGGAATCCCATGCGCCAATTTGCGCAGGAATCCCATGAACCGATTGTGCAGGAATCCCATGCGCCGGAATTGCTTTATTTTGCTGTTTTTGCCTGTTTAAGTTGTTTTGTAGCTAGAATCTTTAAAAACTCAAAACATGAAAGTTGTAGATCTTTTCCTTGGCTTCAAGAATATCTCACTAGTTGTTTTATGCAAGTTTCTCTCATTCATGATAAGGTAAGAATAAAACACGATAGTGGCCCGCCGTGGCGCACTCTTAACATGTAAACTGACATGATGTATCTCGACAAGCTGTTACGACAGCTAGCCTGACATCACAAGTATGAATGACCTGGACACCGTGGGCGATTGTGTTTGCACAAATAAACCAGTACTATCTTGCATCATGTCTAGGATAGGGATCCCTGAGTACCACGGTCAGGGATACCTACTGCAATTGACTAAGGCTAATAAACAAGAATAATTCAGTAGTCATGAAGAGATTTTCCAGCTACAGGCAATCCCGTTATCTGGGTGCACTAACGGACTTGTAGCCTACCGACGAGTAGGGCACATTTCCAGCACACAGTCAAGTGGTGCGCCCTTCATAAACGGTCATTCGGCCTGGATAACCTGGATGGTCTGCAGGCTTGTGGCTGTTGGGATAATCTCGTTGCATCTTGCTAGTAACTAGGCTTGTGATAACCCTAGTTAGTTAAAGTATCAAGCCGTACTACTTGCTTGGCCGTGATTGATTGAATAAAGTTTATTCCAGCTTAGTCTTATCCTGATCCTGTGCAAGATTGTGACAGGACACGATTATTGATGCTTGCCTTAACAATAACGATCGGGGGGTCCAGTTCTGTTCAGGCGAAGGGTTACAACCCCGGTCCTTGTTTGATTTAAGGGTTGTAACCTGGCTCCCGGAGCAGTTTTGTGTCCTCTCTTCGTTTATTGTCTTATTGCAACCCCTGTCATGCTCGTCATGTTTTACCTTACTTCAATACCATGATTATTTATACTGGCCTTAACAATAAAGATCAGGGGTCCAGTTCTGTTCAGGCGAAGGGTTACAACCCTGGTCCTTATTTGGTTTAAGGGTTGTAACCTGGCTCCCGGAGCAGTTCTGTGTCCTCTCTTTGATTATTGTCTTGTTACCTTATCAATAATAATTGAGATGGGCTTCTATTCAGGCGAAAGATTGCAACCCCGGTCCTTGTTTGGTTTAAGGGTTGCAGTCTGGCTACATGAATGGTTTCTTCGTGCTCAATATATTATTGTTATCTCAGTTATTATCAGTATCTTTTAATTATCTTTACTATTTATTTATGATATGCTGGTTTTAGTTCCTAAGTGAAGCCTCCTTTGTGGCACTTGCTCTTTCTGGGGTCTGACCCAGCTGGTTTTGTATGGCCAGATATCGGAGCAGCACTAGAGGATCTACCGACCTCCCAGCCAGATGGTGACCACCAGGCGTAACCTTGGCAACGAGTGGGTTTCTTTTGTCCTCCCACTTTATTATAAAAATTATTCTTTTGAGGCCTTTAACCGGCGAGAACGTGTTAGCTCGTATTGCACCTTATTTACTGTCTGCCTACGGGCTGTACCATGATTGATAAATCCTAGGGTTGACCATGTATGACTGAACTCTTGCTAGTCCTGACATTTTGTACGACTAGCTTCATGATCATCCAATATGTAATGTATGGGACGCCTTACTATTGTATATTTGATGTTCTAATATCTTGTGACTGCTACTACTTGTTTGTGATTGAGACAATAGGCTTGTTCATGACCATAGGAGACTGATGGATTGTAGTTAAACCCTCATGTATCTAGATAGCCGTGACCGTATAGCGAGGTGGGTTGCACTTTATTATACGTAGCTGGCTATGTACGCTCCCGCTCTCCAGTATTCTGGTTCTGGGGCGTGACACCTAGGTCATGACTATTTGGTTAGGTTAAGGAACCTTAGCTTGACCTAAGTTAGTGGTAATTAACCAATTAGATTAAATTTAGGGAAATTAGGAATCTATTTGAATAGTAAATGGCTTGTGGTTTCACAAGTCATGACTTGTGAGTTTAGCCTTAGAGGCCCAACCCAAAACTATGTAACCTAGCCCTAGTCCAACCCACTTGGCCGGCCACACTAAGCCTAGGGATTCCCACCTATTTAATCCCCTCTTAGAAATTAGGGCTAGCCTCTATTAGGAATATTTGCAAGTTGAGAAAGAAGTGAATCTCCATCTTCTTTAATCTATAGAAATTCTATTTCAATTCTTTTTTCCCCCAAACCAATTGCTATAGGACCTAAATTTAGTTTACTTACTGTTGTTGTTGAGTAAATTCAGGGAAGAAACAATTTGGGAGAGTTTTGGTGGTTTGAGGATCCTCTCATTTGGGGCTTTTTGTTACATTGCAAATCTCTATGTAATATTCTAATCCCTTCCATAAAATGTTGATTTTATTGTATATCTAGGAAGCCCTAGGCCTAACCTAATCGTAGGTGTAGCTAACCCTAGGTTTTGAGTCCAATACGTGTCCGTATCGAATACGTATCAGTTCGTATATGAATGTGTTTGACGAAATGCCCCAAAGGGCATTTCGATTTAATTCTAGGAATGTATTTGAATAGGAATTAGGGTTTTGACCTCGCTTCTGTGTTTCTATTGCTCTGAGTCGCTATTGGTGTCGTGTTGAGTCGCCACGGACATACGGTTGTACGTGCGCACACAGACAGTTTCCTTGCCATGCTCCTCGGGTGCGTTTGCGCAGCGAACACGCCACCTTGACACATGAAATTGGACACACACTATGGGACACTGACTGACACCACGTGTGTCAAGTCTTAGGGCCTCTCATGTAGTGTCGGACACGGTGTCGCGAGTGTATGTGAAGTGCACTGTGCGTGCACAGAACTGAGTTTGGTTCTCTATTTAATTTCAGTTTTAAATGATTTAAGTTGTGTTTTTAATTGTTCATTAGATCCTAAATATAATGTATAATCTATATTAGATTAAGTTACATGATTAGTTGGGCTGTTTGATGTGTATTGGTTTCGAATTGGGGCAAATGGCATGATAGCTGATACCAGATTTCTGATACTGTTGTTTCAGTGTTCCTAAACATTTTAAATCCCTGTTATTGATGTTTTTTTCAACTGTAATTTATTCTCACATATTTGTTGATTCATGTTAATGAAATATTGCATTAAAATATGGGCTTTTGAGTTGAGAATGGAATTTGAGCAATTGTGTTGGATTCGAATGGATTAGGAATGAATTTATTTCCCTTCCTTTTCGAAACTGTACTGAAATGATTCCAAACAACCTGAGATGAATTCTCTAATTAAGATTCACTGTTTTCCCTGAACCTGAGATGTATGTTTCTTAATGAATTGTAGACTGAAATATGAGAGTTCCTGAAAATTCCTAATAGTTGTAATGTTGTTATAGTTCATTCTTAACTGAGTTTAATTGAATGTTTCTTTCATTCCTAGAAATGTATCAGCTTACTGGTTGCATTGACACTTGAACACAACGATTAGCATACTGTTTCCTGTCAACTACATTTCCAATTTCACATTATTAGTTAGACTTACTGATTTCTCTTTAACTGAAATGAGTTTTGATTCAATGCTTCCTGTCACTGAATAGCCTAAACCTGAGATGAATCTCTGAATACATGAACTGATTTCCTTGTATTACTTCACAGTTCATTGACACTGATTTCCAGTTTTGTATGCACTGATTTCAGGATTTGTTTCACACACACATAGATACACTGTTATTTTCCAGTTTTCACATTGCCATGCCACTAATTTCTGTATCACTAACACACAACTCTCTTGACATTTCACTCATGTACCCTCACTGATTCCTGTGTTCTATTGGACACTTGTTAGCTCACTGTTTGCATAACACTTGGACACTTTACTGATTCAAGCACTGTACACAAGTGTCTCACACACTCATACCCTAAAACCCTCTTGCACACACATGTCTATCTCTCACACACACACATGACACATGAGCACATGTGTCCTCCTTTTCTCTATACATATGTATATATATATATATATATGTACTTGAGATATATATACATAGGTATCATATATAATATATCAATGTGTGTGTATCAATATATATATTTGACATATAATGTATGTGTGGTATGTATATAGGTAGCCTATATGCTAGTGTATTTCTATGTTGTATTATATAACATATTAATATCTGTATTATTTCAGATATAGATAATGTCATGTAGTCATGTGTTATGGGTTGGCTTATAGGCATGGTATAGCCTATGGCCTATGAGTGTGTCTGTTTGCCAGTATGGAGTTTAGATTAGACTTGTCTAGTCTTGTTAGACCTAGAATGGACTAGTTAGACTAGTATAGACTTGTTTGACTTAGGTTTGACCTAGTTGGACTTCTAGTGTTGACCAGAGTTGACTAAGAGTTGACTTTAGCCTAGATTGACCTAGATTCATGTAGAATGCATTGTAGTGCATTTTATTACCATTCTGGACTTGTTGTGACTTGTGTTGTTCTAATAGGAGCCAGACACCACTCCTCGGACAGTACTTTCATCTTGGACATTCAGATAGCAGGCGAGTACATTCTCTGATCTTTTCATACCTGTCTAAACTATATTTTTGCTGTAGTTTACTCTATTTGATGCTGACACGTATCTTCACGGATTAGTACTATATGGATTCTTTCCTGAGATGTTATCCCTCTACGGGTGCATCGGGTATTTCATATTCATGTACTTTATCATGTGCATCAGGTACTCCTTGTACTCGTACTAGTTCATGTTTTTACATGTTCTCATGTGCTTTCATATACTATCATGTGCCTCATGTACTACTCATTACATGAGTTCACGTATCTTAGCTGTATTCATGTGCCTATAACGTAACTTGAATGGATCCTTGTGTATTGATTGGGGCGGGATGAGTAGAATTGGTTATGTGATCATTATCCCCAGTAGCTGTATTCATGTGCCTCTTATTTGTATTCATGTGCCCCTAAGCCGTTTACAAAACCATATTGTACTCTAAATCACTTAGCCACTTACAGTCTCTACTTATCATGTATTTACTTTCAATTATAAATATCTCCTGTTTTCCTGTACTTCCTTTTCAGCATTTGCTGTATTTTACGCTATTGCATGATTTATACTCCTAACTTGTTATGAACTGTTGAGAGATATGTGCTCGTTCACGTCCTGATTGGACCTGTTGAAAATTTTACAGAGAACGAGGAGGAGGCCTGCTTAGATACTTTCTATGGGACAGCCTTAGAGGACACTTGCGATCCGGACTTCCAGTCGGATCCCTTAGCAGTAGAGACAGTTGCTCCATAGATATTTATCTTATTTCATAGCACTGGAGATGAGTTGTATATATTTGGATTTGTATTATTCTGGATGTTAGTGGAGATTATCTAGACACTTAGCTCTCTCTCTCTCTCTCTCTCTCTCTATTGTATTTCCTGTGGTTTGGATCTTGCATCTTTTATATCATTCTATCTTTATCCTGTTCTTCCTTAGCTGTGATTAAGATATATTCTGTTATGTCACCCCCATTCGGAGAGTATAACTGTTATTACCTTAAACTGTTAGATGTTGTGACCTAGGACAGCGTTCTACCGCCGACACTGCGGCATAGGCTGGACGTACCCACGTCTCGTGCCCTTACTCTAGGATGCGGGCCGTGACAAAATGTACACAACATGCATTTGGGATTTAGAGGAACATGTATATAGGGTGGGATGTGGTGTCAATGTGTGAGGGAGAGAGTGGAAAGGTGATATGTGCATGTGAAGATGGGGGTGTTAATGTGATACATGTGTGGTCTAAAACCTGTGAAAAATATGAGGGTGTGAAACCTGTGTGTGTTCATGGTATCATGTGTCAATGCTAAGTGAAAATAATTGACAGTCTGAACAATGAAAACAGTTGACAGTCATGGAATCAAGTCAATGATACATGGAATTAATCATGAAATCAGTTTACAAAGGAAATGAAATATATTCTCAGGTTAAGGAAAAATGGAATTCAATTTAACAATCAATTCAACATGGCTAATAACATTTAAACTTCAGTTCAAGAAAAGGAATGAAAATCAATTCTCAGGTTGAAAAATCAAGTGACAGGTTATATTCAACAATGAATCAATTAGACAGTTAACCAATGAATTCCCTTATCCTAACTTCATACAACCATTAACATAATATGTATAAACATATACAATATACATAAATATATAAGCTGTGGCTAATTGGATAACATAGGACTGAACTGAAATCCCTACTAACCCTGGGAGTGAAAGACATGGTCTGAACCCCCATGCTTAGTCACAAAGTGGACTGAACACAATATGCAGGTTAATGTAATAAATGGGAGACTCATGTCTGAACCAAGGATACACCTGTACATTCAAACAATTTTGGAATGAACCTATATAGGAGGTTATCATATGGGAGAGGGACAGAACCATTGGGTGCATGTCACAGTGTCTCAGTGAATTAGAAAAACAGAGAATGTGTGAATGTGAAACTTAACATGTGTGTGTGTATAGGTGGATGAACAGTGTCATAGTGTCAATAGGATTGTGGCATGGTATGTGTTTAGAGATAGGTTTCAGTATTTGGCAATGACAGTCCATGACAGTCCATTCATTAGCAAACAGTTAACTCAAGCCAACTACATGTCGAAATCCATTCCTCAATGAAATCCTAACTAACATGCTAATCCACCCTAGCAGTCTAACAACATGTAAATGAATTTAAACATGGCTAATAAACTTCAAAAATCAGTTTTAGAAGCAAGGAAGTTCAGAAATCTAAATTTTCAAGACTGTGTATCAGTCTACATTCAATCAAGCAGTCCAAAATCCCATGTCCTACGTGTGTATCATCGTCTCTATGTGTTCAGGCATTCACCCATCAGTGAACTCAATATCAGTTCAATTGGACAGTGCAATAGGGAAGCAGTGTAGCCTAGAGTCTCAGGTTCATGTGTTCTGGGAAAATAGTGCCCATGTGTTCATCCCAGTCTCAGAAAATGTGTTCAGACGGTTAACATACAATCCAAACTGTGGATAAACTCTGGATATACATTTCAATCGAAATCAGTTCAATAACCATGAACCTAAGTTACAAAGTTTAGTATCTAAAATAGAAAGAAATCAGTCAGTACATTAAACCCAAATTCCAGGTTAAGTTCTCACTCCAGATCAATAAGCCTAATCCAAACTGAAAACTCGAACTAAACATGCACTAAATAATATGTAGAATTTATCATGACCATCTAAAACATTAATTTAAATAGTTAAAATGGAATGAACTCAGGAATATACAAAACTGAATACTGTGTATCAGTTCAAAGAGGAATTTCACATTCGAATGAACAAAACACATTAATATGCTAAACCAAGAGTGGGTAATTAACCAAGCATGTGTACACATGTCTTGTGTGTCCTCACGTGTCCAGAAAACATGACACAGGCGTATCTAACACGATGCAAATACATGGGGTGCATCCAGTGTCGCACAGTGTCGTGCACACGTGCACGTGTCTGTAGAACTTGACACAGGACACGTGGGGTCTCATGGTCATGCCCGCGTGTATCCCACGTGTTAGGCTACATATAGGACCCAACACGACACGACCACGTCGTGTCCAGAGTGGACACGACTCGTGTATCAGTACGTGATTCTGACTGAACGTGCGCGCGTGTGTGCTGAGACATTAGGTCGAACACCACGTGGCCTGTGTACTGAGCACGTGGCCCCGAGTAGCAGAGGAAACCTGGCCGCACGCGGGGCTGTGTCCAAGAGTCCAGCACGACTCGGACATGGCTCGAAGTCACCTTATTCGTGTAAAATCACACAAGCAAAATGAAGAACAAATTTTCTATTCAAAAATATTTTAAAAACAGCAAAAATCAATCCATTTAGACATTAGGTCGAACACCTAAATAGCCTACTGATACATGTCCGATACGAACATGTATCCGACACAGGTTGGGTTCAAATCCTTCCCGAAGCTAGAGGGGACCTAGGGCTATGCATCCATGATGATAAACCAATAGTTTAAATGAAGAATGAGGGATTTACCAATGGGTGTCTCGAGCTCAAAAACTGCCAAAGTGCAGTCCCTTCTATTGTAGCCCGAGCACTGTAGATTCCCCAAATCAGTATTCTACCTCTATAGACAGCAAGAGGGTGATGGTTAGGTCACAATGCAAGAAGTTTGGTTGAAAAAGGATGAGGAATGGAGAAGTTATTAAGAAATGAAGTTGAGCTCACCTTGTGCTTGAAAAGAGAGAGAATGAACGAAGAGGCAATGATTTGGGAGGGATAAAATATCCTCACCTAGGGTTTTGGGCTGGCCACTTCTAGGTTTTTGGGATCCCATCAAATGGTCACCCTTACATCATGTGAAATCGATGGCTAGGATGGAACCTAGGTTTCAATGCTAGTCTCAACTAACTATAACTAGCTAGTCTAACTTGATCATTCTAACCAATGACTAGTCATGACTAATCCAAGCTAACTAACCCTAGTCTAGGCCATGTCTAATCTGGGTTAGGGCTAAACTTCTAGGTTAAGGACTAACATAATACATAGCAATATTTAATTAAAAAAAATCACATGCATCCCAATAAATTCTAATAAATTCTATTAAATTCAAATAAATTCAAATTGACCAAAATACCCCTAGGCTAAAAATGATAAATGAAACACCCTAATCATATAGCTAGGCTCTAGGTCAAGCTGTCTCTAGGGTTACACTAGCAAGACACCAAATCACAAGTCATGATTTTAAATAGTTAAAAAATGATTAAAAATCACCAAAAATCATAATATAAAATAAATATCAATAAATAATAATTATAATTACAAAATTTTAAAATTACCCTCATCTGGAAAACTGGGTGTTAAACGAGGCCCTTGCCGCCTCAGTTCCAAGTATTTCAGCAGCAAAACCCCCAGCAGTATGCCCAAGCCCAAGCCCTGATTCAGAGCAGACAGAGAGGTTTTCAGCAGAGGGGACCCACACCCAGAGGACATGGTCAGGCGATGGCGATGACCGTAGAAGAAGGATTGGCACCAGGTGAGGTAGTGGCAGGTACTATTCTCGTCAATTCCTCTCCAGCATCAGTATTATTTGACTCTGGTGCATCGCATGTCTGTACGATTTGCGACACGGATAGGACTGGAGTCTGAGTCATTATCAGTAAGGCTCAATATACTTACTGGTAACGGTCTTATGGGAGTAGATAGAGTATTTTCCTCGTGTCGGATTGTAGTTAGCTGTAGAGAGTTCCCCGCTAGATTGATAGAGCTCCTAATGGCCGATTATGATGTGGTCTTAGGGATGGATTGGTTAAGGAACCAATATGCTAGGATAGACTGCCATGTTGGCATGGTTGTTTTTAGCATTCCAGGCGAACCAGAGTTTTCCTTTTTCTGAGGCTAAGTTGAACCTTCTCCTCTAGTATTGCGGATGGCAGTGGCAGCAGTACAGTTACCCCGGATAGTCGAGGAGTTTCCAGATGTTTTCCCCGAAGAGCTTCCGGAATGCTGCCATAGCGAGAGATCGAGTTTACTATCGACTTGATCCCAGGGACAGCCCCAGTATCGGAGAGAGTCTACATGATGGCGCCGTCAGAGTTGGTGATATTGTACAAGATGATTGAAGAACTCAGGACCAAGGGATTCATTCGTGCAAGTGGATCACCTTGGGGACCCCCGATGCTTCTTGTGAAAAAGAAGGATGATACGTCCAGATTATGTATTGAACTCAGTGACAATCACGAACAGATACCCTCTCCCGATGATAGATCACTTGTTTGATCAACTCAAGGGGGTAACAGTATTCTCGAAGATTGACTTGCGGTCAGGATACCATCAGATCAGAGTCAGAGAGCAGGACATCCCGAAGACAGCTTTTAGATCTAGATATGGGCATTGGGAGTTCCTTGTTATGCCATTTGGAGCAACCAATACGCCAGCTGTATTCATGGACCTCATGAATCGCATCTTCATGCCTTACTTGGATCAGTTCGTGATTGTGTTCCTAGACGACATCCTGGTCTACAGTAAGAGTGTAGCGGAGCATGAGCAGCATCTCCGTGTGGTTCTTCAGATTCTCAGAGAGCACCAGTTATATACCAAGTTCAGTAAATGCGAGTTTTGGCTCGATCGCATTTCATACTTGGGTCATATCATCACCAGAGGAGGAGTCGAAGTGTATCCCCAGAAGATCGTGGCTATTAAGACAAGGCCAGTACCTAGCACAGTCACAGAGGTTCACAGTTTTCTTGGCTTGGCTGGCTACTACCGGCAATTTATTTCATACTTTGCTCGGATTTCAGTGTCTATGACCCAGTTGACCCGCAAGGATGCGCAGTTTGCCTGGACAGCTGAATGTCAGGATTTTTTTGAGAAGTTGAAGCGAGGCTTGATGACGGCACCCATTCTCACGCTTCCAGATGGGACCGAAGGATGTTTAGTATATTGTGATGCTTCAGGCAGAGGTTTAGGATATGTTTTGATACAGCATGGGAAGGTAATAGCTTATGCGTCACGTCAACTTCGTGATCATGAGAGAAATTATCCAACTCATGACTTGGAGTTGGCAGCAGTGGTGTTTGCACTTATGCTTTGGAGACATTATCTGTATGGATAGGGTGGAGTTTTTTACCGACCACAAGAGCCTGAAGTATGTATTTACCCAGAAAGATCTTAATATGTGTCAGAGAAGGTGGCTAGAGCTACTTGTGGATTACGATGTCAACCTACAGTATCACCCAGGGAAGGCCAACGTCGTTGCAGAAGCATTGAGCAGAAGAGCCGGAGTTTATTTTCTAACAATACAACCAGAGTTATTAGCAGATCTTCAGAAGATGGGTATAGAAGTTGGCCTTCCTACCAATATGGTATTGATGGCCAGTATGCAAGTTCAGTCCACTATAGTCGAGAGGATCCGGATGGCGCAGTCGACAGATTCCAAGCTTCAACGACTCAGAGCAGAGTGTGAGACAGGACGACGGCTAGAGTTATATATCATGAGAATGGTATACTTCGACATGAGAGGCATCTTTGTGTACCCAGTAGAGATATCATACAGGAGATCATGGCAGAAGCTCACAGTTCTCAGTATTTTATTCATTCCGGTGGCATAAAGATGTACCGTGATATCCGTCAGCACTTTTGGTGGAATGGCATGAAGAGGGAGATAGCCCGGTTTGTCTCTCGGTATTTGGTTTGCCAACAAGTTAAAGCTGAGCATCAGAGACCAGCTGGACTTCCTCAGCCCTTGTCGATTCCAGAGTGGAAGTGAAAGCACATTACCATGGATTTCATGACTGGATTACCTGGATCCCCGACTGGTAGAGATGCTATTTGGGTTATTATAGACAGGCTCAAGTGGCTCACTTTCTCTCATTCAGAGTTGGTCAGTCGACGGCTCAGCTACCGGAGATGTACCTCAGACAGATCGTCAAATTTCATGGTGTACCAGTCAGTATCACCTCAGACAGAGATTCAAGATTTACGTCTCACTTTTGGCACAGTCTGCAGGAGAGTTTGGGAACCCACATCCAGTTCAGCTCAGCTTATTATCCGCAGACAGATAGTCAGTCTGAGCGTACCATACGAACCATGGAAGATATGTTGAGATCTTGTACCCTTGACTTCGGTGGTTCATGGAAGGATCACCTGCACCTGGTGGAGTTCTCGTACAACAACAGTTTCCAAGCCAGTATCCAGATGGCACCGTTCGAGGCACTGTACGGTAAGAAGTACAGATCCTCGCTAGCATAGGATATTGTCGGAGAGAGGTAGATGCTCGATCTGGAAATGATTACTCAGACAGTTGAGGTGGTCAGAAGAGTCACAGATCATCTTCGAGTTGTACAATATCGTCAGCGTCATTGGGCCGATTCTCATCGGCGTCCCCTTGAATTTTTTGTCGACGACCATGTATTCCTCAGGATGTCGCCTAACCGTGGCGTCATTCGTTTCGGCGTACGAGGAAAGCTTAGTCCTAGGTATATAGGGCCGTTCGATATCCTCGAGTTAGTAGGAGACGTGTCCTATCGTCTCGCTCTTCCGCCGTCGTTGCGTGAGGTGCATGATGTCTTCCATGTATCCCAATTACGACAGTATATTCCGGATCCGAGTCATGTAACACCCACTTTTCTAAATGAGGATAATTTTAAACTTTTATAATTTTGATTAATCGATAATAAGATTTAATTCATGTTGTGATTTTTGGTAATTTTTTTAATCAATTTAAAACTATTTAAAATGTTGAATTGTGATTTTGATGGTTAACTAGTTAATCCCTAGTTTTGCTAAGCTTAGAGACTAACCATGGGGACCTAACCATGTGATTAGAATGACTATTTACAATTTTTTAGTCTAAGGGTATTTTGGTCATTTTGTGACTTTCGAGTTATTTAGGATTTTGATTAATTGGTGAATTTTAGATTATTTTAATAATATTTAAATTGATGTATTATGATTTTGGTCATTTTTTATATTTTAATATTTTGGGAAAATTTTATATTTTTAATATTGTTTTTATTGGATTTGTTTCGTCGAGTTTGAGTTTCGTCTCGTTCCGACTTGTATTGTGACCCGGGTAGCTTGAACTCTAGATGGGACCCAATATTAAGTTAAGCATGGCTCACAAGACCCAAAATTAAGTTAGTTAATTAAACTAATTTTTATCATGTTAGAATGGTTAAGTTAGAGACTCAAAACTAGATCATTTTGACCCCAAATTTGAACCTAGTCTAGACTTAACCATATGAGACTAGAGAGGGGCAATTAGGATATTTTCCATTAGCCCTAATGGACTCTTTATGGCAGCCACCTTTAGGAGAGAATGATTCATTTCATTTATTACAATCTTGCCTCTTTTATTTTCCTTTTGTTCTTTCCCAATTTTATAGAGCCTTCCCATTGATTTGATCTTCAAATCAAATCATTCCTTCACCAAACCTTCCCTCAATCATTCCCATTCTCCAAGGGAAGGGTGCTACCAAGGATTGGAAGAGGAGTGCAAGGAGGAGTGTCCACTTTGAGGGATCTTCGTATCGGAGCCGCGTCCTAAAGGATTTCATTGGGATTCCACTCCCAATAGGTAAAACCCATCCTCTAAATCGATTTTCTTTGCATATAAATTAGTTTTAAATCCGTAGGATCCATCCTCATTCATGTGTCCCATTTAGATTCAAATTTGAGGCCATTTGGAGCTCTCTTGAGGATTTTAGATATGTATCTTGTGTCCTATTTGATAGATCCCAAATTAGGACACCCCATGTGTATGTATGTATGATAATAGTTTAAATAGATATTTAAATTCAGTTTTATAATGGTTAGAGAGTGGATTGATATTTGTTAGGATGGTTAGAATGAGTTTCATTTGGATACCTATGTTTGTATGCAAGTATCTTGGCCTATATGTGTTCTTTTGTCAAATCCGTCATAATTTCATACACGTTTTTATTAACCAAAGTAACTTAGAAATATCACAACTTTTAGCTTAGAACTCCGATTTATCTCCCGTTTTTTTAAAAAAACCGTATCGAAGTTAGCTTTCCAAATATATATTTTAATAAGCCAAATTCTTTTGTAACTTTCTGTAGAATTATTTGAGTGTCACATGTACGAAAGACGAACGTTTTTTCGGTATTTTTGCGATTTTGGGAGCTTCCGGACACGAAAATGTAATCCGTTTAAAGTTTCGGAAAGCTAACACAAAGGGCTACGATATATTTTGAATCCTAGAATTTAGTGAATGCCCAATTGGTACAGTATTAGTTTTAAGTAGAAGAGTGACTATACGATATATGCATTTTGTGTAACCTATGAGCCTATGTAGTATGGATATTAATAGAATATAGAGTATGTAATGCATGATATGTTAGATGAATGAAATAATATATATATATATATATATATATATATATATATATATATATATATATATATATATATATATATATATATATATATATTCTCTTTACATTAATGTATATATATGGTTGAATGCAAGCATATAGGAATGCAATTAATATAATGCATATAAGCAATGTATGCATGAAAGTATATAATGAATGCTAGATATGATTGCAAGATATATATGTAATGATAGATATGAATGCATAATGTATAAATATTATAATGCAATATATAATGATAACATGTATGGTAATGTAGAGTATATGATGCAAACATGAATGAATGGAGGAAATACATGTATATAGGTAATATAGAATGTAATATATGAATCAAGCATGCAAGATGATGTAATATATGAAAGGAATGAATGATAATATATAACATGATATGTAAGGTAATGCAAGGTATGAAATATATGATGTGTGCATGTTTGTATGTCTCTATGTTAATATATGAAATGATATGAATATACAATGTATGCATATGTTAATATAAAAACAAGTATCTAATATGCTTGAATGTAAGTATAATATAATACAAGTATACATGTATGTATCTTGTAAATGTAATATACATGATATGTATGTATGCATATATATAAAGTAAGTATGTATGTATGTATTTCTATAAACTGAGCTAACCTATAACCTTTTACACACATGCATTCATACACCCTTTGACATCATGTATCCCATGTCACATACACCTATCTATCACTAAATTTTATAACATTAACACATATCCTTTCACACACATGCCAAACACACACATACTCACTTACTCTTTTACCTCTCTTTCTCTCTCTATATATATATGTATGTGCCTATATATATAGCTTTCCTACATATATCTATGTATATGAATATGTGAATAGTGATGCATATATATATATATATATATATATATATATATATATAAATATATATATATATATATATATATATATATATATATATATATATATATATATATATATATATATATATTATATATATGTATATATACGGGATGTACATATAGGTAGCCTATATGTTATGAGTCTACTATAATATATTATATATATATATATATATATATATATATATATATATATATATATATATATATATTGTTATGTGTATATGTGTTTGTGGTTTGGCTTAGGCATGATATAGCCTATAGCCTTGGGTTCTTAGCCTATGGTGTGTCTGTTTGCCTAGTGAGAGTTTAGTTAGACTTGTTTAGTCTTGATTAGGCCTAGAATAGACTAGTTAGACTAGTATAGACTTGTTTGGTTTAGGTTTGACCTAGTTGACCTAGTTTGACTAGTCTAGTTGACTAGAGTTGACCAAAGGTTGACTTTAGCCTAGATTGACCCTAAACTTCATGTAGATACATTGTAGCAGTCTATTTCCTTATTTTAGACTAGTTGTGACTTGTACTATTCTATAGGAGACAGACACCACTCCTCGGACAGTATATTCTCTTCGGACATTCAGGATACCAGGCGAGTACATTCTCTGATCATTTCATATCCTGCTTAGAATTATTTCCTGCATTAAATTACTTTACTTGTTACTGTCACGTTGGTCACACGGATTGGTACTATATGGATCCCTTCTTGAGAAGTTATTCTTAGGGAGCATCGGGTACTACATGTTCTGTGCATTTCACTTACATGGCGTATCACTATGCTTCATTGGTTCTTTGATCACTTGTGACATATACTCTTATGATCACAGAGTCTCCTAGAATCCTTATCCCATTTACTGGGTATCCTAGAATCTCCTAGAATCCCCATTTATGGGACATCCATGTATCACCCTTCGGGGGCCTTTGTATGGAATCATAACATAAACTGGTTGGATCCTTGTGTTTTGATTGGGGGTACGGAAGAGTAGAAATAGACATGTGAATAATACCCAAGTAGTATCTCATCAGAATCTTTCCATAGTATCTCATCAGAATGTCCTATGCCATTTACATATCTATATTGTACTCTGACTCACAAGCCTCTGTTAGTCTCTATTTATAGTAGATATTTCTATTACAGCTCTCTCTATTTACATACTGCATTTCCTTCAGTACCTGTATCTTACTTTACTGTATGATTATATTTTCTAACCTGCTATGAACTGTTGAGATGTACTGTACTCGCTTCCGTCCTGACTGGACCTGTTGATAAATTTTACAAAAAGCTTGGAGGTTGCCTGCTAGCCTAGAGGAGACACAGTAGAGGTTGTATAGATAACTAGGGTTTTTGTTTATAGCTTATTTTCAGTTGTTTTGAGTTGTATTTATGGATTACTGTATTTGAGCTTTGAGATGTATTTCTAGGTTGTGTATCTTAGACACTTAGACTTCTATATGCTGTTTCTCTTTGGATTTCATGTTTTATCTATCTTTCATTATGCTCTACCTTAGATGTGATTGAGTTTATATTCTGCTATGTCACCCCCATTCGGGGAGTATAAACTGCTTAGCCTTATACTGTTAGATGCATGAGACCTAGGACAGCGTTCTACCGCCGAAACTACGACGTAGGCTGGGCGTTGTTACGTTCTCGTACCCTAACTCTAGGGTACGAGTCGTAACACGTTTTTAGTAGTAGCCCATGCAGGTCGAGTTTATGTAGTGGTATTCGAACTAGAGTATCACTACAGCCTGCAGTAGGATTAGGATATATTTTTGAAGGTACTCAATCACAGTTAGGCCTCCTTGAGAGATTCCTGGGACGACCCTTGAGAATCTTACTTTAACTTCGATTTAAAATCAATTTTTCCCCTGATTTGATTTACTTTTACTTCCTGTTATTGAACTTGATTTTGATGGATTATTGTTGAATTTTGAATCTTGATGTTAGTGGTTGAATTTGAGTCTGTATTCATATGATGGATTATTGTTGAATTTTAAATTTTGATGTTAGTGGTTGAATTTGAGTCTGTATTTTTATGATTTTTGATGGATTATTGTTGAATTTTGAATCTTGATGTTAGTTGTTGAATTTGAGTTTGTATTTATATGTATATGTACATATTTTTTGGAATTAATGTATAACCTGATAACATACTTGATAAGGACAGTGAGAAAGGTAAAAGTCTACTTTATTATGGAATTTAGAATTTATTGCAGTCATATTTGCTAGCATGACAAGGACGTAGAGCCTGATATAGCTATACTTATCTTTGTTATGAAATCTAGATTTTTTTGCAGCCATACCGGATGGCATGGTAAGAATTCTAGATAACATGATTATAGGGTGTATGTCTTATTATGGACTCTATCGTTTATTGCAGCTATGCTTATTGGCGTGGCAGAATTCTGACAACATAATTTCAGAAAGACGCATATGATTATCAGATTGTACCTTAAATATTTTTGAACATGTTTTCTCTACTTTTGTTTCAGTCCTTAAAAAAAGAGAATTGTTATTTGTTTGTTTTGTTTCTCATTATTTAACTTAGGAGTAGCTTTAGCTATTTTTATAAACTTTATGTAACTTCTTACTACGAATTTCTTCTTAATACAACGAATCGATGATTTTACTAGACCTTATCTTGGATTTGATAGTTTAGTTCTGGGTTTCAAATGGCTCCTTCTTTTAAATGGATAAGCAGAACAGATTTTATCGTTATTTCATTCTTGCTACTATCCTTGTATTAAATAATAATAATAAAACTGTCTTGATTTCACCAATCACCTACTTGCAATCTTGGTAGGAATCTAAATGTTAGTATTAACGCAGAATTATTTTTTTTATTGGGACATGAGAATATATGAATATATATATATAGTGGACACTTGCCTGACACGTATGCATGCTACACTTTGATTTCCCACCTATCTAAATACATATTAATATGTTGTTAATGTTTAAATTGTCAAAATCCCAATATTTCTGGTTTTCTGCTTTTTCAGTTTAAATTCGTAATTCAAATATAGGTTTCATGTTGTTAGTTTTGTTTACATCACTGCACATGTATGTTATATACAGGGTTTTAATTTTTTTTTTTTGGAAATTGGTTGAGTTTATGTTTGAATTTGTCAAATCTAAGACTGTGTGCATATAACCCTTAATACTGGATTTTAAATGTTAGTTCAATTTGTTGTTTTAAATGTAATATTTTGCGGTATATACATTGTTGTATGTAGGGATATAATGTTAGGTTTCATATTTTTACATGTTAGGTTGTGATAAACATTGGGTTGTTTGATGTTCGAATTTCTCCAAAATCCTAAAACTGAATATATGTTAATTTTTTTCCACATTGATTTTAAATGTTTAGTTCAATTTCAGATTTAATATGTAATATTAAACTGAACTGAATGATTAAACCCTTCATTTTAAGTTATAACCCTTGTACTCTTGACACTCTACACTAATGTACACTAATGTTCACAACTGCCATGTAAACCTAACCCTTTCTCTCTATGTTATGTTCATATATCTATATAGATATATGTAGTTTATGCATACATGTTATAATGTATATAGATACATAACTAAATTTCTACCACTCTATACATATAGATATATGTATATATATATATATATATATATATATATATATGGTTAGCCATGCATGTTATGAGTAAATGGGTTGTGCATTGTAGATTATTTAACCAATATGCCATGAGTAGTGTAACTTGATAGCTATTGTTTTGAAACCCAAATCCTCCTATACACTTTCATGTATATTTCACACACACACACGTCTACTATCTAACCATATGAACATGTCCACATACACCCATACAACACTAACCACATAACCTTTACATAATGCTAGATTTTCTCCTTCTAACACTCTCTCAATATATATATATATATATATATATATATATATATATATATATATATATATATATATATATATTTTTTGATTGGATTTTAATGCTTGACATTTGTGCTTTAAATTTTGATTTTGATTATGCCTTAAAGCCTTGATGATTTGTTATTTCTGTATCTTTTTCAGTTTAACACCCCTGATTGCTTGTAAGTTTTAATATCCTATGATTGTTTTTGTCTAGTGTAACTAGTATACCTAGATGAGACTTTCACTACCACTGTATGCCATGACCCTGTATGTCGTCCTTTTAAATCGTATGATTTGTTTATGTTCTGAGACTTTAATTGTGGGGGTTTGACCTAGAAGGAGTATGAACATTTTAATTTCGAGGACGAAATTTTTCTAAAGGGGTAGGATTGTAACACCCACTTTTCTAAATGAGGATAATTTTGAACTTTTATAATTTGATTAATCGATGATAAGATTTAACTCATGTTATGATTTTTGGTTTTTTTAATCAATTTAAAACTATTTAAAATGTTGAATTGTGATTTTGATGGTTAACTAGTTAATTCCTAATTTTGCTAAGCTTAGAGACTAACCATGGGTACCTAACCATGTGATTAGAATGACTATTTACAACTTTTTAGGCTAAGGATATTTTGGTCATTTTGTGACTTTTGAATTATTTAGGATTTTGATTAATTGGTAAGTTTTAGATTATTTTAATAATATTTAAATTGATGTATTATGATTTTGGTCATTTTTTATATTTTAATATTTTGGGAAAATTTTATATTTTTAATATTGTTTTTATTGGATTTGTTTCATCGGGTTTGAGTTTCGTCTCATTCCGACTTGTATTGTGACCCGGGTAGCTTGAACTCTAGATGGGACCCAATATTAAGTTAAGCATGGCTCACAAGACCCAAAATTAAGTTAGTTAATTAAACTAATTTTTATCATGTTAGAATGGTTAAGTTAGAGGCTCAAACTAGATCATTTTGACCCCAAACTTGAACCTAGTCTAGACTTAACCGTATGAGACTAGAGAGGGGCAATTAGAATATTTTCCATTAGCCCTAATGGACTCTTTATGGTAGCCACCTTTAGGAGAGAATAATTCATTTCATTCATTACAATCTTGCCTCTTTTATTTTCCTTTTGTTCTTCCCCAATTTTAGAGAGCCTTCCCAATGATTTGATCTCCAAATCAAATCATTCATTCACCAAACCTTTCCTCAATCATTCCCATTCTCCAAGGGAAGGGTGCTACAAAGGATTGGAAGAGGAGTGCAAGGAGGAGTGTCCACTTTGAGAGATCTTCGTATCGGAGCCGTGTCCTAAAGGATTTCATTGGGATTCCACTCCCAATAGGTAAAACCCATCCTAAATCGATTTCCTTTGCATATAAATTATTTTTAATCGTAGGATCCATCCTCATATGCATGTGTCCCATTTAGATTCAAATTTAAGGACATTTGGAGCCCACTTGAGGATTTAGATATGTGTCTTGTGTCCTACTTGATAGATCCCAAATTAGGGCACCCATGTGTATGTATGTGATACAGTTTAAATAGTATTTAAATTCATTTTATAAGGTTAAGAGTGATTGATCTTTGTTAGTGGTTAGAATGAGTTTCATTTGGATACCTATGTTTGTATGCAAGTATCTTGGCCTATATGTGTTCTTTTGTCAAATCCGTCATAATTTTCTCATGTTTTTATTAACCAAACAAATTAGAAATGTCATAACTTTTAGCTTAGAACTCGATTTATCTCCCTTTTTTTTTAAAAGAACCTTCGAAGTTAGCTTTCCAATATATTTTAATAAGCCAAA